>VZDJ01007755.1:9777781-9858771 GCA_008694505.1 Cyanoderma ruficeps | reverse complement strand
ATTTTATTTTATTTTATTTTATTGCTATTTCATTATTTTCCTGAAACAAATTCCCTGTCTTTCTGGAGGACTCATATCTGTTTTGCACATAGCAGTAAAACCTCAGTGCAATGTAATAATCAGCAATTTTGATACCAGCTAAGGGAATCAACTCAAAGCGTTGACACAAAAAACCCCCAAACAAACAAACCACAAGCCAAGCAAAAGTTCCAGAAAACTTTGTTTTATTTGTTTTTGGGGTTTTGTGGGTTTTTTTTGGAGAAAGCAATGCATTTGTTATGGAGTAAACGTAACTGATAAGGTTTGGAACACAGCAGGTTTCTGCTTTGCTGAGATTGAGGAAACTGCATGCAAGGGACAGAGAAAATTATTTCTGAATCTAAGATACCTGGACTAACAGAAATTAAGTCATTCTTAGATATTTCTATAATCTGTAGGAGAAACTCAACACCCTAAGAGATAAAACAAATAGTAAATATGTGAAATCTGTCAAAACACATTCTCTCTCTCTTTTAGCTCCCTCTTAATAACAAAGGAGCATAACTGTGCAGTACAATGTAAAAATTAAATGTGATAAAAGTAGCCTTTGCGTTTTTTTTTTTAAGGAGGATTTTTTGAGGATATACCAAATCTATCTAAAGTTCATCTACAAACATTTTGAAAAAAATGCAGGTAAAAAGCACTACAGAAAATGCAACAAGAAATGTCTAAAAACCTGAGTGGTCATTTGATATCACCATTTCTCTGACATCCAAAGAAGTATACAAGAGTTTCTGGCTGAGTCAGACTAAATATCCATCATACTTTGTGCTTTGTAGCAAACGATGGGTAGTAGACCTTGTTTGGAAAAAAGGAACTGTGAAGTTACTACTCCAGATTACAAACTCCTATAATTTGCAGCTCAGAAACTTCCTAACACAGAGATTTGTATTTCACAGCCTGGCTTGTTTTCATTACCATGAACATATCCAACTACTCTGTGGTGCCTGGAAAAATATTAAACACCCATTCATCCTGTTGCAAGAAGCCCTCCAGCATAGTTACAGCCTAGCCTACAGAGCTGTTGTTCACACAGGAGCCATTCCAGATTCAGTTATCTTTCAGAAACCATATGACTTAATAATTTGTCACCTTACTCCTCACCCACTTACAGATCATTTACATATAATTTAAAAAGCACAAGTGTAAGGCAATGTACTAGCGACTTTTTTCCCCTGAGAATGCAGAAAAAATGTTCCTAGTCTTTGCTTTCCTTGTTTTGTTTTGTTGTTTCCTTTATTGAGGTTTTTTTGGAAAGGGGGTTGGGGTTTTTTTGTTGGTTTTGGGTTTTTTGGAGGGTTTTTTTGTTGTTTTTTTGAGGGGGGCTTGTTTGATTTTTTTGGTGGGGTTTGTTGGTTTTTTTTTTTTTGGTGGTTGGTTGGGGGTTTTTTTGGTGGGGCGGGGCGTGATTTTCAGTTGTTATTTAGTTAGTGTGAAATTGTTCCTTTTTACCTGCTCATTTCCTTGAGACACTTTGAAGGGAAAACCCTCTTTAATGTATTTTGAAAACCCGAGCAGCCTAAATTGAATTATACATATATCTTAGAGACTATGAAATACTTTCTTCACACATATCTGTATACCATGGAAACTCATCATTAAACCATAAGCAATGTAGCTCGGAGGACATCCAAGAGCAAATCACATGAAATAAAAGCACAAAGCAGTGCAAACCAAAGCCATGAGAAGCATTTGACGATTTTCCTTTGATTCCCTTAGTCATTAAGTCATTGTTAATTTTATTCATTGTTAAATTTTATTCATTCATTGCATGAATAAAGAGATCAGCACACATGGTGAAATTATTAAAGCACATTCAGAAAAGTGTCCAGTACAACCCAGTCCCTTACAGCCTACTACAAAAATGTCTCATGTTTGGAACTTTATCATAGCAGTGATCTTTGAATGAAACAAAAATGAATCTGTTTTCTAACATATAAGTTATGAAGAAGCAATTAAGGATAATCTTTTCCTGAAGTCTGTCTTGTAAAATACAAAACCCTTTCACTTGAGAAGAGAAAGAAGATACAGTTTATACACTTCAATATGTAGTATGCCAAGACCTATTTATTGACTCAGAAAATAACTGATATAACTTTAGTACAAATAACAGCAATATCGCCTTTTACTCTACAGTAATTAACACCACTGTTATTTTTTTATTGTGTAATACACATTTGTCCATATTGCATCCCCTTCTTTTACCCCTGTGAGTTTTGAGAAGGGAACAACTAGAGTTTGCTTATTAATCAATGTTGAGTGTAAAACACCTTTCCAACTTGCCTTTAATGTCAAATTTTGTTTTTCAGGGAAAATTTTCCAGGTATACATCTCCTAAAAATTCCAGTTCTGAATTATCTGATAAATTTATGTGTTGCTATCTTTAGATTTTTCAACAGAACCATGCCTATTTTCAACTATGTTAGAAACATGTCATAACTTGATTTTATGACTGTAGGAGTTCTATTAGATGACTCGGTTAGCAATTTGACATTTACATCAAACGTTGTTTACTTGCAAAGCAGTACCTGTCTGTCTATCTGGTATAATAATATAAGGATCTGAAGACAGATGCAAACTCATTTTATGTGACTTTAGCCATCAAAATTGCTGCTCCCCACACACAAAAATAGCTATTTTAATACAATTTAACAGAGATTTAATTTTCTGACCACTAACTAATTTTGTAACAGCTGACTCTGATGATTCCATTTTTAATTCTTCTGTTCCTTTTATATTTTCCATATTGACACCAGAAGTAGAATCAGTAAACACTAACAAAAATTCAGATTGAATATTGATCCCCATAAGCAAGCAAATTCTAAGAAATCCTAATTCTGTTTAATATTAACTCTTGAGAAACTCAAAAGAGTTTGTGGAAGATCCATCAAGTTAAGAGACAGAGTTAAAGACTATGTCTGTACCTTCTTTTGCATTGTGATTTCATTATTGATGCTACTGAGTTTAAAAGTTTGTTGTTAAATGTACACAGGCCCTATTCACACAACATTTTTAGGGACTATTTTTTTTTACTGAATTAAGCAATGTTTTCCCCAGTACGTAATAATATATATTAAGGAGAGGAACACATAAGATGTAGGTTTGCAGCATGCTAGGCACACACTCATATCTTCCAATTTGTGGTAGTAAGGTTGCCCTCAAATATACAAAGGAACTTACTGATTTTCACAACTAGAATGACAATCCATAAATAAAACAAAACAAAACAAAACTAAACTAAAAAGAACCCCAAAACCACTTTCTATTAAATCATAGAATATATTTCATAATATAAAATTCATATTGAACCAGTCCAAATCCTATGCTGAACAAAACATCATTTGCAAGGGATTCTCAGATTTTAAGGGAAGTGTTGAAAAAGAAAGGGTAGGCTGACTTTATCAGCAGACAAAGAAAGGCAGTGTGTGTATTAATTATCTCAATTATTACTGATGGTAACTTTTTTGAGTGACCAAATTACTAAGACAAGTTGAAACAAGATAGAGGAAAATGAGAGCAGTAACACATTTCATGACAGTGTCTTTCTAATCAAATTGCCATCATAGTATTTATAAGATTTATTATTACCTGAGACCAGTCTCCTCAAAATCACAAAGAAGTGCCTGGTAAATTTGAGAGAATAATTGAGCCATAATAGTGGTATTTCACTGTTTGAGACTCTTAAAGCTGACAAAACAAAAATTAAACACTCATAAAATAGCATGATGTAAATTACACAAGACAGGGAATCTCTGCAGCTGTTGAAGGGGAGAACACTTTGGACTACCTCCCGTGAATTTGATTTGTATGTTCTTGCTGCATTTGTTAGATGTATCAAGATGGTTGATTGCTTCATCATCCTACAGCATTTTGATTTTAGTTTTCAAATCAAATTTGTGTTTAGACATATAACCTCTAACTTCTTGATCTACCACTGTTAGAAACCTGATAATTTTCTTTCTCCTCAAATGACCATAGTTTAAACTCTTAATATCCCTTGATATTTATTCCAGATCAGAAGTTTCTAAGGGTCCCTTATCCTCTATCTCAGCAGATTTGAGGATAAAATTTCTAGTAGTGCATTAAATTAATTAAAAACTTTATTCCATTAATAAAATGTATCCCACTTGATTTAAATATAAAAAATTACCATAGTTCTCAATAATTAAGCCATAAGTTAATCTAAATATATATCCCACAAAACATTACTATTGTGAAAAATTAATCAGAGGTGGGAATCTTTATGAATTTTGGTGTATCAGGAGGACTTTTACAATTGCTACCTGTAAAAATGATTACGTGCTACCATGGCAAACACAGTGCCATGGAAATACAGCAAGAGAAATATGTATGTATTGATACATCTCAGATATCTCTGACAGTTTCACAAATTTAAAAATATGACATACCAAAGATCAGGACAAATTTATCCACCAATAAAGGACATGAAAACCCAAAATGCTGTTACAGTAACTATTACAAATGAAGAATTTAAAACCAAATAAACCTGCAACCTTTTTTAGCCTAGACTTGAGCTTTGGAATGACCTCTGGATGTTCATTCTAGTCTAACATATGGTAGGCTTCTACACAAAAAAAGAATGATTTTCCACGACATTTATATAGATAATACAAATACTCACCCATACTTATCAGGCTGAAGCAGCCAATGGTCAACCTGCCCTCAGTACTTGAATATCAAACTCCCTCTTTACACTTAAATATGTTGTTGTTAGTCAAATGCTACTCACTGTGTGCATGGGACACAGGACAAAAATCACTAAGCAAGAGTTAGGAAGATTTAAATCTCTGCTATCGATGGAAACGGATTTTAGAAAAGGATATAGGTTTTTAAGTAGTTGCAGACTATATTTTTTTTCTGCCTGAGGTTTTGAGGTACCTTCCTGATATTTGTTCTAGGCAGTGCCTCCCTCTCATCTCCCTTGCAACGAAATTCTCCACAATATAAATAAAGGTTACGAAAAAAAAAGTCGCAATAAATTATAAGAATAATATTTAAAGTAAAAGAATAATATTTGTTAAATCCACCTAAAAGATAAGAAGGTCATCTGTGAGTTTGGGGTTGCACATTCAGCTGTGAGATTACTCTCACCTTCACCTTCCTCAAGAGTCTGATAGGACAACTCATACTTTTCCAGATCCTGCTGGGGTCCATGAGCAATGTGTAAGGTTTCAATAGGCAACACCACACATAATCAATCACATAGAAGTCAGGTTTGTACAGCATTCTGAAGGACTGAGAAAAAAGAAACATGGTAAACTATGCTCGTAGATCATTCTGTATATAATGGTTTGGAGGCCTATATATAAAAGGTCTCATTCTCAAAATTGTTTATTTAATACATGATAAATCATAGTTTTACCACTTCCACAATATTTTATTTTGAGAAATAAAAGGTCACTTTAGCAACATCATTAAGGAAAAACATCATAGACTTTATGGATTTTTTTGATTACTCTCATTAATGCCATGTTCAAAATGGGTGGCAGTCATAATTAGCTCTTACTGACTAAAAGGATCCAGTTCAAGAAAGAAGAAACCGAAAGGCTGTTCGATCTGATGAATTGCGAAATTTGCCTTCCATGCCTACAAAAAATAAACCATCTTATTTTTATAGACCATACTGTGTAGCAAATGACGGGTTTTAAAGCACTATGTGCACTGCGTGCTTCAACATTTGTGATATAGAGAGCTGCCATTTGATAATGTTTATGGGTTTTAGTGCTAGGTGACATCTTGAAGAGTTCACCACCTATAGCGAACAGTAAAAGAGTATAGATGTAGAATAATATAATAAAAACATTTGGTTTTACTTAGGGTATTCCATTCACTTATCATCTTATCAACTCACAAAAAAATAGCGAATCCTTAGTGACAAGGAGAAAGAAAGAAGTGCACAAGGCATGGGCCATTTGCACAGTCAGTGGTGTAGGGTATATGTAAAGAGTTTACATTTTCTGAGTCCTGGTGGGCTTCTTATTAAACTGTTCTTCAGTCATCCTGAAAACATAGTGGCAAATCTAATAATTAACGGAAGCAATTAGAATCTGCATTATAAAAGTGCAATCAGGTCTCATTATAAATCTGGCTCCTTTTTCAGAACTGCATGGAGATTCCAAGTAGCCTTACCTGCCAGAACAGAAGAAAGTTTGTTAACTTCTAAATATATACATATATAAGTAAGTAGATAGAAAATAATTTATTAAACAAATAATTCAAGTTGTATAATCCTTCTGATAAGTTCCACTACACAGACTTGGAAAGGCACATGATTCAAAAACCTGATGTTCAACATAATAAGTTGCTTATTACTTAGACATTCTATTGGACAGCAATGCTTCACCCCAGGATTTATTTTTTTTATCTAAAATAAAATCAGGATTTTTTATTTTTACATGCATATGTGTAACATTTTTCTTTTGTGTAAGAAGAAATTGATCCTTCTCTTCCTTTGTGATAGAGCATAGGAGACAGTTTGAATGGCTAAATCTTTCTACAAAGTAGCCGAGTCAAAGAATTCCAGGCACTGCAATATTTAGGCAAAAACTGCGTAACTGTTACTGAATACAGCATGTCTTTATGTCTTTATGAAGATAAAATGTGAAATAAAACATACACAGTTTAAGTGTCTCAACTACATTAATCATATGCAGTAATGTATTAACATAATCAGTATTGAATTATTTATCTATATAAGACTTTCTCTTATTTTTCTTGCACATATTTTATGCAAGGAACGTGACCTTAGATAAATTTGATTTTATCTTTTTTTTTTTGTACAGGCATTCACAAACTGGCCCTTGGACTGCACTATAAAATATGGGAAATAAACCTTAATGGAACTAAAATTAAAACATTGTCTGGTTTTAGTGCCTCTGCTTTGCTTTCAAGTGAACTTCGTATCACAATTTTATGGCAGCTATAATTAAAAAGTGTATATACATATATGAACTCTAAGGTATTAAGCACCTTAAAGTCACTAAAACCAAAAGAAGCTTTTTACAACAGTGTTAAGGCTTTTTCAAAAGGAAAAATATGAGCAGAATGATGCTTTGTTTCTGCTTTACTTAGATAAGAGAACTCTGACTCCTTGTTAAGATGTAGGAACCACATATTTATATCAGCCACAAACACAAAAGTGTTTTTTCTCCTACATTAAAAATACCCCAATATATTCCCTATATTAACTTGATAAAAAATCAACAAAAGAAACATTCAGAAGACAAGACTTTGAATCATAAAGGCAGGGGAAGGAATATGGAGGACTAAAAGGGTTGAAGCCAGTCCTCCTCAAATGTAATAAAGACTCTCAGCTCATCTTAAATCTAATGACTAATCCTGCTTGTATAAGAAAGTCACAGAAAATAAATAGGGAAGTACAAGCATAAAGGCAATATGGTTGGCTGCAGCTGGGCTGAACAGTTTGCAGATTGGAAGCTTTGAAAAATGTTTTCCCTTTTGTAGTAGACCAAGTTTGGCATGTCATAAAAAAGCTCATTCTGCAAGAAGAAGCTTTTTAAAGAGCGCAAGATGAACAAGCAGATTAAAGAAGGAATAAATAATCACAGTGGAGAACAGCAAATAAGGAGACCACAGCTCTCCCATACTACACGCTTTCTCCTTGTAGCCACAAGCTTCATTCCCCCCAGCAACCAATAAGTTATAAATTACCTCATTGAATAGAACATTCACACTCATTTATATGCTAATATTAAGAAGTAAATATGCACAGAAATAAGTGCACATGTTTACAGCCATAATAATGAATTAAAAGCAAAAGAACTCTAAACCTACTTCTCCAAGTCTTAATGGTGTAGAACAAAATGACCCACCATGATTTATAGGGCTGAAAAATTAAAGTCTCCTCTATAATTCTCAGAAGACAGACAGAATGACTGAAACAGAATCTGTGCTGTTAATCTTCCCTGTCATGCATATAATGTATGTCATAACACCTACATTAAATTTACTACTGGTTTGGGTTTTTTTCCTTTTTGTCTCCATGCACTGGGTGCTTATTTGGGGCTAGATGTTCATTTTAAAACACTGCAACGTTTTGTCAATGTATATGAAACTGAATATTCCTTTAATCTCATAGCTTTTAAAATGTTCATATTAGCAAAATTACTTTCTGAAAATATGGGAGCTGATTGAATCCACCATGTGTAAGTAAACAGTTTTCAAAGACATTTCTTCTAAGTATTTTTAAAAAATCATTTTTCTGCAAATAAACAGTGCATCCAACTTATTGGTGTCTTCAATCTATCTTGAAAGATTCATTTAAACAATTTGAAGTTATGCTTACTGACTGCACCGACAGGTAACCAGCATATGTCAGTACCTGTCTGCTAAATATGGTTTCACAAACAAAGCAATAAAACACTTTACTGGATATGGTGCTGGAATACTTAATGTGATTTTTTTAAACTACTTTAAGTTTCTATCAATTTTCCCTTACGATGATCTTTGATGCTAGGGTTATTGGATGTTCCTAACATGCAGATTGTCATGCCTTGGCAACAGTGAAATACTTTTAAATGTTGAGTCCTTTTAATCTGAATTTCCTGGAATTTGATTTCAGGAACAGTAGAGAAATCCTCTGCATTTCTTACTCAGGGTATCAATGTACAGTTATTATTTAGGTTTTTTTCTCTGCCAATGTGCAATGGACACCATCTAGTAATCACATTCAAAGCCTTAGGAATCTGTAATAAAACCTTTACAGAGTTAATGGCTGAGATTGGATTTATATACTTTAGTGGAGGTTTCATATGTCTAAGAACAAAAAACAGTAGAGAAAGATTCAGATAATATGTAAAGACTTAACTCATTGGAGAAGAGCTATTTATAATTCTTCCCCTATAAAAGCTATCCTATAAAATGAATTACTGCTAATTATGGTGTCACAAACAAAAGACCCTAATTTTGTGTAGGAGCAGTTCCTTAACAGCAACATATCAAGTGTAATGAGACTCTTCTCTAAGGTTCTGAGCATCAATCCTGTCAGTGATTGTGGCAGTACCTGATCTAGAAAATTAATTTGAACTACCTGAAACATGTATAAAAACTTAGTATTGCCTATTGAAAGGGAAAAGCAGAGACTAAAATCTCTCTCTTGTTACTAGCCAGTTAGTATTCCTAGGAAACACTGTGTTAACTAGGAAAATACTAGAAATTGAAATGACCTTTGCATTAGAGAGAGTTTGGCATTTATATCCTGGTGATAACTTGCCTTTTTCATACCTTCTTCAGTTTAAAATCCCACAAGTATGAAAAGATTTATAGCATCACTTGAAAAAAAAAAGCATTTCTGCTGGTAATTCTTGTTAAGAATTAACATAACTTTTATATTCATCACATAAATAAAGATTTATAGTCTGATTAAAATCAGACACAGCAATATCCTCCTTGCCATTCTTTGTAAAGTGCATAATGGGAATAAATTCTGATTTACAATATTAATTATTCTATGTCATAAAAAACAGTGTCTCTGCCTCACACACTGATATGGACTTTTCAATAAGAAATCTTCTTTTTGTTTATCACTTCTCAGCCTACACAAGGGTTTTTTAGGGTTTCGCTTCAGTTGGAGAAGCAAAATAGAGCAGTATCATAGACACAAAGACGAAGAATCTGCTAAAATGACAAAAACCACGCAAACCGTAATATTTCAAAAGATGCAATCTGCTTTAGAAGGAAATAAAAGCTGTTTTTTCCACACCAGTTGGTTGATTAATGGTACAGCTCAAAAAGATTAAAAACCACAATACTTAACAAGTAACAAAGAAGCCATAAAGTAAGTTGAAGGACGAGCAGATGGTGACTTATATCATATTGTTTTAAAACTGGGAAACTAGGCAGAGGATTCTAATGATGCGAATGCTATGTATACCATAATTATCTTTAATCCAGGCAAAGGAGCTCAAAATTTGCTGGAAATACTAAGTTAAACAATCTGGGATAATTTTTTGTCTCAAAAATAACAACTTAAAATGACATAATATTGAATGAGGGTCAGAGATGGCTAGACCTAAGTTAGTCTTCACAGAAGAGGCATCTGAAATAGTTAAGAAATCCTGTGTTGGAGACACCTGTTAGGCCATCCAGAGCAATGAAATGGAAAAATATCAGACTAGGGAATGTTTAAACAAACCAAACACATACAAGTCAGTGGTAAGGGTCCCTAAGTGCTAATATCTCTCGAGGTCTATACAACTATCTTTGAAAGCCCAGGATGTTCAGAAGAGCTTCCTGAGGAGCTGGAAAAAGCCAATGTCCCTCTTATCTTCAAGAAAGGCAAGATGGAGGATCCAAGGATCTACAGGCTAATCAGCCTCACATTTGCCTTCCAGAAGATGATGAAGCAAACAATCCTGGAAACTGTTCCAATGCATATTAACAAGAAGTTGATTAGGTGTATTTAACATAGATAATAGAATTATTATGCCTGGCAAACTTGACAGCCTTCAACAAAAACATTACTTGTTTGGTGGGTGAGGGAAGAGAAGTTGATTTTATACATCTTGATTTTAGCAAGGCTTTGAATGCTTTCACATCTTCACTGAAACACTGATGGATGTGTAGAACAGATGAGTGATCAGTGATGTGGACTTAATACTACCTGAACTTCTGGGTTCAAAGGATTATGGTCAAAGTCATGAAATCCAGCTGGAGGTCAGACACTGATTTGGCATCCCAGAAATGAAAACTTGATTCAATACAATTTAACCTCTTAATTTATGACCTGGATGATAGGATAGAGTGCGCCCTTACCAAGTTTGAAGATGATACAAAACTGTCAGTAGTCAGGGGCCCAGATGGCCAGCCCACCACCCAGAGGGACCTTAGATGGCTGGAGAAATTGATAGAGGTTAACACCTGGTTAGAATCTTATAAACCACCTGCTAATGTATCAGTCTCTGAGGTTCCAGCCTTTGCAGAGAAGTTGCTAAAATTAATTTCAGTGAGACTGCTCTTCAGAGGTGTTTCGTAAAGCAAAAAGGTTTAATAAGTAAAAATAACAAAATAACAAATGTTACAGAAAATGAAAGAAAAGCTGCACACAGAAGTCCGAGAAAACCCCTGACACACTGCTAAAACACTCCAAAAAGCCCCTTACTTCCTTTGGGTTCCTTCCTAAATGCTGAATGTTTTAGGAGGGACAACCTGGCCTACTGCCAATAAGATCACCAAGAGGCTTTGAGTTACACTCTCAGAGTCCAATCCATGCTCTTGTGCTGGCACTGAGCCAATTATTGTGAGAAAACCACAGAACTTTCTAGTTAAACTTCCTAAAATGTCTAAAGGTAAACTGAAACTCTTTCCCTATTTGGAAACACCTCCTGGGGGTGTGGGGTGCATCACTACAAGAAGTGAGCCTTACAAAGAAAAAAGATTATGAAGTTCAGCAAAGGGTGCCTGCACCTAGGGAGGAATAACCCCACGGACCATTCCAGGCTGGGAAATAAATGGCTGAAAAGCAACTTTATAGAAAGGCTCTGGGGGTTTTCGTGGATACCAAGTTGAACATGAGTGAGCACTGTGACTTCAACCAACTAATAGTAACAAGAATCTGTGCTGTATGAGGAAGATTGTCGCTGGACAGTCGGAGGAAATAATCCTCCCCCTCACCTTGGCACTAAGCCCACATCTGAAGTTGTCTTTCCAGTTCTGGGCTCCCCATTACAAGACGTGGACTTACTGAACTAAATCCAGCAAATGGACACAGAGATGATTAAGGCACTGGAGCACCCATCATGTGAGGAGTGCCTGAGACAGCTGGGAGAAGAGAAAATTCAGGGAGGTTTACCAATGTGTATAAACACTAATGGGGGATGGAGCAGAGAAGATGGAGCCGTGTCTTCTGTTCCCAATCTGGTCCGTAGGGTTCTGTGATGGGTTGACCTTGGCTCAAAGCCAGGTCACCACCAAACCACTCTACCATTCTCCTTCCCAGCTGGCCGGAGAAGCGAAAATAAGAGAGGAAATTAAGGGGAGGGAAAACAACTTGTAGGTTGAGATAAGGCAGTTTACTAATGCAAAAGCAAAATTTGGTGCATTTACAAGCAAACAGGAAAAATAAGTCTATTCTCTACTTCCCACCAGCAAGCGATGTTCTGCCACTTCCCGGGAAGCAGGACTTCAACACACAGAGCAGTTGCTCTAGAAGGCAAACATTGTAAACAAAAAATATTCCTCATTCTTCCTTCCTCCCTTAACTTTTGTATCTGAGCTGATGTTATATGGTATGGAATATCTGGTTAATTTGGTCCAGCCGGCCTAGTTGCGTCTCCTGCCACCAACTTGCCCCCTTCCAGCTTCTTGGTGGGGAGAAATGTCAAGAGACAGTGCTGATCCATCTCAACCCGTCCCAGTACAGCTTCCCTTATCTGTCACTGTGAGAGAGGACTCAGGGCTGGACAGATGTTCAGGCTAATTGGCTGCAGGTAACCCAATATTCCCAGCCTCTTTCAGTGACATCAAGGAAGGACCAACTTATTTTCCTGTTTTTCTTAGGTCCTTATAATGTTCATTTGATGGTTAAAACGGGGGTGGCTAACTCCCTTCTAACTGCAAGAGGATAAATAAGAGCTCCAGCTTCACAATATGTACATATTGGTCTCAATTCCCAGATTAGTCACGTATTTTCCTCCTTCAAAGCGTCAAAGATACTGCACCAGAACATTGCCCTGCCAGTATCAACTACAAGGAGAAATGAGAATTCCTTAACAAAAAAGACAATAACATACAAATGTCATTGTTTTATACCTGTATGATACCATGTACACACAGCTGTGACTGAAAATCCATATGTCAGACACACAACTGTGACTGCTTTATGTCATCACCCCATGTACTATTTTATGCTCATTACACTTGGTTTGGGATTACAAACAAGAGGAAGATTTGTTTACTTGTTAAGAGCTTTGTTTGTTTAGCTCAGGGCAAAATAGCTTTGTATCTTTGTTGACTAAGTGTGACAGCTACTGAAAAAAAAAGGTTTTAAGCATTCCTACTAAGGAACATTATCTGGGAGGCTAAATTAAAATTTACTTACAGTACAATAGGGTTTCAATGGGTTTTTAACAATTCTCTTTGTACTTGCTATGGCACTTTGAAGAAGAATAATATGGGATATCCAACCATTAAAGAGTAGGTTTTTGTCTGGTTGGTTGGGTTTTTTTCAGAAATTACATCTCTTAGGCAATATGGTCTAACTGTGATACAGCAGCGTAAATTGTCTGAGTAAGCCCCATGAAGGCTGAAAATGCAACAATGCTCTATTTTTCTTTTTTAGTGGATATATATTTGGAAAAAAAAATAAAAACTTCCTAACTATGTTTCAAAAATGGATTTGGGAAGTAACAACTATATGTGTGTGGAACAAGAACACTACTAAAACTTCACATTTGAAAATACACTTGATAAGAATTTAAATCCAAGAGTAAATATAAGACTTACCTTGCATATTTTGCATTACAGACATACTCATCTTTTGCTTGAATATAAAACATGAATATTTAGTCATAACAAGTAATTTCTATTAGTTAAACAACTTCGTATAATATATATATCCATAATATATATCCACATATATATACATATAAATATATATCCATATATTTTAAAAGACATTTTTTTAAATGGGACATGTCTGCTGATCAAACAGATTTGCATATTTTGGTTAAATTAGTAATAAATATTCTTGAGAAGAATATTGAACGTGAAACCTGAAGGGAGAACATAGTCTCTTTTTCAGGGCAAATGGCTTGATTCTTTCCAAAGAGACTGAAAGGTTTGTGTTGTTTTTATAAAGCGGTTTATATTGAGTTTCAAGAACAAGACGGTAGTGGTCTGCATGTCTTCTCTAAACCCTTCCTTTTACTTTGTGTATTTTGGCCTCTGATGATGGCTGTCCATTCAGACATGCTTGTGCTCAAGAATATCACTTTGCCTTAGCCAAGCTCTATACTATTTTCATATCGATGATTACTAGTTAAATAAGAATTTGGTGTATTAAAATTAGTGCTCCAGTTAATGTCTTAATCCTGAGTCAGAGCTTTCCTTAATCTAATAATTATTCTTCTTTTTAAAACATTTTTACGCTAGATTTAAGAAAATGCAACAAACAAATGAATTGTTTTCATTAAATAATATATAATTTTTATTTCGGAACTTTAATGCAAACTTTCAAAATTTTCATAGTTTCTACCTGATAACGATAAATTCAATATGAAGCAATCTTCGTGATTATTTGGTTTCCTGATTTAGAGATAGTTTGGTTTAATGAGTGCAGCTTGGAAATATGGGGTTTTCTTTGGCAAACATATTTAAACACTACTTCTTCTTCAGTGCTGTCTGAGCAAACAAACCTGTTAAAAATTACCCCATGACAATAGGATATTTCAGAAATGGAAAGCTTTCACTTTAGTCTGAAATTTACATTATTTTTAAAATCAGTTGGAAACCCTAAAGAAAACGTTTTTTTCAACAGCATTATTTATCCCTAGGTGTTTTTATGTTTAATTTCCTTTAGAATTAATTAAATCAGAAAAAAATTTAATCAGAAATTAAATCAGAAAAATATGCATCAATTGTCCTTCTTAAACATATGAAGAAGTGAATATAGTGGCCATCAAGTTAATGAAAACAGAATCCTGTTCAAAAAGGAACAGCATTCATAGGAACCACTTGTGTCTCCTTTATTTGATCTGTATACAAGTGTATGCATCTCAGTCAAAGAACTGCCTTCTGCTGAGCATGTGAAATAAATGGTATTCTCTGGGGTTACATATCGACCTTGCAGTTCTGAGGTAATAAAATATTCTCTGGAGAAGGGGGAAAAGGTAAGAATAAAGTAGCTATTAAAACTTACCTCAGAAAATGTATCTTAGTGGGGTTTTGCTATTCTGACCTTAAAGCATAACCAAAGAGTAAGGAAAAATGAGAAAGGAAAAAACGAGGAGACAAACTCTTAGATCTGATCCTAGAACGGACTCATTATTGTTGTGGTTGTTTATTTAATTGTCAACGGACTGTTCTGTATCCCCCTGTTTCCCTTGAGTTAATGGTTTGCCCTCAAAGTTGTATCTGTTCCCCTGAGTTGTCCGTCATACATTACCCTCCCCATATTTCCAGAATGTTCCCTGCCAATCCGTGTCAATCCCAGCCAATCCCAGCCTCCTGCCTGAAACTCCTCCCTGGAAAGTACCTAAAACTCGAAGCCCTATTAGCCCACATTCTCCTCCCATCGCTTCCCTCATTGGTGGATGTAAGGTAAAGACCCACCTTATACTCCTCCCCTATTCTTTCCCTATTGGCTAATGAGTTGTACCCTCCCCTGAGACCTCCCCTCTTTATAAGTCTTTGCGCACCCACGTTTGATATTTTTCTGTCCCTGATTCTCTTGGAGAATAACTCCTTCAGAAATCACACAGAAGACCTCCCTCTGATTCCTTGCCTCCAAACTGCGCCATTTTGGGTCCTAGTGACATAGAGCAAGGTGCAGGGGGAAATGGAGCCTAACAGAACCAATATGATTCCAATAGAAGCCGTTTATTGTTTAGAATACATGGCAGATACAGATTCTAGGTCTACTGTCCACATGGGCATGCATCTCTGGGTTGGCTGAGCTGCTTCTTCATGAGGCAGGCACACATCCTTCAGGACATCCAATTGGTCAAGCGTCCATCCTCACGTTGTGCTTCCCCTATCTAGAGTTTGCATTTTTTGCAGACATTTTCTCAGGCTCTCTTCTTAATTTTTATTGTGTTGTTTTCTCAGTGACCTTGAGGAATTCCTAAGAGTCCTAACAACAAAACTACAGGTGGTTTGATAATATTACTCACAACTAATTTGGCTGGTGGATCAGAATGGCCTGTTATACAGATTCATTGCTACAGCAAGGGGCTCCAAGACTCTTGTCAATCACTCAAGAGGCATATCCCACTCCTGGCATGGTGCTGTGGTGGTGGTGGGTGAGCCGTGGGACTCCGGCACGGCATCACGTTATGGAGCCAAATTCTGAGAAAGGGGTAATTGGAATTATGTGTCTTAATGTCATTTTAATTGGATTAATAATAAACCTTCAATTAAACTGTCAAGATATTAATTAAGCTAACAAAACATTATTGATTTTGCATATAAGATGTGTTTCATTTGTCCAGATAAACCATACAGATTGCAGTGTAAAAAGTGTTGAATATGCTCAAAATACCCAGCAACTTGAATGCATGAAAATGGTAAAAGCATTTTTTTACCTTTTGCTTCTGTGTATTATTCAGTGTTCTAGTCTAAAAGATACGTTTCCTATTTTCATGGGCTCCTGCTTACATATTTTATAACAGACACTAGTGCATCAGTGTGCACTGATGTGCACACACACTCTGAAGTACAAAGAAAAGCTGTTCAAGAAGTTGCACTAATACGAATTCACATTTGCTGTCTGCTACTGATTTTGTGTAGTATTTTTCATTGTTATAGTAAAGTATGTGTGATTTCTATAGCTTTTAAATGTAAGAATTTGGATATCAAAATGGGAAAAGAAAAGAAATCGACCTTTGATGCATCTCTGTTGATTTGTTCCTATCACTAAATTTCTTCATGCCAAAGTACGGACTTTTTTCCTCCAAAGTAATGTTTCCAACAGTTCCATTCAAAAACATCTTGTAGTCTATAATTGGTTTTAGTAACAATGTTGATGGCATTTTGATCCACAAGAAATAAAAATTCCATTTCCATAGAAATGGAAATTATTTTGAACCTTCCCTTCTAGTATATAATTTTCAATAACATGATTTTTTGTTAAGTTCAGTGATCATCGTCCATGTAATTTTTAGCTATCCTCTAATGTCAATTATGGATTAGGATTATATCCTACCTTTGACAGGCTGAACAAAACATTAATTAGTTCAAAAGAAATTTTACTGTATTCTAGAGGTTGTTCATGGACTAGAAAGAAAATTGCTCAGAGCCACAGAGTGATGTTGTACTGTATTTTTAATTATTGAATGTCTAGTTCACTTCTGAAAAAGCCTTTTTAAAATAGAGATTGTCATATTTATGCTTTTCTTGGTCTATGACAGTTTAAAATGCCAGAAAAATTGCTGTCCCTATTTTAGGTCATGTTTCAGCTGAAATGAAAGTGGAAATAGAAAGGGTTGCTTGAGGAGGAAGCTTTCAAGAAGAACTTTTAATTAACATTTTTATGTCCTAATAAACTCTCAAAGGAGTAAGTACTTAAAAAAAACTGTTGATAAAAATGTAGTCTTGTCACTTTAATCTGTCATAAAAATTCACAAAAATAGGTGGGCATTAAATTAAATATCTCTACTAATCATCTCTCACCTTAAGATAAATGCAATTCAATTTATGATTAAAAGCTTTAGAAACCTTCAATTTTTTTCAATTAAAATTTAGAAGGTTTGCATAATTCCAGTACATTTCATAACTCATTAATGGCTTTTTTTCTTACTTTTTGCTATGGACAATAAATTCTAAGATATTTTAAGCTCTTATTAAAATTGCAAAAATCACACTTTTCAGACAGACTCCCAATACCGTAACATCAGCAGATGTTTTCAGTCCCTTAGTTTGGGTAGGTCATGCTTAATCTGAATCCAGAAAATCTGGAAAATTTGGAAATTACAGGATAAAATTCTGCTCATTCTGCACAAGACAATATCCTTGATGAGCGACCTCCAGGACCAAAGTAGGCTGATCAGATCCTGCCTCAAAGTCACGTCATATGATCACGACAATAATTCATCACTCGTGTGTCATGTCTAAGACAGCAGCTGGTGCCAGGCCTTGGGAAGGAAAAACTCTGTAATAAGTAGTAGTGAAAAAAACCTATTCAGAAGTGAAACAACTTCCTAATCTCATACAGCTGGTATCTGACATTTTCTGAATATTGACAGTTATTTTCCTTCTTTTGCTCTCTACCTCATAAAAATGCAATAAGGCATGCTGTTAACTACAGCTACATATCTTCTGGTTGGCTTAGAGAAGGAAAAAAGTGACTATTTTAGGATGAAAAATGCCATGGAAACATACACTGAGTTATACTGATGTTGGATTGCAAACATTATGTATTTAGCTTTCATATATTCAATAGAATATATTCCCTTCACTCACACTAAATCAAATAATTTGTTATTATTTTTGGGTATTTTCACATTTTTAATTGGAAATTACTAAACAGGCAAGTGCTTATTTCACATTCATGTTCATGTTTTTGTGCAGCTCAGTTGCTGCATAGTTATGCTCTGCATAAATTTTACTTTCCACAAGAATTACTTTTGAGATGCTACCATAGACTGAGGAGAGGACAAAATTAAGATACTTAGCAGCTATGGAGCACTCAGGCTCTTTCACTGTCAAAGACAGAAGCTACTTCTTAAATACATACACATCAGAGAGAAAATTAAATCATTATTCATGTAACCTAGCCTTTTACCCATACATATCTCTTACTTATTTATCTGCATCCAGATATATGTGTACATGAAGTTAAAACACAAAATCATGTTTGAGTCATCACTTTGATATTTTTTATTGAAAAACACGGTTTAGCATGCATCTTCCTCCAGTTCTGTTATTAGCACAGTTTTTATAGCACAATTTCAACTAAACAGCTCCTGAAAACTTTTAGAAAAAAAACCCAAAGAACAAACAAAAGAATAGTACTTTCAGAATCATAAACTCCACCATCTGAACAGATTCAAAAGCATTAATGCAGTTATTTCACTCTAAATGCTAGTGGGGGCATAATTGCCTCTGCAGGATCTAGGATTTATTGAATGTGGAATGTTAACACAAAGACATTAAGATTAATTTCAAGTAACAAGCAGCTAGAACATCTCTATATATACTCCATGTCACAAGTAACTAAAAACCAGTAAAAACTACCACCTAACACAGGGAACAAAATTGAGCTACTTCAAGATATCCAGTGGAAATTACTAAAATTGAAAGGGCACCCACTGAAAAAGAAAGAGTGATAATCCAAAAAAAAGTCAAAAATCCTTCCTCTTTGAGATTTCTAATATCAAATATCTGTTTTTTTAAATGCTTATGTGTAAAGTTTGGGTAATAATATGCACCCAACCTGGGTTCCAAAACAATGAAGTTATATTCAGAATTCTGATTTATATTTTTTTTTTTAAGTCAGAAAGGTCAAAGATATGTGCAACGAGCTTAGTAGAAGGATTTAACTGTGGTGAGTTTTTAACGCGGCAATAGTTCTGCCCCAAAATTTATTTGAGGAACTCCATTTTGAAGGAGTCTAGGTAAGCCTCTTCCTGGTTTATTTTTTTCTTAGGTTGGCCAATCATATTAAGGCATAATCACAAAACATCTACGCACACAAAATAATAAAGTCTGCAATTCATATTAAGAACTGGTGCATTTAATTATCAGGCACTGTTGAATGCCCTCCAGAGCAGCTGGTGAATGTACCAATTTACAGTATAGGCACTCTAATTCTAAGACATGGCATTTATCACAGATTGAGCTCATAGATTATTTCTTATAATAAAAGTCTTGCTTGAAATGGACCAACATAAAAAAGTATTCTTTTAAAACAACAACTTTGGTGGCAAGCTCCCTGTAGCCTCCATTTGAGCCGTGTGTGTTAGTCCCAGGGTACAAACATTAAATAGGGACATTCACAGAAACACATGGAATGTGTTGGGACATTAAAATACTTTCTAGTTCCAATACCCCAGCCATGGGCAGGGACATCTTCCATTGGCTTCTACACTTGGCCTTGTTGGATCAGGGTACGCATGAAAAACCTATTCTTACTGCTGTTGCTTCCTCAGGGGTCTGTGCAGACAACACAACAAAGGAACAATTTCACTTTGTGCTTTGTGTTTCCTCCAGGTAAAATGAAGAATATTTTATTCCAGGCATGGAAGAAATTAGCTGAAATAGTAGCTGTAACTGTGCTGCCCATTTAAGCAAGTTCAATTGAGGTCAACTGTTCTGTACTCTGGAGAGGAAAGAGATGCAGGGAAACCATATTTTCTCTCCACCACTGCAGAGCTGCTGGATACAGCCTCTGTCCTTACAGTTAGGAGGCATGAAGAGTTCTTTACATTGGATTCTGGGTAACTCATTCTGCAAGTACCATTTTTTCCGGGCAGACAAATATAGATCTGCCCATATGATGGGACAATTCCCAGTGCGTCGTCGAGATTCCAAATTGAAAATATTAAGGTTAGCATCCAATCCCATTGAAGAAGTGTATCAATGATAAGTATGCCTAAAGTTCAGATGAATGGCAGTTCTTGGCAGAGACCACTTCCACTCTACAGACCAGCCTCACTTAGGCAGAAGCTTAACCAAACCTATTGCAGCTTATTTTCCTGAGAACTACCATTCAGCTTTAAGAACCCTTTTTTACTATACAACTCTTCCACTCATATGATAGAAATTTTCTAACAAATGTCATTAAAAAAAAAAGCTTTTCATAAAAGTTATGTTTGTTTGTGTTTTGTTATCTTTCACTGTAATAAGGCTGATTGAAAACTTTATTCTTCAAGTCTATCAACATCAAAAACCATTTGACTGAACAGACATGAACTTTACAGGTTTGGGGTTTTTTTTGTAATGTTATCAAAGCCTGATACGATGCCTTCTGGAAAGAAATCTGAAAGCATCTGAAAGAAATGTGTCAAGATAATAAGGTTAATC
Organism: Cyanoderma ruficeps; assembly: GCA_008694505.1. NCBI lineage: Eukaryota > Metazoa > Chordata > Aves > Passeriformes > Timaliidae > Cyanoderma > Cyanoderma ruficeps. The sequence goes on along the minus strand of VZDJ01007755.1, from coordinate 9,838,014 downwards.
TGATTTCTTGGTTTGGAGTTCCAAGTAGATAATTTTAGAAATTCACAGGTTTTAATACATCTATTCTGAGAATTTGGAAGTGTTATCACCACTCAAGCAGACGTAAAACTAAGGCAGTGTGGGTAAAGATGCATGAAAACTTCACTTCTTCATCACAAGTCTCCTTGGATCTGTTATACCATGATAACTGCCCATTTGTCTGCTCTCAGATCATGTTGAAGTAGTTTGACATAGAAAAGAAAAGGATTATGGTGCACTCTAGAAATTTGCACTTTTACTTATCACATATGAGCTGATGAATATTATCTTGCTATGATGTTATAGTTTATGACTAAATTCTGATAAATAAATAAATTTTCTGTTTGACCCTTGACTTTCCTTGAGTTGAGAAATGATTATGTAGCAGAACAGCAATCCCAACAGTATCTAGTTTATTAAGCATTGGTCTTTAAGGAATATGGCATGTATATATAACTTTTGTAAATTCTTCAGTAAACCTATTCCCACAGGGATATTGGAAGAATAACACTTCCTTCTCATGTAGTGACTCAGTTTTGGGTTTTGTAACACTAAAGTGAAATACAGGCATAATGAAATACATAATAGCAGAAATTTAGGGTTGTCATTCTTTGAATAATTTAGGTTTCCACTGGAGTTAAAATGTTTTTTCAAAACCTAATCTCATGACAATTTCATAGTTTCCATTAGTATTAATAAGAATTACATGTACATGTTGACAGGACAGCAGAACCCAATGGAGACATTAGCAATTCCCAGCTGCATCAATCTTTAATGTCTCTTTTGCCAGGATACCAGCACTACTCATCCAGCATTCTTTGATATACCATGTGATGCTCTTTCTTCTGCAGTGTCCAAGTCTGAATCTAGCACTTTGTAAGGCTTTAGCTGAGGAAGAAGGCATTTACTTTAATTGCAGTACACTTTAGGAGTTTTAAAATGTGATACAACAAAGTTTATAACACAGATAAATTTTCTAACTTTGCTCACTTGCAAATTTCTTAGAAATTTTCAGATTTTTATTGTGGTCAGGTTTCCTTAAGTTTTCCAAACACTTGGATGCTTTATTACATTGGGACAATCCTTCTTCTCATGAAGATTTCTTGGTAATAATGAGCTCAATCCTAGCTCTATAGAAATAAATGTTCAGATGATGGATAAATTTGGGAACTGCCTGGGCAGGATTTACCACAGGACTTTAGGAATATTAGTTTTGGTAATTATGAAGCCAGAGGAACAACTATGAAAAATTTGGGCTATGAATTATTTCCAAGTGTGAAGAAAGGAAAAGATACAACCTGAAAATTACTTCTTGATTTTCATAAATAATACACTATCAATAGAAAAATACTTCCATGAGATAAAGTGTATCTTTTTTTTTCCCATGAAAAAATATTGACCCAGTTAAACAATGTCAGAAGTGAAAATGAAAAATCAGAAATTATGTTCAGACTGTTTAAACACAGAAATTTTAAATAATGCAAAGTGAAACATGACATTTAGATCTTATCTCTGCAAGAACTAATCCTAGTCTTTGTTGGATTCTGCACCTGGGATGGACAGATTCCAGGGACATATGTAAATTGGTCGAGAGGAGTTGAGGGGCAGGAGCAGCCCTGCAGAAAGCGATCTGGGGGTGCTGGTGGGCATCAGGCTCAGTGTGAGTCAGCAGTGTGTGCCCTGACAGTCCAGAGGACAAACCCCATCCATTTACAGATGAAAAACATATTACAGATACCTGCATGAATTCAGGAGGAGGGGTCACAGTCTTTGGGGCAGCTGGAGATAGGAGAATCTGAAAGCTCTGACTTCTTAGTCTCATTATTATTGTGACAGAAACTGGTAGAGTGACAAAACTGAATGTTTAAGTGTTTCTTTCATGAAAAAATAGTGGATCAAGAATACCCCAGACATAAATAATACTAAACCACAATATTACCATGAGATTTTAGGAACCTGAATCTTTTTTTCCCCTTTTTTTACTTTATTACCTTCTTTTAAACCATATATGTATGTACAATTGTGATGTAAAATACTTTAACGTGACAATCCACCATCACTGTATCAGTGGCCATAACCCACACATATAACTAAAATATTTACTTTCTTGGATTAATTTTAGCATATTTTTCCATTCTTTTTAAAACTTATAACATCTATAACAATATGTTTTCAGAATAGTATAAAATAATTCCTGATTATGGACATTTTCTTGATAAGCTTGCAGCAGCTCAAAGTTATCACAAAGCAGATGAACCTCTGAGTGATTCAACCATCAGTGGGCAATATCAAGACAAAATGGTTAGAAAATAACTCAATATTTCTTCCATCCTCTCAATTTTCCGTCTGGAACAGGGATTATCAAAATGCATTCAAGGCTCATAAGATATAAACTAAAAATTAATACAATAGCACCAAACATTACATAATTTCTAAACCTCTAGGCAAGGCATTAGAATGTTTTCATGAATAACAAATAGGAATGGGGTCTCTTCCTTGCCTTGTGCCCTCCCATTCTCCAGCAAAGAATGTTGTTCAGTGTGGGATCAGACTTATCAATGTAGGACTTCAAAAGAGTGGCCATGAAGCAGTGGAAGCAGCACAAATACTCTCTTCCTTTTTTAACCCCATGCAGCTTAATGTGCACTGAACCTGCACACGTAACACTTTAGCTCTGCCCCAGAATTTTACCTCAGAGAAGGAACATCACTGTGGGGAGGGATAGAAATGGGAAGATTATGATCCATCAATTTAATTCATCTGCTGGATCCATTCTAGCCCAGTCGGAGCAGATCAAAAATACCTGTCAGTATGTCAAGTATTTTAAAACTGTCCTAGAACACTCTCTCCAAGGGGTCCCAGTGCTTTGACCTGCAAAACACCATCATCATACCCCTAGACAGATCCCAGCAGCAGGTGCATGTGCTCCTTCACAGGAGTAAATACTCTGTTTCAGACCAAGGAAGGCTGAGTACAGTGTATGATACAGTCCTCCAGTCAGGTCCCTGTAATAAATTTACCTAAATTTACACATAAATAAACCAAGACTCTTAATATTAGCATTCTTTTGCAGCATATCAGGGAGTTGTTCTTACACATAAATGTAGTCACATCTGCCTTATTGGGTCGTCTTACTGCAGTGATTCAGCAGGTATTGCTACAAATTTTAGGCAGTAAGAATCATGTTTCTTCTATACATCAGAAAGAATTATCTATTTTTGTCAGAAATTTTATTGAACCTTTTTGTCTGGCCAGATCTACTCCTCTGTAAACCAACACTAATCCTGTGCTACTTTTGCTTTGGCCATTAAACAAATAAGAATTATGGGTGCTTGATCTGATTTAGGTAGATTTTACTTTTTAATATAATATTTTTCTGGACTCTTGGGATGAGACTAAGTTGTTTGGGGTAGGAGATGAATTTCAATTAGCCTGCAGAGCCTCAGTTTTTAACCAAGAGAATATTCCGTTTATAGTAGCTTTTGACTTCTTTTATTTTGACTGGAGCATATTATGAATTCTGTCTGTAACTCCTAACCATGAAACCTTTGATTGCCACCTAGGGATTTCTACCTCTGAGAGAACTTGAAACAGCTTTGATCACAGCTGTCAGTGCAGCAACATTGTTTTTAGTTTGAGACCATAACTCTAATCTTGTATTATAATTCATTTCTGGATTTAAGCCACACACTGATTCAATAAAGGCTGTCAGCAGCTAATAGGTTGGCTCACAGGAACTGAGAGAGAGTCAGTGTCTTCTCTCACTCAGCAGGCAACCTTCTGTTTAAAATCAGCAGTGTCCTAAGACACTGTTTTCAACGTGGGCAGAAAACACTTAGACATAAACACAGGAATAATCAATGTTAGAAAAGTGACTTTATATAACTAGGGATAGTAAAGCTTACAGAGATGTCACAATGTGTGTGTGTAAGACAGATATTTGCCCTTCCTTCAGAAATCCTAAATTATACATCAGCCTTGCCAGATTTTTATAACAATCCAGTGCAATTTTTTCCCTATCAGAAGAGCATTCACCCGCAGCTAATATTATGCGTTTTCTTTACTACAACACCAACTAGCAAAATAAATCAGATCTCAGTGAAGACAAGAGAAAGAGACTCTGAAAACCACATAATAGAAACAGACGAAGCAAGCAATTAAGTGCTAGCTATGGAGAACTAATGGAAAAGGTTAAACTTTTTGGTTTTGATTTCTCCTTCAGTAATCTGGGTATATGGTTTAAGTGAAAATAGTCCTTGCAAAGATGGACACAAGGCATTAATCCTGAATGAATTCATGGTGCATGCTGCATGTGCACAGTACTGTTGTAGGAGGAATGGAGAGAGATTCTGAGGCCAGAAGGTGCTGGCAGATGGCACCTACTATGCTGTCCCTTGTCATGGACACGGGGACACACAATTCACGTGGTGGAGAGGACAGTTGCATTTGATATCAATTTGCTTTCAGGATTCCCTGTCAATAGTGAGAAAACTCACATCTCTAAAATAATATTTCAAAATTAGACACAGCTTGCAAATGCCAGATTCTGAACCTAGGATGGAGTAATACTGGAGACAAAATTACATTGGGAAAGGAGTGCAGAAAGGGACCTTGGGTTGCTGGTGGATGTCAGGCTCAGTGTGAGGCACCTGTATGTGCCCTGCTAGCCCAGAGGGTAAAGCCTGTCCCAGGGTGTTTCAAGCACAGCATCACCTGTAGGACAAAAGAGATGATTATCCTGCTTTACTCAGCATCGGTGCAGCCTTATCTGGAGTGTCATGTGCAGTTCTGGGCCCCACAGCTTAACAAGGATGTGAAGGTACTCAATTACATCCAGAGAATGGCAACAAAGATGGTGCAAGGGCTGGAAGAAACATCCTGTGAGGAGCAGCTGAAGACTCTGCATTTGTCTGTTTTGGAGAAAAGAAGGCTGAGGGAAAGAGGCCAATGACACATTATTGCTCCCCACAGCTTTCCAAGGAGAAGACATGAAGGAGTTGCTGATCTCTTCTCCCTATCTGGGGATAGGACATGTAGGAACGATTCAAAACTGCACCAGGAAAGGTTTAGACTGGACATCAGGAAACATTTCTTTACTGAAAGGCTGTTCAAACACTGCAACAAACTTCCTAAAGAGGTGGTTGATGTGTCAAGTCTGTTGGTGTTTAAGAGGCATTCAGGCAAGGCCCTTAATAGTATACTTTAACTTTTGGGCATCCCTGGTCAGGACTAGACTGGTCCGGCTGGACTGGGTGGTCATTGTAGGTCCTGTCTGCTATATCTATTCTTTAGCTCCAGATTGTGTAGGCCAAAATCTTGAAAGTTAGACTTTAAATAAGAATATCTTTCAACTCTGTTGAAAACAAAAATACCCCAAATTTTGCCAGTTAGACTTTAAATTAGTATTTCTCTCATCTCATCTGTTGAAAGTAGGAACAGACAATGTTGTGATTTGGTTTGCTCAGTACTGCATTATTATTTTGCTCTTTTTCTCTGACTTGAAACTAAGCACAGCTGGATGAAATTTAGAGGAAACTTCAGATTGTTTTTCATTATGCTGGCTCTGAATTGTTTCTGGTGACTCTGCTTGCTGTCTTAATTTATCTCTGCATAACAAGAAGTAGTTATTTTTGATCAGAGAACTGCTGATAGCTGCTATACTTATTCCCTGTGGATTTCTTTTATGAATACTGCTACATTCTCTTTGGTGTAGGGGGGAGAAATCATAGTTATTACATGGCACCCAGAGACTCATACTATGTTGAATATCAAAAGAAGAATAACGAAATCATTATCAATCTCTTTGGTGGTAGGTCATAACCATTTCATAGGTAGAAAACTGAATTTCAGGAACTTGCAGAAGTCTCCTGCTCTAACACTTGTGTGCCATGCATGCACAGATACTATGCTGTAAAATACATAATATCTATTTTCCGATCTCCTGTTCTGATCACTGAAAAAGTAATAATTTTGCTTCCCTTCTTATTTTGCTTATGTTCTAGTTTTAGGAAAGAAATATTTTTCTCTTAAAATATTGTGCTCAAAATGAAAAAAACCTCCAACTTTAAAAGCAAGTAACTTTTATAATTTTATTTATGTATGCATCCCTGCAATATCTGACTGCACGTGTCTTCACTCTGCCACCTGCCTTCCACTGCCAGCTTTTCAGAACAGAGCTTCTGATGTTAACACAGCACCTTAAGAGCTGTGCTATCCACATACATCCTATGTAGGCTCTTGACAATTAAAATCATAGTAATCAGAAAATTATGCTTGGAAAAAATGAAGTTTTTATGGAATAGCTATGATTATAATAATGGACATTCTTTGATTTCTAGAATTTAGCTTGGCTCTCACAGGAATTTGGTATCACAGGAAAGAAACATTGAAAGAAACCTCTGGTGGTCATCTGCTCAAGCAGGGCCACCTAGAGCCGACTGGCCAGGTGATGTCCAGATGGATTTTAAGTATCTCCAAGTATGGTAAATCCACTAAATATAATATTCCAACTTGGCTTCATCCCTGTTGTCCTCTAGAGCTGTCAACCTTTCTTCTTCCTTTGTAGTGCATGACCCACCCTGCCAAGTTGTGAAATATGTGATTTAAAACGGAAATTAAAAAATTAAGAAGACAGAATTTTGGTTGTAAGTATGTGAAGAAAAATCTCTGGATGAAAAATGAATCAGCTTTTTTCTTTTTTTTCCTTTTTTTTTCTACTTTTACAATCTGCAGTCATAAAATAGTCCAAGAAAAAGGCTTTTACAGAATACTTTTCTCAATACAAATTATTTTTTTAAAAGTGGAAATTTGAAATGGGAGGAAATCAAAATTGCCCTACAAAGTAAAGAAAAGGGATTATATGTGAAAGCTCTTTTTACTCCAGATACTAAGAATATAGAATTTACCTTGAAATGCTTTTAAGCAATTTTTTGGCTCTAAAGTTATTGCTGCAGCAGGATAGAAATACATTCACAGTCTGTTGTTAATGTTCTGTACTATTAGAATTGCAAATGAAGACACTTTCTAGCAAAACAACAACAAAAAATGCTCTTGTCAAAAGCTTTCTGAATTTGTTTGTCCAGAGATTATTACTAGCAACACTGACGTTCAAACTGGTGAGAAATAGCAATCCTGATATAATTTTCCTTCCAACAGCACTTGCAATACACCTCTACAAGATAATTCTGATCTATTCATTTATCCAAAAGGATAAACATCATTAACATCATTCAGGGACAGGTATTAATGAGCTGTGGGGAAAAAAAAAAAGAAAAAATATTCTGTTTTATAAAAACTGGATGGGGAAAGGAAATGGGAACTATTTTCTGTTTTGTTTATAATACTTTAAGAAAAATGTATTAAACAATCCAAGCTGTTCCAAACCACTTCAGAAATGATAATGACAGATGTGTAGACTGTATATGTTTTCTAAAGGAATGTGCTAATTTGGCGAAGCACCATACTCTAATAGCCCAGTATGGTGACTTTTTTTTAGTTGCATTAAGCAAGAGAATGATACTATATCCATGGAAAGATGCTCATGGCAATGATGATAGGCAGCTGCAGATGAGATGGAATGCATTGGAGGAGAAAACCTGGCATGAGCTTTTCACAAATGCAGCTCATTTCCAAACTAAGCCATTGGTGGGAACTTCTGTAATATGTATTACTTTCTAGAATAAAGAGGACTTTTTTTTCTAGAGTAATATGACATAAGTTCCTTTAAATCTATCTCTTGTAAAATGGAACATTTGCATTACAATCACTTTTCCCTCCAGATGTCATTTGGAGCCTAATTCCCTAATAATTCTTTTAAATATTGGCTTGTTTTTCATCCTCTTATTAAAAATGAAGCATTCATGCCCACAGCCACTGCCAGAGATAAAAAGGGGGAAAACAACACAGCTTTCTTAGTGACATTAAATCCATTTGAGTTGTTTTTATTTCCTCTCATTATCTCCCAACAACTCTGACGTCTAATGTTTAAATTTACTTCCCATCCTTACTCAGATGCTCCTGTAGACAGAGCTCTCTTCACTACTGTGAGACCTGGGCTAGCTTAGCAACAGCATGTTTGGGATGACGTTGGAGCAGCAGCATGAGTGCCCAAGTAATTTGCCATTTTTCTTTCATGAAGACAGAAAAAGAAATTAGCTCCTAGTTTTAGTCTGGTTTTGAATTGTACATTAAATGCTTATTTTGCCTAAGGAAAACTTCCCTGAGTGAAAAGGACCAGAATAGAATAGATAAAAGTCATGGTCCAGCTGAAATCTCCTGTGATACAATCTTGTGGGAGAGCAGAAAATATTTTTCAGAAGGTGGTTTCACAGGTTGAAAATTTTAATTTTGAGAGTCTGTTGAGAAAATTCATAATCTTATCAGACTGTTTGTTGTATTGGCAGGTTTTAGGTAGCTGTGAACAGGTGAAATGCCTTGCATAAGAATGCGAAGCAATGCACAAGTCAGTAAACCATCCTTCCATGACTACTATCGATTACCAACATCAAAGCTTCAAGAGAAATTTATCAATGGTGAGTTGAATATTTTACATGAGTTTTGACACCGGTACAGTTTTTTGACTTTTTAAAAATTAGGAATAGTCAAGAAGTCTCCTCATAAATAATTCAATACTGTTAGTGTTCTGACTTTGACAGAACATACAAATTACCTCCTAACTATAAGGGCAGGACAAGAATATTTTTACCTTGGTATCTAAAGACTCCAATCACTACAAATGAGGCTGCTTTGATCTGGAAATTTCAACTACAGATTGAGAAACCAAACTTTAAACATCTAAGCTTGAATATTTTGGCAGAGTTTCAAAACTTGAAGCTGATACTCCCTCTGAATGTCAGCCATCCTATAAAAAGGTTAATGAGACTCGTTTTAGTGTGGTGCAATGAAGTAAGATGCTCTTCTGAGGATGGTACATGAAAGGATGAAACAGCATGACCCAAAATTTCAGTGAAATGCTGATAAAAAATACAATTAAGTGGAAAAAGTTTATGGTATGGAAAAGTGAAGTTTAATTAGTTAGAAACCAAGCAAGATCTTGAAACAAATAAATTAATCATGTTTTCCTTCCTGAAACAGGCTCAGTTTTTAAGGTGGCAAAATTCCTTTGAGGAATTTTCCAAAATGCCCATGGATATCCTAGCACCTCTAAAAAAAGGCTCAGGCACAACCCCTCCCCTCCCCCCCCCAAAATAATAAAAAAACAAAACAACCCAAAACTATACATTTAAATGAAATTTATGAAATCTATTTAGTTCTCTCATCTTTTCATCCAGATTAATTACTGTAGAAACACATACAAACACACCAGGGGCTTATGCAGCCCCACTTTTTATCACTGAAACAACATAATGGTGGAAAAAGACAGTGTTTTGAGAAGCAGCCACTAATTTCAACTTTGCCCTTGATGCATAAGCACGCAGGGAAACGCATCCCAGGGAGGATTCAGTCAAGACAAAGATGAGAGTATATTGAAACAGTGAAGGAATGATAACCTGTGGATATGAAAACTTACTCTAGTTACAATCCCTATGATTCAAAGCTTATTTTTAATGTTTGTGAGTGTTTTAAAAGTATAGCAGGGAGTAAAACACTCTGTGATGAATGATATCCAGTCATAGTGCTTGCATGGAGTTTACAGGAGCAATGAAATCAATCTGGGTCTTCCAGAAGGGCCCTGAAGGACGCATTTCCAAATGCACGCTACACCCCAGGAGGGATGCAAAGCAAATGCAAACGTACACAGAAAGACTCAGCAGCAGAGGCAGCAGTTTCCTCTGACAGTTGGCAAAGAGTGATTTATGAATAACTGTGCTGGGTGCAGAAGGATGAGGCAGTGTCATGAGAAGAGGACTGAGTTAACGAGACGGCCTGAAAGCTAAGGATTGCAACTTTGAGAATTAACCAAATGGCTTCCTGGGAAGAGGGATACAGCTTCCATAGCAGTGATTAAGTTCATTGGGCCTGACACCTCTGAGTAGTTTTGCTTCTTCCTCATATGGGAAGAGGTGAGGTGCACAGCAACCTTGCCCTCTGCCCACACGTGCGCTGCTGTATCAGGGAAAGGCTTTCTCCTAAGCTCTTGAGTCACTTAGGCTTCTGAGAAATTCACATACCATTAAAAATTTCATTCATCACTTACTATGTGACTGGAACAAAATGAAAATGAAAACTCCGAACCAAAAAAACCCCAAAAGACCTGCAGTAGATGTTTCAAGATTAAAAATCTGAAAAGAAGCATTTCCTAGGATAAAGGGTGCATCAGATAAGAGACAAGAGAAAGCCTGATATGACAATGACTTGAATAAAAGTCAGATTAAAGAAAAAGCTAAAATGCTGGAGTTCTTCTTGGAGAAAGAAAAAAAAAATGCATCAAATGCATAATCTGTATGAAGCTGAGCATGGCATCTGAAGTGGAAGAATAGGAAAGGTGTATACTCTGATTGTGACTCCAATAGCTTGATGAGAATAAGGGGTATATGCATTTTCTACTTATTGCCAATGGAACAAAAATCTGATGAATAACTGATTACAATAACTTCTCTATATAAAAGAATTTACATTACCTATCTCCACCTTTTAAGTAACACGTGAACGGTACCAATGTTAATTACAATATTTAATTTTGATCTGGCTTTACAAAAGATGCAAAGTATCTTTGAAAAATTTTTAATAAGGGGTGCATTTTCATAGTACAGAAACATTCTTTTACAGCTACAATATCTTGTGCCCTGGAAATCACATTTCTCAAGTATTTATGAATATCAGAGATGGTGGTAAAAGAATAAGAAAGAGACATATCGAAAAAGAAAAAAACCCAACCAAAAAAACCCAAAGAAAACCCCCCAAAAATCTACAAGAGTGAAACAAATCCAAGAAAAATAATTCCTTACCCAGTTAAATACCAAAGACTAAGTGACTTCTGTATGGTAATGGTTTTAGGGCATATTAAAGTCATATTTCCATGTTATATGCTGTTTTAGTACCTCTCAGATAAATTATGACTCAATTTTTTCTTCTTCCATTTCTTCTTTTAATATTTTTTTCTCATCCAATTTTTCTCTGAGAGATGACCTGCTATGTATTTAATTTAATTTTAAGACACTATTCTCATGTGTACTTAGCTTTGCAAGATGAAGCTTCTTTTTAAATTCAAAATAAATGCTTTCATGTACAAAATTTTGCCTTTCTTTCTAACATTACCAGCCATCTAATAAAAAAGCCTTCTATCTACAAATAAAAGCTTAGGTTGCTACATCCAAACCATCAACATGTTATTTTTTTCCCCAAAGCATGATAATATTTGGCAGGAATTGCCAAACGGAAGAAAGAGTGACCTGATATGAAGCTGAGATCCAGTGTTCCTCATTTTCCCTTATTAGACCTATTAATAAAATTGTAATTGAACTTTTTTCCAACTGAGAATAAGTGTTTTTTTACAGAATCACAGAATAATTGAGGTTGGAAGGGATCTCTGTAGGACATCTGGTCCAGCCTTGCCCTGTTCCGTCAGGGACACTTGGAGTCAGTTTCTCAGGACTATGTCTAGATGGATTTTGAGTATATCTCAGATTATGGAGACTCCACAGACTGCCTTGGCTCTGATTGTGCCAGAGCTCAGTGGATTACGAGTGACACAAGAAAGTGAAACACATTAGAATGAGCCTTGAAGCAATTTTTAAGTATTATTTCTATATTTTCACTGTCACCATTTTACATGTCTGCATCTGTGTTTAAGATGTATGCTCAGATACACAGCTGAGCAAATATTTGTATTGCAATTGCTAGAACGTAAAGCTGAAAAAAATTTTAAGGATAATGCATCAAAAACATGGTGTTGTCTCCATAACATATCTTGTTATGAGGACTTTATTGGTAGCATTATTAAGCAATGTCACAGAAACATTTGAGAAATAATTAACTATACTTTTGATAATTATATGACCTTAGAATTTTATTCTCAGCAGTTAACTTTGTTTTGCTAACATAAACATTTGTTTGTAATGAGAAGTCATAATTGGTTTTATTCTAGTTTTACAGCGGAAAATAAAAATTTTACTTTGACTGCAACCCAAAAGACATCATTAATTTTCAAAATGATTTTCAAAGGTAAACATTAAATTATTAACTGCTACTATTACACAATAACATCTCAAGTCATATTTCAGTGACATTTGTTCTACTGAATATGAAATTTCTTAATTTCACTTTCTTTTCTTTTTATTATTCAGTTCTGTACCTGTTTCCTGGGTTTTTTTGGAGAGGAAGACACACAGAATTGGATTTGTTAGTTTATTTGGGCACCGTGTTCCAAATTACATTGCAGTTTTCTGCAGTGGTTGTTGGTGTTTCTACACGGGTAAGGAAGAATGGGCAGAACACTCCTTCTGTAGGAACCCTAGTTAGACTATTATCATTCTAAAGCAAGGTAACAGTGGCAAACTTTAATTATGAAAACTGTGGTTGTACTTACAGAATTAATTTATTCAGTTCTAAAATACAGATTTCCATATTTCAGGGCACCAGATAATTAATAATAACAGTAATAATGATAATAGTAATGTTTCTCTAAAGATTGTAAAAGAGATTTCAGTAAACAGTTTTGAATCTTCTACAGATATTCTGGAAATGGCTGTTGATCTACTGTGAGAAATTTTTTCTTGTACAGATAATTGGAGAGATAAATTGCAACAACAAAAAATAAAAGCCATTAATGTCAGACACAGTTATCTTTTATTCAAATGGTTATCTTTCTTGTAATTAAATAAATTTGTATTTATGGGAAATTACATGCTATCCAGGAATTAAATGTATATGGCATGACATTAATAGTTTATTTTATTCACTCAATCATTTGTAATTTTTTTCAAAACAAATTAATTGTTTAATGCCACTCATTGTTCAAAATACTTTTTGGGGAGAAAAAGCCAAGAGCACATGCTCATAATTTTGTTTTTAGTGCCTTCTCCTCTTCCAGTGCTCGTTGGTCTGACTGTGTGAGTGTGGCAGGTGTAGCTGTGAAGGAACCTGTCCCCAGCACAGAAGGGGCGAGTGTGACTGTGAGTGGCTCCTGCATGATGGGATAGGGAAGTTTCCTTAATACCTTCTCTAAACTAGGTTTTCTCCATGGCCTGCGAAGAGTTCCTGGCACTACTAGTTCGGATGCTAGCGGTTGGTGTTCAAGGGAAATGAACTGCTCCTCTAGGGGCTGCCTCTCTGTCACTCGTCTACCTTTAATTTGAACAGAGGCATGTTCCTAAACCCCTTGTAGAAGGTCTTCTGCCAGCAAGAATAAAATGCAACAAAATTTGCTGATTAATGTGGCCATATTGAATCATGATTTTAAAGAGTTAAGATTTTAGCTAAGAGTCAGAAACAATTTATAATGATCAGGGTGTAAGTTAGATAAGTACATGGTAGATTAATGATTATTAGATGCTTAAGCTAGAGGTGTTTGTTATATTATGAGCATGTTTACAGGGGAAAGTGGAGGAAGTGAACCATTATAAGAACAGGTTGAAACCAGTAAGAACAATGGCCAGCACCTGGGCTTTATATCAATCAGTCACGAAGCAGGGGACCTTGGATCATGCCAGTGGGTCACAGACACCTGATGAAGACTCTCCTGACTTCATCCCTTGAGACAACTGACCCAATTTGAGACACCCACCCAATTCAAGAGAACAACTGCACAGGCATGAGGGACTAATAGCCTCATTTTAATAGCAAACAAGGATGGGAGGTGCTGGAGTTATGCATATGTATTGTATGTAAGACCTTGGAAGATAGAGGGCAAAGAACCTTGTTTGGGGCAGTAATGCCTGTCGGAGATGACTCCCGTGCTGCCCGCCAGTGAATAAACATACCACTTTTTAATTAATTAGAGGGTCTTTGTCCGTGATCATATCAGTTTTTAAGGACTCAGTATGTATTCCTGACAACGTGTCATCTTCATCCTGGCAGCACCCAGAACTGTATGTGCTATATAAAGAAACATCTCAATTCAAAATCATCTTTGAAAGTGTGACCTACCATTTCTTGGGGCAGTATTCCAGTCAAAAGCATGAAAGAACCTCATGTACACTCACTTGACACAAAAATAAAATACTAACAGGAAATAATTCATAAATCCCTGTCATAAAATAACGTAACATTTTATACTGTGGCCAACCACTGTGACTTCTGAGCATTAATAGCACACCTTGTAAAAATCTCTCATTTTTGCAGTCCAAAAGCTATTCTCACAGGCTTAGCTTTGTGTCAGATATCCTGAGAGCTGCATCCCTAACCTGCCACTGGGTTCTTCCCTCCCATTTCATGTTTTGGGAAGCAGCACACCTCAGGAATCTAGTTTTTCAGGAGGAGAAAGGGTAATTGAGAGGGGAGTGAGTCAATCTGTATTCTGCAGCTTTCTGTCTTTGTGCTTCAGTGGCTGTATTTTTATCTACATCAAAGGGCTTTTCTCTGCTTTCTCACCTAGGTTCCCTCCTCTTTTGTGCTAAGATGGGAGTAAAGGATTCACTGTGCTGAAAAGTGAACTCTAAAGGGAATAACATGTGTTAAGTGTTGGTAAACAGATTCCTATTCCTTTTTTTTTTTTACTACTCCTTATGTACAGTAAGCAAATATTAACTCTTCATTACCATAAACAGTAATAGTCAAGCAAGCAGATAAAGCATAAAAAAGCCAGACACAGCTGTCTTTCACAAATGTGAAGAATATTTAGGTGATCAGAGTTGGGAATTTCACCTGATTGATGGAAAGACTTTTCCAAATAAAAAGTCTCTTTTACAGTGGTTGTCTAAAAACAGTCAAGGCCTAGATTTGTCCAAACATCTCTGTATATAAGCAGTTCTTTATCTGAATTGTCTCAAACAAGTTTTCATATGATTTATCCTGGTTATGAGTAGGAATGAAGTATGTATTCATGTTTTTTTCCCAAGTTGCTTTATTATACTGTGAAAAATTTATTTAAAAGGAAATGTAACCCTTTTTCACTGCTTTAGCCAGGTTAAAGATTAATCAAAGTCGAAGTTCCATCAGAGATTCAGTCAGCTATGGACATGAATATATGATGTCCAGCATTAACTTGTCAAGATTAAATACAATCAGGGGTTTCCTGTACCCAAATTCCGTTTACTCTCAGTGATTTCTACTTCCATGAGAGGTCAAAAGCAAGTGATCCTGCCTTGGATTTTCACCTCCAAAACTTCTGAATCATCTATACAAGTTCTGCTTCTCAAGGTGTCAAAACAAAAGTAGCTCCAGGACTTCTAGAGGGTTATACAAAGGCAGAGGAAAGAGATAAAAAGTTTTGACCTTTTGTACTGTACAGCTCCCTTCATTTATAGGTAATGTCACCAAAGTACTGCGCAAGTATATGACAGAAAAATCTGCAAGTTCTGGTTTTCCTGGCAAAAAGTGTGCACAAAGCTCCAATAAGATGGGCAGCAACAGCTCTTCAATTCCTTGGGCTGCAGAGACTTCAGAGGGGAGACACTCCTCTGTGCATGCGGAGATGCAAAACCAGCTTGGAAACAAACATGAATCCAGTAATGTATGTTTCAGTTTTGTTTGCCACCCTTCCTCCAGGGAAACAGTGAGAGCGACGTGCTCTGGAAAAAAAATACTGTAAGAAGGATGCAATACTGTACTGGCTTGAAATGGTCTGTGGTCATCAAAAAGGGGATTCACTGGATTGTACAGGAATTGTTCCTTGTCCAGCACTTCTGTGAGCATGATTTTACATTTAAAAATTGGGAGGGAATGTAAGTATTAAATTCAAAATGTTCTTGGTATGTTCTAGAAATGTGCTGAAATAAAAAGGTGCAACTGGATGGGAATAATTATGTAGCAGTAGGCATAAAGTGTATGCATAAAATACTGAGAAGAAATATCAGTGGGACTACTCCATACAAGACATAAAGAAATCCTTCTTCATTAGTCAGCATGACTGAAGTCTAATTAGGGTAGTACATAAATAAATTTTAAAAAGTCAAGGGAAGAATATCAAAGGAGATGCGGCCTAGAAAATGCATTCTTTTAGAAAATATGGGAGTTATAATCCAGGAGAAAAAGAGAAATAAAAATAAATAAAAAAGATACATCACTATCCTACAAAATGTAAAATATCACCAAAAGGAAAAATAAATAAATTCCTAATTCATGTGGCTAAAACAGAAAGTAGTCTTAGAAGTACTAGATTAGATAACCTAAGGATAAGGAAACCCCATCCTTAGAAGTTTTTAAATAAAAGACAACACATTTTAATGAACCACTGTTTTGATATGAAAGGTTGTTCTCATACTGACCTGGCTTTGCCTGTATTGACTTGGCTGGCCCTTTGGCTTCTGCTCAGAATTAAGCTGTGAAACCATGAATTAAACTCATACCCAGAAGACATTTTGCATGACTGCTCTCCCTCTGAAGCAGTCCTCTGGTGTTTGAATGATGCCCAGTTCATCATGCACACCATGTGCACCTTATTGTTAAAAATCCCTGGAGGAAGACAGGCTCAGAGTCGTCTCTAATCTGTGCATGGGACATCATGTGTGAGGAGCAGATCCAACAATTCTCTGTACCATGCTACCACTGACCAATGAAGGCATCCTATTCCAGCATCAGCCTCTGTACTCGTCAGAGGCAGAGTTTTTATACTGGTAACTTGCCTTCTAATGAAGCACCACAACCAGACTATCATTCTGGAACTCTGGTTCATTGCCTACAAAGAGCACTGTATTGTAGGACATCCACATATTTAGACAGTCTGTGTTCACATGTTAGCTGTACACCCCTCATGGTGTACCTGCTCTGGTGTCTGCCTGTAGAAATGGGTGATTCCACACTGTCCACTATTAGAATGACTTATCCTGACCTGAAGAAGACATGACTGAAATCCTGTCTTTTAACTACTGCTGAGCTGCAAAAGTGCAGCATGATGAGCTTCAGACACATAATTACAAAGCAACACCCCAGCATTCCCAAGAGGTACCTCCAGTTCTGGAATACTGCAGCTCTCCTGTGAACCAGTGAGTAGACCTGATTCAGAAACAGTCCCAATGGGATGAGAAGCTCCAGGCCATATTCCTACATGCCTTAAGTATCAGTCCTAGATTCTGTAAGGGAAGAGCAATTTCCAAAGCAGTATGACAGGCAGCCCCATTTTAACTGAAAGTACTGTGGCCTGACTTGCCATATACCAGAGCACCTTGTAACAGAGAACCTCTGTTCTTCTCCTAGTAAATAAGCCAGTTTTTCCTACAGCTATTAATGTTGTCATGACATCATCCAGACCCTAGTTATGTGCATGTGGCAAGGTATGCACAAGCATCTGGAGCTTTCTGTGCGCTCTGAAACTAGAGCAAATCTTTATTTTTTTTATTTTTTTTTCATACAGCATCAGGATGAAAAGGAATGATGGTGGCTGGAACTCCTTATTTCAAAAGGAGAAATTAGAGAGGGTGCTTATACTAGGAACTGAGTCCAGCTTTGAGACTGTGAACAACTGAAAAACATAAATATGTTTCAGCCAGCCTAAAGAATTGAATGAGAATAACATCTCAAAGAAGCAATCATGTGGACTAGTATAAAACAGGGATTGCAACTCAGCACAATTATTAACTTCAAGGGNAAAAAAAACCAACAACAAAACAAAACAAAACCCAGAAAAATATAAGGGATAGCATCTTGGAAAAATGTTTAGGGTCTTCTAAATGAGATATGCTTGCTATGTGTTTATAGCTGTTATCAAAATCTATAAAAATCACTAGTCAACCTATCTCATTTAAGATTCCTTTAATTATAGTGGGAGTTTGAGCAATGTCTTCATTCTGTAAAACTTGTATTTATGAGAACAAGTACAGATTTTATTAAATCAACCATCTGTATGATACATATTGAGTATAAAATAGATGATTACCATATAAATTGGAGACAAATCTGAATTAAATATTGATCCATCTAAACCCATAACAGCCAGAAAACAGACTAATTGTCATGGATCTTGAAAGCTCAAATGGTTTAGATGAATACTTTAATACACACAAAGGCGAATTAAACCATCAAAAAAACCCAAACTAAAACACAGGCTTTCACATTATTTGTTGAAAGTTGTAAAAAATAGTCAGAGCTGTCAGAAGTTAAAATCTGCTAAAAAATAGCTAAGTACAAAACTTCAGTGCGGTGATTAGCACTTGTATGAATGAAGTCAATTTCTAACCTTTCTGGTGAAGAAAAAGTACATCAAGTGAAGAAGATTACACAGAGAGAAGGTGACAGCATTAATATTTTGGGGTTTTTTTAATTGATAGCACTCTATCTGGTGGTAGGTTGGTGGGCAGGTTTGCTTTATGTTTTCCTCAGAGTCTTGCAAATAAACAAATTAACGACAAGCTCTCTGTCTAGACAATGCTATGGCAGGAAAATATATAACAGAAAGCAGTTTTCTATTCTGCCTTCCACGGTGTACTGCAGATACACAGAAATTGAAATAGCTTTATGACTTACAGGGATGGCCATGTGTCTTACTCTTCCTCTACTTGGATTAGTTCATTTGCCAAACACTATATAAAAGTAGATTTTCATGTTCTCTGCCGTACTAAGCCGAAAAGGACAAAATTTGACCTGCATTAAACAGCCAGGTTTTGTATATTATCAGGAGCAAGCAGAGCTGTTGTAACTGCAGCAAATTCAAACCGCAGTGAAGCTGAGGTAAGATAAAACAGGTCTGCGTTGCTGAGCAGTCTCTGGACGTGGTTGGTAAATCTTTTGCTTTCTCAGTTCTGTGATGGTAAAGCAGCCAAAGGAACATTCGAATAAACTGCATTCACAATCCCTTCTTTCTTTTCCCACAGCACTTTCATCTATAAATACCTTGCCTTGGGAACAACTTTTACAGCTGGTGTCTGACTAACATGTTGACTTTGACTAAGGACTGAACTGAGAATAAATTTCACTCACATTATCCTTCCAGCTTAACTGCTGACCACCAGGAGCTACCAACATTAAGTTTTCCAATGTGATGATTACCCATCAGTCAGTTCCTTCATTTAGATTATATTTCCATAGGCTTCTTGTAAAAACATCCAAAGAAAGTACATGAAAGTGTGTGAGGTTAAAGCATCTTCCAATACTCCTGCCTCAGACAAAAGTCACAAGAAAGATGATAGCTGAATTCTATCAGCTGAAAAATTGAAAAATCTATTCTTGTCTCCTAGATGGTCATAGATCAACAATTAAAACCCTTGCTTGAGGAATTTTGCTTTCTGAAATGTTGCAATTAGTCCTATTGGTATATAGATCTAAAAGTAACCTTTTTTCTCCCCAAAATAGAATTTTGGATGTGTAAACCTTTATACTTTTCATGATCTGCATATATTCTTAGACATTGTGGTAAATCATTTAGCATTATATTTCGACTTAACTTCTTGAAGAACTGTGGTATACATTTTACTCAGTCGTTTTTCAAAATCTCTGTTAATTATCTTTGATCATTTCAATCCCTTCAATCCTGCACGTTATTATTATTGTGTTAAGCTTTCTGTCATAAAAAGATTGACCTAATCTCTCTTCTGTATGTTCATGATTTTCACATGCAATGAGTTAATTACATTAAAGTTAAAGCAGACTTTGGCAGAACCTTAAATGCTCAGAGTTTTTATACGTAAGTTGATCAGAGTCAATTAATATGCTGGGTTTTTTGCACAGAAACTGTTCAACATCAAAATTGTGTTGAAAAATATTTTGTCTTTTGTTCATGATATGAAATGGAATATCACAAATTTCCTCAAAATATAAACATAAGCAAGAGTAGTTTTGGTTAGTGATTAAAATTGTAAGGAAAGTCATCAGGAGAAAGGATCAGTTTTTGTAGTCCTTTTTCAAAATTAGGCCAGTAGACATAAAACACATAGAACAAATTATTTCTCATTGCTTCATTAGACCAATCACCTTTTATTGAACAATTTTCAGTAAGTACAAACTAAATATGGCAGGCAGTGAATAAGCTGTCTTGTACTTAAATGTTTGAAATTATTTTTTAATAACTAATAATCCAAATTTAGCTATTGAGGATCATCCAGGAGAAGTTTCTATTTTGAGTTACACATTTTGGAGATTTTTAAGCCTTTCAAAGCAATTTTGTGAAATCTTTCAAATTTGGTTATTATTCAAAAACCTGTGAAACAGAAAAATAAACATATTTAATCTAAAATTATACAAGAAAATTAATGATATAAATAGTCTATAATGCATAGTAGAGCCCTGTGCGAAAATATTTTTATCTGTCTTTCCAATGAACATAATTTATGCTTTTAAAACCACTGGAAATTTTAAAATCAAGTTTTAATTAAGTGAGGGGGTTTTATTTATTTCCTCCTAATGAAAACCATTTCTTAACCATTAGACTCATATAATTACAAGAAGTTTCATGTCAGGTGGCAAAATCGATTCTGGGAGGAATAAGTTGGATTTAAGTGATAAACATTTCATTTTGAAATTATTAATCCGCTACAGAAAATATTGTGCACTTCCTGTATGGCAAATGAAAGTAATGATATTTCTGTAGTAGAGGCATTTTTTTTTTCCTAAAGTTAAAATGCTGTCCAGAGCTGGTACCCCTGAACCTGTAAGCAGTACTTACTTGCATCAGTTTCTTCATGGCTCCATTCTTGAATTATGTAATAGAATGTGCACTTTTAATTTATATCCCCTACATGGTCACAAATTGACAAATTCATGGGAATATAAAATAGCTAAGGGAAATAATTATTGCTTTATTTGGGAAAAGAAAAAACTGAGTAGACTCGTTTCCTGCAAAAATCAGATATAGAGCTGGTGTAGCTACCTACCAACTGGTTTTGACCACGTTCTGACACCCACGTTTTCAGTTACGGAAAGCTGCACTAGATGGATTCTAGTATTTGACCACTTTTGGAGCATGTTACAGTCAAAAGACATCTCTTACTACAACTGTAGTGCCTCACCTGCACAAAAATCCCTAGACGGCGGTCTCATTTTTTTAAAAAACACTGTCTCCTTTTCAAGACACTGCTGTATCCATTAACCTCTTGTGCTTGCCATCCAGTTATGTCACCGTAAACCTAAATTTACACACTGCAATGCAGCTGAGGTGCCTTTGCACAGCCTTCCTGATGCTGAACCCATATGAAGCGTTCCCAATACAGATATTCCCTCAGCTCCAGGCCTGACAATATTCATTTGGCTGCGTGACCCCTGTGCTGCCTGGTAGACCCAGGCTAGGTGTTGAATCCTCTGCATTGTTCCAGCTGCTGATACCAAACGACTGTTTAAGAGCCAGCAAACATCTAGCAAGGCACTGAGACAAATCAAAAGGGCTTGGAGGCATCCCACTTTACATGCTGGGAAGATAGTAAGGGTAGGATGAAGCTTGCCTAGATTTTTATGTTTGCAATACTGATCTTTACTATCAGAAACAGGAAAAAGGCTTTGGATCAGTACCCCTGTGATTCTACAACAGCAGGCTGTAATCAAGAGACCGAGACAGGCATGTCTTAAAAAGAGATTAGATGGTTTCCACTATTGATGTTGGCAAGAAGCATCCAAACCCACATGCTTCTGCATGATGCTTTCATATAGTCCCTAAAGTAAACTCAGAGCTCTTTCTTTGTACCCATTTCACCGCTACAGGGTCCTAAACCACAGGAGAAATCACCAAGTTATTGTTTTAATATTGATTTCCAGGAGAGAAGCCCTGTAAACTTCGGATGTTCTGGTAAAAAAATAACAAAAACTACAGCTTGATTTCTCATTCAATGTTCACAGCGTGGTCTGGGATTAAGATATTCTCAGTACCTGATGGCAACAGCAGGCATCACCTTGAAGATATTGGAAGGCATAAACTCCTTTCAGAACCTCTGGGTACTGACACTGACAGCCATTAACACCTGTCTGCCAGCGACTTGTCCATACCTGTGGCTCCATCTCAGACAAGCAGGTATTTTTCACTCATGTAGTCCTGGATCTGTTTAGATTAAAAGTTTTAGTTCATATCTCAAACACTAATAGCATTCATCTCAGTAATTTTAGAGATAATTTTAGAGTTAATGACTCAGCTTTTATTACTGAGTGCAGCCAGTTAATCTAATGAACAGACTTGCTTAAAAGTAAAAATATAAAAGCAATGGTACATATGATAGTATAAAAGCAATGGTACATATGATAATAATGACAATTTGTGTTAAACAAGGATGTTGGTTACTTTCATGGATATTTGAAACCATTATGAGACATGCAAAGGGTATTGCTGTTTACCATGGTTCAGCCATCTTTGCAGAGTGGGTAATCAAAGAGAGGAACAAAAGGAATGAGCCATTTTACATGACTCGTTCAGGTGGAGTGTATCCTTCAGGGACCAAAGGGGTTGTCCTCACATACAACAAAAGAGTAAATGAAAATACAAAAGAAATATATTCAAGAATCAACTCTGACAACTTCATTGTTGTTCAGTCTCTCTACAAAATAAGTTAAGAAAAAAAAAGTAGTCCTGGATAATTCCTTTTCCACCTTTGTTTGATGATATCTCTCACATCAATTTTTTTTTTTTTAAGAGGCAATGCCTTGTGGTATCTGTATAGAAAAATAATTTTCCCAGACAATCCACTTTCCTGCAGCAGTGCTTCGTGTGCTGATTATTTCAGAGCATTCACGTCCTCTTTTCATTTCACACTGAAGGAAGTAATTTATTCCATTGTACATGGCTCGGTCCCATCCTCCTCACTTCCTCTTTTGCCCTCAATTTCACTGTGCTGTGCTCTGTGTATTTCTATCTAACAGCCATCACAAACCCCCAGCTGTCACCTTTGATGTGTTTGCCTGTTGTGAGAGCCGGACAGTGCAAGCCAGCTCCCTGCCAGCTCCCTGCCCCACAAGAAATCAAGCAGGAGGAGGTCAGCCTTTAAACCACAGAATGTCTCTGAGCGAAACCTCTGCTCACAGCTTTGCAGCTTTGCAGGGCTGGGGAAGCACAGTGGCCGACTCCAAATTTGGCAGTCAAGTCTACTGGAAGGTCAGTACACTCCTGCTATGCATTCATTCACTGTGTTTTCCTCCTGAAAGAATCACTGGGATTATTCCTCAGAATACCTGATTCCACTGTGCTCCAGCTGATGGGTGGCAGGCAAGACACCATTTCAGCACCAAAGAGGCCTCTCACACCCATTATATATATCTGTGCATATGTATGTAAATAAAAGTATATGCATATATATATATAGTGCATGTACAAAGAATAACTCCATCATGCTCTTGAATCTGGTGGGCTAATTTGCCTTAGCTTCAAAATGACTGCCCACAAATTAAAGCTCTGTTGCAGAAGAACAGCAGCCATGCATTCTCCATCTGAATATCCTTGAGTGAGAACAGAGCAATGTGAATTCTACTGTTTAACAGAAGCTGGATGAAAGAAGTCTGTTTCCAACTGCACCCGCTGACAGTGGTGTTCAGAAAAATCAACAATTAGAAGGATTAGGAAATCTGTGAAAAAGAAAATAATACAGTTTTGGATCATAGCTTTGTAATTATAATGCACAAGAATGTCTAAGCTGGTTTCTCATTCAGAACACTTAAAATAGAACTTTAAATTATGTTAGAATATTCAGCTCCAACTGATTATTTTTTGTTTATCTGGGCTGTGCTTCAACAAGCATTGCAAAGAGAAAATTACAGGAAAAATCCTTATCAATAGTAGCAGAAGTCTTAGTGGGGAAAACAGAAGATGCAAAATATTAAAATTAAATTCCTCCATCAAGGCAAATGAGGGATATACTGAAAAAAATCACAGCAATATTTTTCTTTCGATTACAATTTTTTAGTGATTCAAGCAGAATGGAAGTGAAATAAAGTCATTTTGCAAATACCCTAACCAGTAATTCCCCATTTTCTTCTATAATTATGTTAATTCTAACTCTTCAAATTTTAGCAAAGTAATTGTAAGTACAGGAGTATACAGACATGTAAAAATGTAAAATATTAATAGTGAACAACTGAAAAAGTTACAATTTATAAGACACTATTGAAGTCCAACAACAAACCCCTAAAAATCCTCTGGTGGCACTTTGAAAACCCCAGGAGTTTTTATGCATTAATCCAGTAGCATCAAAGCGTTAGAAATGCTTGAGACAAAACAGGTTGCTGCAGCTAATTAATTCTCTAATTATTTTTTAAGCTTCTTTTTTCTTAAACTAAGTGAGCAAACCAAATATTTTCTTTTATATGTCATATGTATTCAAATTACCATGTCTCACAATTTTCATTTCTGCCCGTGTTTGTCGTAGTATTAAAAAGTGCAAGCACAGGTATGAAATATTCACCTGTGACATCAGGAGCCAAAAAAGCAGATTACCCAAATAAAACCATAGGGCCCAACATTATTTTAAATGTGCATGTGTAAACAAACTATGCAATATATTAGTGTTTGCCTGCAGCCTATATGCAGTTCTTATATTTTACATGTATTTGGGTTGATGGCTGTTTAAACAGAAAATTTCAGCTTTATACCTAAATTTACTAGCTACTGAAACTCAGCAAATATGTCCACCTTCAACTTATCCTTTATTCTGTTCCACTCTGGAGATCATAACTTCTTTTCATCGTGAAAACATGGGTTACAGCAGGATAAAAGAAGGGAATCTGCATAAATGCAGGAGAGCCAAAAAGAGCAGCCCAATACTTTAAAGTTTTGAAATTTTGATATGACACTCTGTAAGACGGTATCCATGTTTATCTTGTATTTGTCATCATACATACTGATGTTTAGAGATATCCACCTCAGTTTTGTATTTTGTGATTACCTAACAGCAAAACTATATATCAGATCTAAGAACAACAACACATTGTGTTATAAAACACACATTACATGTGTGTTATAAACACAAGTTGTGTTATACAAAAATAATTTCAGAATAAAACAGTTCAGTGACAGTTCCACCCTCATTTACTCTCCTTTCAGGGATTTAGTTTTTTGCAAAGGTGAAGTTGTTTATTTGTTTCTTTCTAGAAAGCTGATGACACTGCTCCTAAAAATTATCAGGGGCTCCATTAATTTTATAATCTTTCAGAAAATATCCAATCACCTTCTTCAGGTACACCATGGGAACTCAAATACCACACGGCACTAGTTTAAGCCTCAGAAGAAGTTCTGTGGAGATAACAAAAGAACTGTAAAACTGCAGTGTATTTCATTCTTGGGATCAGTGAACAGGCTAACAAAAAAACAGGCACACCTGAAATTGCACTGGTCTCTGCGAATTAGAGAAGCTGAGAACTGCCACTGTTAATTACAGCTTAAAGAGCTTGGATTTAATCCAGGTGATTAAACACATGCTTAGACTGCCCTGAGCCTGAGCATCTCCGTGGAGAAATGCCCTGCTTTTCACACCCGATGGGAGTTTGTATTCACCCTCAGGCACCCACAAGTGCAGAGCACTCCTGGGGAGCTGTTGAGCCCTCTTCCCTTGCCGAACAAGTCAGACTGTAGGAAGAGAATTTATGATTAATTTCCCTGTTCCTGCCACAAGACAGATGGGTACCAGACAAAATTAAGGCATAAGCTGTTCTGTAGCCTGTGTGTCCACCCGCCTATAGCCAATGATGGCTAAGTGCCTCCCAAAATCCATCAGCAGGTGGCAAAGGCAGGTTAAGATTCAGAGAAGTCTGGGTTGCTTTTGTAGTAAAAACATTTCGTGCCTATTCACTTCTCACTCTACTCTGCTCTTGGGCAAGACAGGATATGTTCTGTGTTTTTGTTCTGGTTTTTAAAGACTCAGAAAATAGATTTATCTTTTGCTTCCAGTTGTGTTCCGCAATCTAATATGCTATTAAGGAGAGAAGCTTCAATTTTCTTTCCGCTGCTAATGAAACAAGTGAATATTTGGCTTGCTTCTTCAGTCAGACCTCTAGTAATTGAAAGAAAAAGGATTAAAAAGCACAAAAGAGTGCTCTAAGAAAAAGATTAATGTTCTGACATTCCCAGCCTTACTGTTTTGTAAACAAGACAGTCAGAATTCACAATAAAACCGAGATGGTTTTGCTCAGTATCAATATAATCACTTCTAGAGTTGTCATCAAATGTGGGAGTAACTTCAGGAAGGAGCTGTGCTTTGCAAGTTTTGTGTTTAATATTCGATCCCTGAAAACTGCATGTAATGAGAACTGCTTTGATATATGCAATCATCACGCTGTAAAAAGAAGGCCAAACAATAGACAGAGAACAATTAACTTCAATAACTACAGTCCAAACAAGGTTGAATCAAATCTGATACAAACAAGAGTTTCCTCAGCTGCGGGTAGAGAGACGTAAAAAAAAAAGTGTTTCCAAATCAAAGCAAAAGTTCAAAGGAGATTCAGTA
This sequence comes from Cyanoderma ruficeps, assembly GCA_008694505.1. NCBI lineage: Eukaryota > Metazoa > Chordata > Aves > Passeriformes > Timaliidae > Cyanoderma > Cyanoderma ruficeps. The sequence continues at coordinate 9,811,597 of VZDJ01007755.1, read as the reverse complement.
GAGGAAAAATGGCTTAGGCTCAAAGAATTACACAAGAACCTTTGCAATAGAGAAAATATTAAAGGTGTGCTTGTTCTGCCAGCTCAACCGTCAGCTGTGCTCAGAAAAGGAAATCTGAAACAAAGAGACCTCTTTGTTTATTAAATTCTCTCAACAATTTTATGTAAGTGATAACAATAAAAAATTCACTGATTATACAAGAAAGGTTTTTTTTACCTCTCATATTTTTAATCTCTTAACATGAAAAAATCACTAGAGAGAAGTGATACGTGTTATTGCAGCTTTATTGCAGAAAATATTCTATGCTCAGTGTTGGTTTTAATGACACACTTTTCTCGTGTTGTTTTAAAATATAAAGTAAGTTTTCCTCCATAACACCAGGCTTAGATTCAGTCTATAATTGAATCTAGAAACTACAGCTACTTTGGATGGTCTTAGTTTAAGTTATCTCAACTTCCTTAAAGTGAGATTCCAGGCACTATAAGCATATAGGTAAACGCTGGGTTTTATGCAGTGGAAAAGAAAGGAAGAATTGGTAGATTATTTAAATTGCATTCTTAAAGGGGTGGTTCTTCTCTCATGACATTTGTGGGTGTTGTTAACAGCTGAAGCGTGCCAAAGTAAGAATGCCAGGTGAAGCACATTGCTTAAAAGGATTTATATGAAATGGAAATCTTTTCAAAGTCTAAGGGGAAAAAAGAGACATAGTGCCCCAACAAGAGATTACGATTCTGAGAAGTACCCACACTGTTTCATCATGTGCAAAAATGGAATTCACATTCCTCTAATGTCTGCTACTGTTTGGATAAAATTTAAAATTACTGATATACAATGAATGATCTCAATGGGCTCCCATGACTGCCACTCAGAGCACAAGGTACCCTTTTATTACTGCATAGTCCTCCTCTCCTTTAGACTCAAATTATTGCTTATGCAACTAATACTGCCTTGCAGTACGACAGCAAGAATGTGTAAAATAAAGCAAGAAAAAAATTGTACCTTTTTCATGGGCTTGCTGAACATATGGCAATGGGGAAATTATTTTGTTGATTTCTACATTCATAAAATCTTTTTTAAATTCGCAGAAATAATTTTTTCTATTCTTCCAGGTCCAGACATGATCTGCTTTCTGTTGCTGCTTTAAAAAATAATTCCATATGGTAAATTCCTATGTTGGTGTATCCCCATTTTGGCTTTCATTCAGACACGTGAAAAAATTTACAGTCCAAAATCAGGCTATCTACATGTTAAGAAAGCAACTGCAATCATATTCATGAGATTACAGAGTAATACACTAATTTTCTGGAGTAAAAAAGAAAAGAAATAAAAAAGACAAAGTGACAAAATCACCATCAACTAAAAGATCATTCCAGTTTTTCTTCACTCTCTTTTCCTCAGGCACCAAAATTCAATTAAAATAATGTACTTCATTTGTGCATTTTATCATTTCTGCTAATGTATTTGGCAATTCATTTAGAAATTAATTTAGATCAACTTTCAGCTTTTCATAAAAGTACTGAAGAAACAGGGTATTGGACAAGATCCAAGCAAAGTCCAGACTGAATCATAGAACCGTTAAGGTTGGAAAAGACATCTGAGATCACCAAGTCCAACCATTAACCCAGCATGACATGTTCATCACTGAACTGCCCAAGTGCCACATCTACAGGTTTTTTGAACACTTCTAGGGACGGTGATTTTACTGCTTCTCTGGGCAACTTGTTTCAATGCTGTCCACCCTTGCCACAAGGAAACTTTTCCCAATATCCAGCCTAAACCTTCCCTGGTAAAACTTGAGATAATACCCTGAGATTACCTCAATTGGTTAGAGCATGGTGCTAATAATGCCAAGGTCATGAGTTTAATCCCTGTATGGGCCTTTCACTTGAGAGCTGGACTCCATGATCCTCGTGGGCCCCTTCCAACACAGAATATTCTGTAATTCTGTGATTTCCTTTGTGTCTATCGATTTTTTACCCAGGAGAAGAGACCATGCCCCATCTTGCTAAGGAGGTTTCTTTTCAGGTAGTTCTAGAGATCAAGGTCTCTCCTGAACCTCCTTTTCTGCAAGCTAAAAACTCAGCTGCTCCTCATCAGATTTGTGGTAAAGACAATTCCCCAGTTCCATTGCCCTTCTCAGGACATGCTCCAGCACCTCAATGTCTTTCTAGTAGTGAGATGCCTAAAGCTGAACATGGGATTCAAGGTGTGGTCTCTCAAATGCAGAGTACATTTTGTGTTCTTAAACCAACACTTCAGTTTTGGTGTCAACCAGATTGCTGGCAGGATTGCTTAGACCCTTATCATGTCAAGAGATCAAAAGATCCTTTCCTATAAATCTCTCCTTAAATTCGTAAAGCCTCTTATTGAAAGAAATATTTGGAAGAGATGAAAGCTGGACTAGAAATACTGTCTGACAATAAGAATTTTTGCTTTTAGAAATCACGCAAATCACTTACATAATACTTGGATGTCTCTGCTCAAAATGCTGAAGGTCTAAAGCTCATTTAAAATAGTGAAAAGAATTGTCACTTTATTGGTAGACAATGGAACAAGATCCTATCATCAAAAATATATTCTAGAACAGAAATCTCTGTGATACATTGAAAGTAGTAATTTTTACAAAATAGTCTTCATTTACTAGCTACAAATATTGTCCTCTCACATGTTATTCCTTACAAGGAAAATAAAATTATAAGATGAACTGCAAAGCAACACACTACAGGAGATAAGCAGATTGAATTAAAATGATACAGCACTTGACAGTAGGTACAAAAAAACCCCACCTAAAAGCTCCAAAATATATAATTTCCTTATAAACTTCAAGTTAAATAAATAAGAAGAGAAGGAACTTCTGGCAGGAAGAAATATAGAGACCTGAAATGAACTCGTAATGAGCAGTTCTGAGCAAAAAGGTAATGTAGAGGTGTGTAAATGTTAAGGTGTCAAAAGCCATGCAGTGCTCCAGAGGATGAAAGCAGAACTACCAATATCACAATAGGAAATCTTATCCAAAAAAGCATAAAAAATACATCAAGTATTGTTACAAAAGTTGCAGATGGCATGACTCATAGCAGTGAAGGGACACATCACAAGCAGGACAGCTTGGTCTTTCTGTTAATCTAACTCACATCTTCCTCTATGTGAGAGCCTTGCAGTGCAGAGAAGAGATGCTGTGTTCTCGAAATCATTTGCTCTCTAGGTCCATAAGAGGCTTCCTTTCCCTCAGCACTTACGAAGACACACATGGCAGAGGTGGAAGACTGAAGATCATGGGACCATGGTCAGACTGTGTTGTTTTGTATTTCTTACCCCTGCTTTTCTATTACCATGTCCAATTTTTATGAGAGGTGCTTGCAGCAGGTAACACAGGTGTTTATAGATGCTTACACAGGCAGTCTAGTTTCTGAGTGTATTAAAATAGTATTAAATTCACAGAAGAATTCATAGCATCAGAAACTCATTATTACTTGTAACTCTTCATGATTCTTTCATACAGAATTCTCATCATATGTCCTTATATGTGTTGTAAGATTTATACAGGCAAGGACTATCTTCAAAAAGCCCTGTGAAATGAAAGAAAACCCTTAGCTTTTACATTTCTTTTTCCGAGATTTGTTTAATGCCATTTTTTAACTCACAGACTGGTTTTTTATACAGGAAGAAAATCCCTGGTAACAACCGAAATTAAAGCTGAACCCCGAAATGAAGCAGTTCTCTAAAGAGATGAAATCACTGACACAGGGAGAACTAAGCCAATTTGAGGTAGGCTATTAGGCAGAACTTTGGGAAGAATTAGCAGAAACACTGTAAAGCAAAGATTAAACAATTTACTCTCTCAGCATGTATAACATTCTGCAAGCCATCACCAGTTTCAATTTTGAAATCCATAAAACAGACATGAGATATAGCAACATGTTACTTTTCAATCCACCTCTTGTTTCTGGATGTCTTAATTACACCTCATCTGGCAGGTGGCCAGTTTTGCATAGAGTGGGATGAAAAGCTTTTTTTTTTTTAACACCTCTTTAAAAATCTTTCTGAATCCTTAAAAAAAAACAAACAAACCACAACCCACCAACCCCCCCCCCAAAAAAAAAAAAAAACAGAACCAAAAAAACCTCAACATATAAACAAAGCAAACCAAAACCCAAGCAGTTCTGCTGTTAGTATTTTCCTTCCTGTTAAGTCCATAATGAGTGAGGAATAGGGAGAACTGAAGAGTCACTCCTCTATTTTGGAGCTAGCCCAGACCATCTGGCACCATCCCAAGACTCTATCCTCAGAGCACTTAAACAGCAGCAACTGAGCAGAGAAGAGTGGGAAAAAAGTACAGAAGATTTATGAAAGCAGTAAATGCAATGAGACTTAGAACACAGTGAATTATAAGTTGCAAATTAATCTTATCTGAAGGTCAGACCAATCCAGCTGTTTGTAGATCACGTGAAAATTGATTCTAGTTTCTGGCAATTTGTTATTCTAAATTTTAATTGAATGAGACAAATCATCTATTTTCTCCTAATACAATTTTGCTTTTTTCACTTTTCATTTCATGTGAGGTCTGCCCTGGGAAGACCATGACTTCTGACTTAAAGGAAGATTGATTTTGGTACAAGCAGTCTCTTTTTTTCAATAGGTAGCTACTTCTGCTATCATAAGGAACTGTGTGAAGTGGCTGATTCAAAAAGTTCTCAAATATTCAAAGGAATATTTGCAATGCTATCTTTTCAATGGAGTAATAACCAGTTTTACTAATGAACAAAGTTGAAAATATGAGGGCTGAAGTATTAGAATACATTATTACATATATAAATATATGTGCATGTTAAACTGTATTTCTATATTTTTCACAAGTATGTTCTCTCAGACTGACTTAAAAAGTAAAAATAAAGGGTGAAACACTTGCATATTCCTGAATTCTCTTCCTCCTGACAAAAAGGAGGTAGAAGAGTTAAAATTTTGATTATTTTCCCCTTAATTGCTAGGTAGGGAAAAACAGACAGAAAAAAAATCTTATTTTTGATTGAGGGTAGAGGGAGGATATCCCTCCAATTTTTTGTTGAGTCTTAATTTGAATTTGTCTGCTGCAGAAAGCATTCCCTCATTTGATGCAAAAGTCAGAAAGGTGGTGGATAAAGGTGGAGAAGTATGTCTGCTAATAAAAGGAGTCAGTATGGGAGCTAAAAGGGTTTTTCTTGTTGCATTTATAGACCTTTTTTATTTTTATTTGTTTTAATGTCTGATTGAGGTCAAGAAAAGCATTACTTGATGGACTCTACTAAATCTGCATGTGTGGACATGACTCCATTTCATGTACTTTTGTGGACAGTAACCGAATAGATTAGAGCTTTTACCAAATATGAGGACTACACAGATTTGCATGGATTGCATTGACAGCAAAAAAACATCACTTTTCTGGAGTTAAAAACACATATAATTGTCTCACATAAGCCTATGCATCAGAGAGAATTTCCACATGCTTCCCCACAAAAGTGCAAGAACAATAGATCAAATTAATTTGCAGACACCACCTGAAGTGTGACCTTGTATTTGCAGGGACTGCTTCAGGATATGAAGCTGATTTCATTTGACAACAAGTCTTTGCAGCATAGGAGTGGAAAAACAAGGCTTACTGGCAATAAGAGCAGAAAAGTAGACAGAAAATAGATCCTGAAATCCCTGCTGTGAACACTTTTAATTTGCTAGTTTAAGAGATGAGATCTTCCTGACAAGACAGTGTACTTTTACACATGTGCAAGAGCCTGGGAGTAGAAATACTCCTGCAGCAAATAGATAGCAGTTATTTTCCTTTGATAGAAATTTTTATCTTTTTAATACACTGAGAAAGTAACCCCCACAGTCAAATAAACAAAAAGCTATTTACCATTTAGACTTATCAGTGTCTACCTGTAACATCCTGTGCTGTGGTTTATTTCCCATCCCACAGAGTACTGCTGCCTGCCAGCACAGATTTGCTGCCTTCAGACTTTGGAAACACCACATCTGACTCCTTATACAAGGATTTTCATCTTTTTGGACACTGCCTACTAGAAGGAGGAAAGGGTTCCTATGCTAGATCAAATTTGTAATCAAAGGAAGAAAATTGATTTATTTTCTTGAAATCATCTCACTAACTTAAAAGTACCATTAGATGCAGCTTTGTGTGGGGTAGTCGTTCCCTAAAATCACAGCCTAAAGGTTATCATGTGAAATGGAGGAAGTTTAATATTTTTTTGAGATTTAGTTAAATACCATTTTCTGAGAACGGAACTTCAGTATAGGTTGTTTAATTCAATAAATCAAATACATCTCTCATAAATCTGTCAAGATTTTCAACTTATATTTTCTGTAAACAAGTCTGACTATACTTCCAAACTTATATGAAAAACATTTACAATCAGAATAATTGAATAACTTCTTTGAAATGCTTAAACATTAGTAAAATTTTATGCCTTTACCTGCATGAACTCTGTAGGCATTTTATGAGCAAAACGCATTAAGTGTTCACTCGCATGAGTAATGAGCTGCTTCCTTGAGCCACTACAATATATATCTCTCATTATTTTATAATCTCTTTACAAAGTAGTATAAATTGAAATATGAAATTTGCCAGTCTATTGGTCTTTATATTCTACTTTCATCTCAAGAATTTAAATTTGTTGCATGCAACTTCCTCCTCCCTGTTATTTGTGACCTCATAAAGGCATCACATCGGTGAAAACTAATATTTTTTCCAGCTCCATTGCTAGGCAAAATAAAAGATATTACCCACCTGAGTAAGTTCTGTTATATCCTTATACTATCATGACCACAACATCCTACTTTATTATAGCAAGTATACGCCACTTGTGAAAAGAATGTTGTTTGCTTCTATTATATAATGATACCTTGAGATGTAGAGCCAGTGGTGATGAAGGAAACAGAAAAACTCTTATATTTGTGGCTCTAGAAGTGCCCAAACATTGACCTTAATTGAAATTCATTCAGTTCCAACAGAATGAATATTGCTCAAAGCTAAGATAAGCTGTCCTTCTCGATATTTTGACAATAATATTTCTTTATTTTCTAAATTTATATTTATTAGTGAAAATTAATTCCATCCAAAATAGCAGCCTATGCAAAGTTGTCTTATGCTGGTTGAAATTTAAAAAAACAAAACAAAACAAACTATTTGACAATAGGTGATAATAGAGTTTGGAGAACACTTAAAGCTCACTGGCAAACTCCACATCATTTGTCCACAGTACCCAGAGTGTAGGTAGGAGTTTGGTGTTGCCTGTGTGAGTTCTGCCTGCCCCATTCCCTCTAGTGTTACAGGGAACCACAGCTGTGCCAGGAATTCTTCACTGAGGTTCTTACAAAGTCAAAGGGAATGAGTTACTACAGAAAACAGACTCCTCAAGCACCCTTCAGTGAGATATATGTGTATATATATATATATGTATACTTTTTGTTCAGCACAAGACCAAGCCTCCACTGGGCAGTAAAAGATTTCTGCGGGGTTAAACCAAGAACTTCATGGGCTGAGGGAGTCAGTGGCAGGAAAATGAATGCCAACCCTAACCAAAAATATAGAATGGGAAAGTCCAGTCAAAGACAGAGGAATAGTCAAAAGGACCACACTTCTGAGTGGCAGCAAACTGTTTACATCAGCTTATCTCTACAGCATAAAAAGCATTCCTGTCGAACAACAGGATGGCCAGTGAGTGATATTTGTTGAAGCACAACAATAGTTTATGGTCAATTCTGGCCAGAAAAAGGTGTATTTTGACTCATGGATGAGGTTCAGTTTTCTTCCATTTCTGTATAAATGTGCAAGTTCATAAATGACAAAGCAAAGTTAATGTATAGATGAAATTTGGGACAAATTCTTAGGATAAAAATGTAAGCAATTCAGACATCCGGCTGATATTTTGAGGTTCTAGGTTTGAGCTGCACTTGTGTCAATTTTCAGATCCCCATTTTTAAAACTAAGTTAATGTTTTATACTTAATTAATTTTTATCAGAATGTAAAAAAACCCCTGTATTTTCCTCCTAAAAAGAAAAAAGAATAAAAAGAGAAAAGAGATATACCACCCCCTCCCACCATGTTTTCCTTCTTAAAAACAAAACAAAAAAAGAAATTAAAGGAAAAAAAAAGAAAAATAAATTGAGTAATATTTTAATGTCTTAAGTTAAAGCCTGAAGGAATAACCACAGGACTGACATTCAAACTGAGCACAAAGGATAACATTGTTCAGGTATTAATCACAAAGTGCTAGAAATAGTCTAGATGACAAAGTAAATACCCACTGGCAAACATGATTTGAAAAGCCTTCACTTTGCATTTCAAGTTTCCATGCAAGCTTAATCGAAGTAAAAAAGGCAAAATGTACTGATTCTACTTAAGCAATAGAATAGAGAACCAAGACTCTGACAGTTCAGATAACTTTCGGATGGGGTCCTGGAACTGACAACAGCAACAAGATAGCATAAGGAAAATGCATAAACTGCTTTGAGCTTTCCTATTTTTGTTATCTCCTGATAAATAAGAGTTCTCAATCACGGAAAGGGGTTTGGGGATCTTACTGACAGAACCACAAGAAAAAAGTGAAATCGGAGTTGTTTCAACAAAAACTCTTCCACAAGATGATAGGTTAGATTCTTCTCCTGAAAAGCAAAATATATCCTGAGGATTTGTACCACACCTGAGCCAGGGGGTTTTGAGGGTCACCTTCTTGTTTGCTCCCCTTAGCACCAGGGGAAAATTTTTCAGCTGGTGGCTGCTTTGACAGAGAAATGGAAAACATGCAGAGGCATTTGTACCTGCTGGGCCTTGGGTTAGCTGAGAACAGTCTAAAACAGCTAAGACCAGACAGTCTAAGAAGTAGACAAAATGTGCAGTAAGATATTTCCAAGATGAGCACTGATGGCCTCCCCTTTCAGGCATATCTGGGGCTTTTATGTTTTGGAGCCAGGATCTTAAGCTCCCTTTGCCAAATCCTTTGAGGGGAACATCCTTTCTGGCTTGTGGATCTGAGTGAAACAAAACAATCTGTTTTTCTTCACTGAGCCTATCTAACAAGGAAACCTGGCAGCAAGCTGAAAGTAGATAATTTGCAAAATGCAATATCTAAAGGTTGTTTTTTTTCTTTATGAGCTTTAAAAAAAAATTCCCTGTAATTGAAGCCTTGCAAAAACTGTAATTTGTATGCAGTAGGATGTTAATGGAAAATTTCTACCAAGTAGTTGATTTGCAGATTGTCAAGTACCAAAAGCTTTATCTGAAATCAATAAAGACTTCTGGTACATCCCATTTCAGGTAATTAAACCTTGCATGACTTCTTTGAGAATGTTATGTGGTTTTATTCAGTTTTGTAGTTGTTTTCAGACTATGCCAATTTCCACAGAAGCTGTTTTTGTGGTATTTGTTTCTTTCCACCAGCCACGCTGAGGAATTAGTTTTCAGCCTGCAGTTCCTTAATAAACAATTAACATTTCCATGCAATTTAGTGTGGAGGAATTTACAAAGTAAGAGCCTACTTTTTCTGTTACTCGGTTGGATGAAGGTCTTTTGTCCTGAAGAATAATTGTTGTCAAATATCTAATGGAAAGGAGTTTAAAAGGATGGCTGTGCTTTCTATGGAGCAAAAACAATCTTTGAACTTACATTTGAAATTCTTTCCAAAACAGGGGCATTTTACAAATAACTGGTAGGGGAACAGTGAGCTGGATTTAGTTTTGCTTGCAAATATATTTTAATGTCTGTTTCACTGATGACTGTCAAAATGAAATTTATTTCAACTTTGCAAGTTAAAAAGAGCAGAATAAACTATTAACTATGTTACAGGTCATCCCGTGCCCTGCAGGTTGCTAGCCCACACATATCATTCATTGCATTCCCTCTTCTGAGCCCAGCCATAGTTTCACAGTGTGTTGGGACAGTACATCACTTTCTGTATCACTATATGTGATAGAAAACATCAGACCTTAATTTCTTTTTCTTCTGAAGTGGAGACAACTGAGACCGAGCACCTTTGAATATGACAGCTTACATCTGCGACATTTTCTCAAGTCTTTGATCAGACAGCTTAAACATGGCTTTTCACAGACCACATTCACTCTGAGACAAATGAGGCACAGCCAGTTTTTGTCTCTAAAGTGTCCAGGATGGCAGTGACAGAAAGGCATAAGGATCTGCTGCAGACAAGCAGCTACTGAACCTGCCAGCCACTGCCAGTTGCACAAATGCCTCAAGAGAAGGCACTTCTTTTCTTTCTCTAAAGAAACTGGGTAGATATCCAGTGCTAAAAGGAATTACAGACTTGCCAACTCAGAGGTTGTAAGATAGGACTGTGTCTCTTCCTGCTGTTTTATCATTTGTAGTCTTCTTGAGTTTGGCTTTATCACTTAGCCCTCCACTTTGAATTTCAGTATCCAAGACTGTGATAAAGAGTATGTCATGCTGAATGTCTAAAATGTGTCCTTGTGAAATATGTAGGAAGGAACTATCCTATGCATAAAACCAATTTATAACACATTAACACCTGGACAGATTTCTACAAAAGTAACTTGAAAGCAATGCTTGTAATTATTTACTCACATATTTACTTATATTTGACTGTGTCATATCTGTGTGCATTATTAGCTACCATAATTTTTCACGTAGGAAAGACAGAGGCTGTGATACATAAGGATGATAGGCTATATGAACTACTAAAGGTCAAATCTAAAGTGTTACTTGATATTTTCTAGAATCCATTGTTTTTTTCTTGAAGGAAAAGAAACCAAAACAAATCACTTTTACCCAGTCTGCTGATTTTATTTTCTACCACTTTCTTATTCTCGGCCTTCAGAAATAATAAACTGGTTGTATCTGCTGACATTTTTCTGCAAGATTGATCTTCTCAGTCACACAGATTTTGCAAACATAATACCAGCTTGCATTTATATAGCTCATTTCATCTCAAAGAATCCCAAAACCTTTTACAAATTTAATGTGGCGGAGTATATACTCACCTCACACTGAATACAGGCATCTACAGAACAAAGTATACTATGTGACTAGCTAACAGCAGTTTGAGAAAAGTAAGAGAGAGTTAGTGTATCACCTTAAAAACTCAAGATGGAATTTAATGTGGTTGCATGACATATAAAACTATGGCTTTATCTCTGTTTTCTAATTAATGAAAGCAAAGGATGCACCATAACCTTGGAAAAACTACCAGACCTTGGCATTAAGCCTGTAAGAATGACCTTCTTGGGCAGGCCAGGAGTGCTTGCAATGTTACATTTTGTTTCTGAGACCAATGAGTGTCTAGAAAGCAGTTTAAGAACAAAGAATCACATATTGTTTTTCCCTAGGTCTTGCCCAGCCTCAAGGAAGATCAGGGATTTTCCGAGACAAAATGATGTTTTATTTTAAAACCCTCCAGAGACTTTTCCTTCATAGACTTGTCTAGTTCCACTTCGTATGCTTGTNGGATGAAAAGCGCTACTCAAGTGTTTATCATCATCATTGTTGTTGTTATTATTACTATTATTATCATCTCTGACTCACTGAAGAAAGATGTTCCAAGTTTAATTTCCATGCAGTGGAAACTCCCAAAGTCCACTTAGAAGGAATCCCAAATCAAGTGATAGATATTTTATTTTATGTGTTTTATCTCTTTTATTTTCTGTCCCTTCACTCTTTCATGAAAAGAAAGTCACCTCATTACTCAATGACTTTCTCCACAGTACTTTTAGAGGTGTCTATGCTGTGGCAAAGATTTGGTACTCAATTTGCCAGCTGTAGATTGAGATGCAGATTGAGCTGTGGGTGGAGTCAAGAACTGCCAACCCTCTGGTTAACAAAGGGCACAAAGACAGGTGGTGACAGCCAGGTGAATGGATACTGAGAGACACAGCAGGAGTGGAGGACTCAGGAGGAAGAGCAAGACTTGTGAAACTTGGTTGTGCTTGGACTGTGAGGGAATAAAAGCCATGGGATCCCCCTCGAAGGCATCAGCTTGAATTCTGCGTTACAACCCCAAGAATAAATGACTTCATGGAATGAGACATCTGTGATTTTGCCATAGGACACCCAGGGTCAAAACTGTAAAGAAACCTGGTCTAGCTGCATGTCAGTGGAGTGTTTGGGAAGTCAAGCTGGGCACCTGTCAGCTCAGTGGAGCTGCTCTGAAGGAGATCCCTCTGGCATTGGGAGTGTGACTGCTAGAGAGTCTCCTGAATGGTCAGACTGGGAAGTTTCTTTAACATCTGTCATAAATCTCCTCATCTGTCTCTTTGCTACAAGTGAAAACCTCATATTCTCTTTATTCATTTCTCTGCTGTCACTCCATACTCTGAGCTGTGGTTGCTGCTGCCTGTTCTTGTCACCTTCTCCAGTTTTACCACATCTTTTTAGATGGAAGGAAACTGGATTGCAGTCACTGGTCAGCTTAGAAGAACACCAGGGTCTTACTCAGTAACATACTAATATTTTCCATTTTTAATCTGTTTCTTATTTAGTATGTTTTGAATAAACTTGAGCTGTGAGAAACCTCCCAGTTATGAGACAACTGCTTTTTGAAGAGCAGGTGTTATCCAACACAGCACTGCAAAACTCTGTCTTAGGACAAGCATCTCAAGACCTGCGGATCCTGGGTCACCCCGCACGGGACACAGCACTGATGCAGAGACAGCAAGGCACAGCACTGCTGGGTGGAAAACAGGGAGGAGGAGGTCTTTAGCAAGGAAGAATGCTGGACAACATGGATGGGCAATCTCTGAAACTGCTGCAGCCTGTTCATGGATCAAGTCCAGAAAATCAAGAATAAGAATTGACTCTGAGTCATCATCCACACAGCAGAGATTTACCCCTCTATATATGTGTAAGGTCTTTAATACTTTTTTTTTTCCAATGAACATATTTCTTACAGATGCTTAATCATTTTTAGTAACAACATTTATCATTTGTCATTTTCCACACTAAGGAGATCACAGAATACCTCAGGCATGTTTTCATCAGAGCAGTGCAAACAGACATTCATTTGTCTGGTGATGTTTTATTTCTCTGTGTATTTAAAATCAGTCACCCTATTTCCTTCCTACCCTGCAACTTTCCTTCCTACCCTGAAACCCATGCCTCCAGTTTTCATCTGCCTTATTAAATTTTATACTTACAACCACATTTTAGCCACTTCTAAAACCTCAGATATTTACATTTCTAATTTTCAAGTAATTTTACATGACCAAAACCCTGTTATTTACATTATCTTTTTCCAGTGATGTTGTCCTGTCCTTTTTTGTATCTAAACAGCATTACTTTTCCACTTTGTAGTTAGACTTATGCAAAACTCCAGTTGTAATATTCCTGGCTCTACTATAAAATTTTTTGTTCTTCCTCCTGTATCATTAATGGGCAAATGGAAAAAGTGTGTACTTAACACCAGCTTCAGACTACTTTCCATTCTCACCTCCACCACTGCATGCTACGACACAGTTCCATTACCCCTGTTTTGTGCTTCTCAGTCAATATTCCTTCCATATTAAAGTAACAGCCATTTTGGAATTCTTTTTTTAATAGGATTCGTGTGTACTTTGGATACAAAAAGTGATGTTTTCTCAACTGAGATCTCTATTACTTCTCATTCTTCAGAAAAAAACCTCTTATATAAACTCAAGTAACTCTTCCATGGTAAAATAACATCACATTCATGATACAGTATTCATAGGACAGTTTTCTTGTTGTAAGGGTAGAAGTAGTCCTGTCAGAAGCAATTGCTTGGAGTAGAGCACTTTCCCCAAATACCAAGTATTTTGGAAGATATACAAGTTACAAGATGTACAAGAGGTCTTTTATTTTAATATGAATGTTCACTTGAAAATGTATACTAGAAATCTTTGTATTCAATTCCTTGCACAGTGTCATAGAAAGCCTTTTACTACAGGCAACCTTGCCCATCCTCTCACATTGGAAACAAACCTGGAGAAGTAGGGAAAACCCATGTATTACTGAGTGGTTTTTTATTCAGAGCTCATTCAGGTGGCCAAGGGATCGGCAATATTCATCTAAGGTTTCTGTGAAGGCCAGGAGCTGGGCTTCCATGATCCTTGTGGATCTCTTTCAGCTTAGGATATTCCATGATTCTGTGATCACCCAAGACAAGTCTCCCAGTCCTGCTTTTTGCTGGCCTCAAGCTCATTCACCTCCAGCTGACCTGGCATGTAGACCACTGTGATAAGGGGCACGTGCTGAGAATGCTAAGGGGATGAGGATGCAAAGGGAATGAGGATGTTAAGGGACATATTATCACAGCTAACTCACCCTGAGGACGTGCACTGTGGTGCAATCCCTCAGTGACCACTAAATGAGGTTGTTTCATTCTTAGTCATCACTTTTTCAGGACAGGACAAGGACAGAAACAGCAATTTATTCAGCTTTATTAGGACAAAATAATCAACCAAGCAAATTGTGACTACACTAAGAGTTAAAGTAAGTCTTATAAAGGAAAAAGGTTCTTTCCCAAAAACTTAAAAACTTACCAATTTATAAATAAGAATTTAGCCTTGTTTTTGTTTCTATTTATATGTACATATTGGAGATGAGGAAAATGAGATAGAAGTGTTGTAAATAAATATTATGTATGTGCTTAAAGAGGGCAGAGAAAATAATTAGGGTTTTTCTTAATGCATCCTTTGTGAATTAAAATGCTGATTGCAGAACAATCCTTAGATACTAATGGTGAATTAAAGGCTTAGAGTGCTCAAATCCTCTAGTTTCTTTAGGGCACCTGATGGGATTTCTCATATCCTGTTAAACATCAGATTTGTTGATAAGAATGAGAAATTGTTGTTCTCATCTTCCCATCGTAAGTAAATACTGGGAAAAGGGGAAAGCAATTGTGAGGTTTCTTCGTATGTAATATACTCCTACTTATTGTGACTTAAAATGGAAGACAATGGGCTGATAGAAAGAATAGGAAAAAAAAAAAAAGAAACAGCTGCACCTGACAGAAACTCTACATTCTGATAGTGAAATCGTGTTGTCTGCCAGAAATTTCTCTTCTTCATTTCATAAAATCTCTGCCATTCACAGGTGCTTAAGTGCAGCTACACATATGGTACTGTGGCACCATCTGCACAAGTAAGTGACTTTGAAATGTTATTTTTCAGAAACATCACATATAAAACAGGTCCATTCTAATCAGGAAAATATTAAGAACATGATATAGAGTCTCATCATGCATCCTTCAAGTAGGGACACCCACACAGAGCACCTGCTGTTCATCACAACAGATTAATTCATCCTCACCTTTGAACTTAGCTGCATACAAAGTAGAGCAGAAAACTGAGACACTGGAATTCTTTTTAGTCTGTAATGGCAGCTGGGATTAAAACTAATGACAGCAATGAAATAAAGGGATAGATATGTAAAAACTGTAGGACTTATGGGTTATTCATACGCCCAAAATGTGTCTGAAGAGCAACAATCATTATGTTATCCCCTAAATACTATTTAGAAAAAAAAAGATTGTCAGTGTTATGTCCACCATTTTAGGTTAAACCAGTAACTATTAGACTTGCTTATCTAACAGTTCATGGCCACACAGTTTGAATAAAGATCTCTTTTCCAGCATTTCAGCTAATCTTTGGTTTGAAGGAGAATATTTAGTGCCAAGTCAAATAAAATTAGAAATTTATGATTTCTTTTTTCTAAATCCTAAAAAAGAGTAAAAGATGTAATAGGAGCATACTGTGATTTTAAAATGTCCTTCACTTTGTTCCTGTAAAGTTGGAGTTAATCAAAAGGAATGGAATTCAAATTCATCCTCAGTTCCTGAATATCAATATGGTGAATAAGTTTTTAGATATTTGCAGGCTGCAGAACTAGGGAAAGAGTTCAGATGAATCATTAATGAAGAAATGGCCCATCTTATTAATGGGATGTATCTTTCGCTTCTTCATTGACTTTTTGAATTTTTCACAAGGTTGGTGTTTTCTGTTCCTACGTGGCTGCTACTGTAAGCACAAATCTCAAGAGATGACTCTCAAACAAGGGCAGAATGAACTCTGATAAGCCATAAACACAGCACAGTCCTCAATCACTAGTGCAGCATGGAAATTCAATTTTTAGGGGAAAAGAGAAAATAGAAAACTAACTTTGAGATTGCTCCAATCCTCCATGAAACTAGTAATCCTGCTAATTTCAGGAAATTGTTAAAATTTAAAAGAGTTCAAATACAATGTTGTTTCCATATCATCTCTCCAAACACTCCTTACCAGTCATAAAAACATTGTTATGGTTACTGCTTTTTTTCTAGATATGTTCGAGATTAAAATAATAATAAAAAAAGAACAACACATATTGCCCCTGTTAAATTATTCAAATATATGCTATAAAACAAGAACATCACCATTTTTACTTGAGTGGGCACTCACTGTTGACACAAAAGTGATTAAACAAAGCCATATTTTTAATGCATGACCTAAAAGTTCAACACCTTTTGGTCAACCTGTGCGAAGAACTCTCTGCATTTAAAGTCTATCTCTAATTTCCTAGAAGGTTCTGCATCCCAAAACATATATCTTTGGATTGTCTACATTTATTTTTACTATGGTCTCTCTCAGAAAATCTTGGCTTGTAGTTTGTATTATTCACTTATTCCAAGTGAGCATTTGATATTTCATTTGCAGCCATATGCGTCTTTGGCCTACTTCAATGGCGTGTTGAAAGAAGATTTGAGATCACTTTAAAAAGTGAAGACTAAGGGTTTTTTTGCATTTGTTTCTTGTCTAAATCATCAGATCTAAGGACTCTTAGTTCAAAGAATAAATATCACTTTTAATCACAGAATCATAGAATGGTTTGAGTTAGTACAGACATTAAAGATTATTTTGTTCCTGCCCCTCTGCCATGGACAGGGACATTTTCCATTAGACCAGGTTGCTCGGAGAATACCCATGCAATCCAGCTTTGAACACCTCCAGGGATGAGGCATCCCCAACTTCCCTGTTCAACATGTCCAGTGCCTCACCACCCTCTTCCTAATTTCTTCCTAATATTTAATGTAAACGTCTTTCAGTTTAGACATTCCCTGTTTTTCTGTCACTACCGTGTGCAAGTCACAAGCCCTCTCCAGCTCTTTTGTTGCCCCTTTAGGTACTAGAAGGTTCTATAAAGTCTCCCCAAAGGCTTCCCTTCTCCCGACTGAGCAACCCCAGCTCTCTCAGCCTTTCCTCATAGGTGAAGTGCTCCATATCTCTGATCATGTTCATGGGCCTCCTCTGCCCTGCCCGAGCAAGTCTAGATCCTTCTTGTATCGAGGTCCCAGAGCTGAATGCATCTCTCCAGGGGCAGGGTCATGAGGCAGTAGTAGAGGGGGAGAATCTGTATCAAACAGCTTTTTCAGGAATGGGGGACCAGCAGCAGCTCAGCTACCAGAATTCATGAATTCTATAGAAAGATTCCTGATGCATAAATTACCTACATATCCCCGTGTCTATAATTACTTGTTGGCTAGAAAGCTTTTACAATATACTTGCGTAGCTGAAAACCTTTATTGCCACATTAAAATACTTTTTATTAAAAGCAGACTTCTAGTGAAGAAAAAGAAAATCTTATGTAAAAGATGGTGCTGCCCCCAAAGTATTTAAGTACTGATTACTCCCTTTTGCCTAAAACAGGTGGCTATTCCCAACAGATGGCACTGCAGAACATATGAATTCTGAAAGCCATAATGTGTGTTATTTCTTAGAAAGTGAAAGAGAAGTTGTCTACCTTATTTATGCCGTCCTTACTATGATGAGACACCAGATTCAGCCTTTCACCTCCATCCCTTTGCCTTCTGTCATCTTTGTTAGCTGGACTCCAAAGGAGCTTTTTATTATTTTGTCTGCTAAGTTAGCATACAAAACACTCCCCTTGCACGCCAGAACATCAGATCCATTGAAATAAAGATTTTCCATATTAACTTCAAATTAAGTCATTCCATTGTCAGAAGTGAGTTTGCAATTTAAGGAAACAGTCATTTAGATAAATGAAGAGCCTACTCTGAATCCCATAAAATAAAGCTTCCTATTAAACATTTTGATCACCTAATATCAAAAAAAAAAATGATAAGATAGTCAGGCAGGGCCAGATTTTTTTTTTTTTTGAGGACATGAAATCAAAATATAGTTGTTTTTTTTTTAATTATGGGTTATTTTCATTAACTAGATATCCATTTCCTTCAGTATGTCAGCTGTTGTACTACCTGTTATTGTTTTCAGGACAAACAGGTCTTTATTAAACCCACTCAAGAAATCTGAAGTTGCCTCCATCCATGAGATACTCTTTTTTCACTTTCATTTCCATTCAAATAGCAAGAGCTGAGAGCAGTATCACTGGAATATTCTTGAACTAGGAGGCCATCTGACTCCAACTTTCAAGACAATTTTTTTTTTTAACTTAAAAGCATGAGATAGTTTAGTTTCACAGCACATAAGAGTCTAAGAAGGGTCTAACATACAAGAGAAAAGTATTAAATATAAAACTCCTTCACAACAATCAGAAATCCAGATGGGCTTGGTGGGAAATAGGTTGCCATGAGTCTGAATTGAAATTTTTGTAGGTAGGGATAAGACAATGTTGTGTTGAAATTTTAAGACATGAAACCTGAGGCTAAGATTACAAAGTGCAAAAGGTCCCCAAAGCTTAAAAAAACCCCATAAAAACTTCCAAACAAACTAAATTAATCCCCCCACCCAATAAAACCCAAAGAAGCAAACCTAGACTAAAAAAATATAAAAAGAAGCCTTCCCAGCTTACTCAAAAGTAATTAGTGAATATTTGCTAACAATAAACAAATAGTGTTTGCAGAACAAAATGTTTTAAATTATGTTTCTTTAGTTTGTTTTAATCCTGAAGAATTTACCAGACACATAACCCAAGCTGTACTCTAAATCTTTCCTGACATTTCCTGTGCATAGCACTTCTGATAAATTTTGTCTTCAAAAAGAAACTTTGTATTTTTCAAAACACAATTGTGTCCTTTTCTGTACTTACTAAAATGCCTATTAATGCAAGATTAGAAACAATCAAAAAGACATGTCAGGTTGAAGAGTGTTAACCCTGTTTTGTATCATCTTTACCTAGATTTACAAAGGAAAACTGAGACCCCTGAATCATAAAGTGTGGCTGTACAGAAGTGATGATATCAACAGAAAAACAAAGCTTCACAAAGACTTTTGTCACATTTATATTTCATGTCAGACAGTCAGCTCTGCATTAATTTTTAAGTAGTCAGTGCTTGCCCTTCCACAGCATTTTGAGTAATGAATGCAAGGAGCAAATAGAGAAGTAACTCATAAGTGCTTTTGACAACTCTAATTTTCAAACACCTTATCTAGTCAGAAATGATAACTACTCTGAACAGAGCTGCAAGGTCAGGGTGGGCAGGTGCCACCAGCTTAAGTGGCAGCTTCATTGTCCTTCCTCATCTGTTTGTGGGTTTGGTTTGGTTGTTTTGGTTTATGCGTGTGGGCTGGTTTTTTTGTTTGTTTGTTTTTTAATTAGCAATTTAAATAAAGGAAATGCAGTTAATATCACCATTACATACGCACTATTTTTATGCAAAAACCCCCAGCATTTTAAAAGTAGAAATGTGTATCATATTTATAAGAACTTTGATAAAAATACCTAATTCTTTTATAGTTATAAAAAATGTAACAGCTTCTTTAGGCAATCTTCTAAATTCAAGCCTGTCTCTAAAAAAAACGAAAATTAACCATGCAGTGTCTACTGTGCATTTCTGAATAAGTAGCGTATATGTTTTTGGGCATCTGGGTACTTGCAAACTGTCCATAATTACCACATAGTTTCCCTGATGCTTTAAAACACCCTTTACCTAGGGTACTTATTAAACTATTTGCATTTTTAATTATCCAACCATTATGGAATAGGCTTGGAATATCTGCTTTGGAATATACAGGAAATTTCTGCTTTGTTCAAGCTTTTAATGCCTAAACATGTACATATTATTTATTCTTTCCATATCTTATACCTGTATGACAATAGAGTTGCAGTGAAAAGGCATTCAAATTTGAAGACTATAACTATGTTGTGGTTATATTCTTCACAGGAATCTTCACACCAGAACACCTGAGAGATGCACTTATAACCAAAGTTGAAAAATCTATATATATTTTCCCCACTAGCAAATCGAACTAACCCTTTCAACTCTGAAATTTACTTAGTGACTGGAATTAGAAATACTAACACCACATCACCAAGCTGTCAGCTGAAGAGCTCTGGAGTAGCATACAAAAGAAAGAGTTCTTTTTATTTCAATCCTCTGGTGTATTGGAGCCTTGACCGAAATAGGAATGAAAGGAAAGTCTTTTCCTGAGAGCATTTATTCTTATTTCATTAGGACATATTCAGAAGCCAAAGGCACTGGTAGTTCTTATTTAAAGAATCCAAAGTCTCCACGTCGACAAGGCAGCAGGGCCACAGACACTGAGAACAATCACCTAATGCTTGGTGCAGCATGTGAGGGATTCTTTGTGTGAGCACCAGCCAAAAGTCTGCCTGTTGCTGACCTAGACTGAGACAATTTACTTGAAAGACTGGTAGTGGCTGGGTGATTACGGACAATTTCAGACAATAATCAGATTGGCAGCAAAGATCAAATGAGATTTATATTTTATTCTCATGTATAAGAACTGCCTGGTGGGGAAATTGTTCTGGCTTTTAGTCTGGTGAGAAAAGAAAGAAGTCATATGATAAAATTGCCAATATATCGGATGAATATAATATCCTTCTGTTCAGAAATACTTACAAAACACACTTTTGCCTCCTATTCCAAAGTTAAATAAATATATGGTGGAAAAACTCACTACAGGTGTATGCTTCCTCTGATAGCACTGACTTGATTGACAGAATTTGTGCAGGAATTATACAGAATCACTTGGCAGCATAGATGATTGTGATGTGTCAAAAAAGTTGCAATCTAACATGACTTATCACTTTTAAAAGCCTTTGTGGAGATGAGACCCTGTAAGATAACCAAGCTGCCACTACCAGAGAGTTGAGGGTCACTGCTAACACCAGCCCTGTCAGTGTTTGATGTCAGCCATTGGTGAGATGCCAGACAGACCAACAGGGGTCACAGGGATCATAGCACACCTCCTGTGTGTGAGAACTGGCAGACATCAGAACTGTCCAATGTGAAGGAGAACAACTATTCGTATCTGACCTGGACTGCATGGAAGAGGAAAAATGCATTATCACATCTTCCTGTATTACTGGATCATAAATAGTCAAATATTAACCCACAAGTATGTTTTGAATCACTTTGTAGAATCATAAAGTGCCTTGGTTTGGAAGGGTTCTTTAAAGGTCATCTAGCCCAAACCCCCAGGGACATCATCAGGTAGATCAGGTGGTTTGAAACCATTCAGCCTGAACTTGAATGTTTCCAGGAAGAGGGCATCCACACTCTGGGCATCCCCACAGTAAAAAAAAACCCTCTTCCCAGTGTCTACTACTGGTAGTAGTGTGAGTCTACACTCCTTTAGTTTACAATTTCCTCTTTTCCTCTTGCTGTAGATCCCAGTAAATGATCTTCATCTTTCTTTTAAACTGCATTTAAGTGTTGAGAGGCTGCAGTTAGGTTTCCCCAAAACCTTCTCCAACTCAAGCGTCCAACACAACTGTATCCATGTCAGATACTTCATATTTGTTCTGCATATGAACAAATACAAGTTTGAAACACACAGAACTCATTTCCTAAGCTTCCTCACGTCCAAAGCCACCACTCACCCTGATAAAAGCAAATGGGAAGAACTTCAAATCCTGTCAAATACCACTGCACTAAATAAGTGTTATATCAACACCAGCAATTAGGCAGGTAAATTTGTAAACAAAACAATCCTTCTCCAGCAGAGCAGATGTAGGGCCTGTGTCCAAGCAAGCATTTAGTACAGCCATGATGATCTTCAAATTTATTCCTGGTTTGGCCATTTTCAAACCAGAACAAACTAGCCAACTCTCCTGACATGACAATGTAAGTTTGCCATGAAAATTTTACACTTTGCATGGGTGCTAGAAAAAACTGACTTAAAAGAAGAAAATACAACCAAAGATGACCTAGGTTTTTTTCTAATGGGAAAACTTTTTAGGATGTATCAATGCCTTTGTTATTCCTTAACTCCTTGTTTCCTTTTTATATTTTGGTGCAGAAAAATCAAGGAAGAGGATAAAGGGGCTGAGAAATCAATAAAAATAAAATTGTGCTTCAAATTTCGTTCACTATAAAAAATGAAAATTTATTTTAGAGAAAGCATAAATGAAATTTAAATTTTAGCTGTTCTTCAAATTATTTATCTGACATAATAAAACTGACCTGGGATGGCTTAATGACCTAATCAACATACATTCATTCGCGTCTGTACATATGTTTATCCTTATATACACCCAGACAGTCTATAGCTAATTTAATGGATTATATAATTCATTTGGGTGTCATTTGTGTGGTTTTTCCTGGCAACAGCAATACATCTGGATCTGTACTGAAGTTTTGATTAAAGAGGTGGAAAATCAAGTCACAGGACAACACCATTAATATGAATGGAAGTTTTTGAAACATGCAGAATGCAATGTGGAAAGCAACCATTCCTTAGCTCTAGCCCTGCTGTTACTGGATCAAATTATGGTCTGTAAATCACAGGGGCATACTCGTATTTTCCAGCAAGAAGTTACCAGACTTTTACAAAAAAAATTTTTTTTGCATGGGTACTCTAACTTGGCTCATGAAAAATGCAAGTTCAGGTGGCAGATTGAACCTTTTTCCTGTGGAGAAAATAATTGCTGAGAAAAAGCTAGCAGTATGTTTGGAGGGAGCTTTTTGACTCTCATAGTCAGTCAGATAACAGAACTGTTACATCCCTCCGGTGATTTTCTTCCCATGAAGTTTCCTATCAATAGGAAAAATGCAAAAAGCTTTAAAAATGGAGTTAAATAGTTCTCCAGGCAACTCTATAAAAGGTTTTTATCTCTCTTGATTCCATGTTCTTTATTTTGGATTTGCTTATATACGTAAGACCCAAAAAATGTCTCCTAGCATCAAGTGGCTTAATGTAAACTGATTCAACAAATATTTTGCTTTTCTTTTAGTTTCAACTATGAGAAAAATGCCATCTTCTTTGATTAAAAAAAATAAAAAGTAACAGTGTTAGCGTTGAAACACATAATCACGGGATGATTATATGCAGGTGCTTTATTGAAGAGCTCTGGTACAGGATAAAAACCCAAATCTGACTCCGACATAATCACAAAATAGACGTGGTTTTATACCCTCCTGTTACATAACTGCACATGTTAATCATTAAATCCCTATTATTCCATTGATTCTACCCAAGCAGAAACTTGTAACAATTGATTCTTATTGAAGATGATAATCATAACCAGTTATCAAAAAAATGTTACAATTAACAATAATGTAATTTATCATATTGATGATTATCTAGGTACAGACCTACCTGAGCTAATATCTAGCTTTATTTTTAGTGCCTACATGTTCAACTAAGAATCACGTTCATCGCCCCTGCCTTCCCATTGCCTAAGCAAAGTTCTACTTGATTCGGTTAAAACAATAGGATGAAAATAACATCCTGGTTACAATGAAGCTGACATTCTGTTCTTAGGCCTTGCTGCCTCAGAAATCATTTTAACCCCATACTATCAACAGGACACTTGGCCTGCTTCACACTTAGACATAAAAGGGAAGTTTGATACATGCATTGTGATCACGCTACCAGGAATTCAGGAAGGGACACATATCAGTTGCATTTTGGGTAACAGCCTCTCCTTTTGTCCAGCAATATGAGAAACTCAAACTGCCCTTTCTATGGCAAAGAAAGAACTTGTAAGTAAATACCACCTTCTGTTAACATAGAAGGCCTAGAAGCCTCACAGACAGTGGAAAGCACATATAAAAAAGAATGCATAGAATCTCAAGGGAATGATCTTAGTCATTTACATGCTTTATATTTTGAATATGTTTAGAAGAAAAAGAAAATATTAGGATGCCAAAATCCATTATCCAGAATCCACAACTTATTGACATAACTACTCACAAAGATGCAGAGCTGCATGAATAAAAATGAGAGAGAAGTGTGCATGCAGGGTAATAAAACAACTAAAAAATCACAAGGCAACAATGTAGCTAAAGTATTGGTTGTCAACATGAAAGAAAAGTGACCCCTTTTTGAAGTTATTGAGGCCACTTCAGCTTTACCCAATTGCCCATATACTCTGTGGCAGATGAGAATGATGGTTCATTACTCAGCAAAGATTATGGATAAGCAGGAGCAAGTAAAACACTATTGAATTTGAAATATCTTGAGCATGAATAAGAATTTGCAATTAAAGGGCATACTTTGAATAAATTTTAAAGCAGGGATAGAGGCACCATCTTGCTAAAATCCCAATGGATTTTCTCCCAGCATTCAGAGTTTAAAAAATCACTTCTTCCATAATTTTACAAGGTTGTTCTGAGACATCTCTGTAAGTCCCTGAGCCCTCTGTTATTACCACCCTATCCAAAGGTTTGTTTGGGTTTTTTTTGAAATGTGTTTGTACACATTGATGTTTTGGAAGTCTGCTGACTACAGGATTATTAAAATGCTTTGGATCTGAAAGGATGCAAAGGCAACAGCAAACATTGCTGTGCCATCCTGGGAAGGTCAGCCATGATAAATGGGCACTAAACTCCTACAGAAATACTTTTCAGTTCTGCTGTATCAGCTCCTTAAACTATTTACAGCAGAGATGCTTCAGATGAGAGAGGGCTGTAGAAAAAGTACAACCAGGTAGCACAAAAATGCCTTTACCATGCAACAGTGACTAATCCACACGCAGTCAGAGGGATGTCCTCAAAATGGGAGAAGTAAATCTGAGCAAGTTTTATTTTTCAGGAACTTGGAGCAATTGCTCTTGTTATGGCAGACCTCACTTGGGAAAAGCAATAGAATACACAGGGAATATACCCCCAGGAAGAGATAAAGAAGGAGGTGGCTGGCAGTAGTTATATGCCCAGAAAATATGAGCACTATGAGAAGGAAAAACACTATGGTTATGCAAGAGAAACTTTTGACACTCGCTGTGCTATGAAGAATGTTGTTTCTTTTCATTTCTATCAAACAGATCTTGTCTTAGTTTCAGTCCTATATTCAATAATGTCTTGTCTTCTCTTGGAAGAGCAGACTAAGGGGAAGGTGAGATTTTAATGGGATCAAGAGCATGGCAGGTTGAATTCTCTATAAAGAAATATAAAGAATTATAGTGTGTACTATATGGCTTGTGAACCATGTCCTTATTCGCAAGATTTTCTTCAGCCTTAGGAGTGGGAGAGGGGGTATAAGGCCGAGTTCCTGGGCAGGGGGGGCTGTGAACACAGGGGTGCTGCTCAGGGCCAGGTATTGCAGGCTGCAGTGCTGTGCCAAAGACCTGGATGGAACACTTCAGGGCGAGACAAACTGATCTTTGACTCAAGTTTTAATCTTTACCTGAATCTTTGTTTCAAATTTTAACACAGAAATGCATGTGTATGGTCACAGTGAGTTTACCCAGCCTTCTTTAAGATCATGAACTTAAAGCTTCAAATGCATTTCTCTCTCTCCACATACAATATCTGGAAATGAGAATATGGCAAAATGAAGTGTCCTTGTTTCTCCCACACAGTGAGAAATGACAATCAGACATCAGAAAATCATAGAACTTCATGTTTATAATATATTCTTTTCTATGAATGTTGATAATCTGTAATTATTTTACAGACCTTTCAAAAAAGTCAAATATATTCAACAGAATATAAAGGTTTGCAAATGGATTTGGGTTAAAAAATACATTTTCTTCAGAAAACACATAGAAGTGTCAACTCAACTTCTCCAAGCAAATGTTTACACCAATCCTTTCTACCAAAAATCTTATTGTCCATCACTCAGTGTCGCAAAGATCTCCTCCCTTCTTAGAAAGGCATTTCAGCCAAGGCATCACCTTAATAATAAAGGGTATCAAAAAGCATCACAGAGGGCTTTCTTAGAGATGAAGGGAGGAAGAGACAAGAGTTTCTATCTTACATTAAATAAAATTTTCTAAATTTGTAGGCATTACCAGGTTTGAAAGTCCGAAGTCTAAAATTGATTTCTGCTAAGTGGACATTAATTTGATGATGCAGCTAGACACAGAGGCTCTATTTTCCTAATTGCACAACTGATGGTCTGCAAATGGCTGCATATTTTCTCTCAACTTCTCTTTCTCCTTATTAGAAAGCCAAGAAGGCTGAGAAAGAGTCATTCTTCAGTAAAATTGCATCTTTCAGACTGTCTCAGACATGGAAATTCAAGCATAATAAATTAGAAAGAATCCTGTTGAGAGTAGCTATCGTGTCCAGATCACCCCAGGTCCTGAGCTCTGCCAATGTACAAAACAAGTAGCATACACAACAGAGCAAAGAAATGTTCTCATTAGCAAATCAATACAGCAAATGGATGAAGCTTTCTGATTTTAAAATTAATGACAAAAAGCCACACCATTAACTTGGAATGAGATTTTCTATGGTCTGTAGTCTCAAGCTAGTCTACAAATAGATGTCAATATTTCTGAAGAAAAGTTGATGACCAATATGTGAATTTTAACTCATAGTAACTAGATCCACAAATAATAAAGAGTACTCATTTTTGACTTTTCCAACATGGGGAAGTACATAAGAGCCATTCCTCTATCAGGTAGGATGAATACTCTAGCAAGACTTTGACTAATAAATTGTTATTTCCTTTCATTATGGCATGGAGATTTTAACACTATTTTGTTGTAAATTAATGCCTTTAGATCCTTATCTGATAAAGAAATTATCCTCATCCTTTAGCTTTTATGTTGCTCTGAGAAATAGAAATATTTTTAAGCAAATATGACATCCTAACAAAGAATTTATTTTCATGGTACCACCCACAAAATCAGTGCATTCAATCAGTTCAACCATGAGGCTTAAAAAAAAAAAAAAGACAGATGCATAGAGAACTATCCTTACATATGTAAGGAATTGCAAAATCAGAAGCAATTTTTAATGCTGAAGTCACACTTAAGCTCCACTCTTCAATCTTGAAGAAACTACTTTGAAATTAAGATGTATGAGACCATGAGGACCCAAAGTAGGCACTGGCAAATGAAATTGCTGTCTCCGAGTTATTAATATGTCACTTTTCTTTAATGCAATTCATTTAATGCTTTTTAATATATACAAAAGTTGAAATAATCCCATCATTCAGTTAAAAGAATGAAAGTACAGCAGTTCCCAGCTGTAAAGTAAAAGACTTAAAGAAATATCAGGAGTTTAAAAGTTCACCAGCTTCATTGCATTTCTGAAGCTGGCACAAAATATACTTTTATCCAACTGACCATAATCACTTTAGTAGTCATTTCAGATTCTTGCAGGATTTCACTACAGCACCACCCTTCCACAAAAATTTTGTGTGCTTACATAATTAGATCCCAAAGGTATGACCTCTTCGGTTTCAGTGCCAAATACAGGAAAAAAAAAGAGTTCAATTACATCATACAGTTTTACATCTCTTACAGACCAGGTTACGGTTTGAATATGCTTTTCACCTTATAGCAGTTAGAAAGATTCCATACAGTATATAAGAAACTGTTGAGAAACAGTACTGTAATTTGTCAATGGTCTATTGAGCCCTGCATGAATTCTAGAGATAAATGTGAAGATCTACAGCAGTGGGAGTTGCACTCCCTCTTCAGTGCCTGATGGAAACAAGTGGGGGAAAAGTAATAAATTCAGTGCCAAAAACAAGAAAGAAGGAATGGAACTGAAGTGCCCTATTCTTGACAGATTTTGATACTATAAATTTCAAGAAAAAGCACCTATATCTAAGCCAGCTATCAGTAAACTATCTGGGGGAAAATACTATAAAGGTCCATTGCAGTAGATAGCTTCCTTTCTCCCCATCTTTGGGGTACATTAGTGCAATCCCCAGTGCCTGATCCTAGAAGTATTGGGGAAAAAGAATCCTGTCAGTGACTTGAGTTTCTCATGAACCTAATAGGAAACTGATTGAGATCAAGGATACCTTTCTCCAACCACCATCCTCCCCTTCCTGTGGGCAGAGGCTAAAACAAAAAATCTGGCACAACCTCCCAGGGACTAGGCAGTGAAGTCATGGTTAAATTCCAAAAAGTCAGTCAGCACCTCAATCTTTAGGTCATGCCGCAACACACCCAGGAGAGCACCCAGTGCAGAACCCCACTGTGAATAGCTCTGCAGTAAGAACATTGGAGTAATAGATGTGGAAATTCTCCTTAAAAGCTGTATGACTTTCACTGTTCCTCCTCCACACAGCCACTTTACTTCATAAGAAGATTATGTATTAGCATTTTAATAATAATAATAATAACTATAATAGCCAGGTAAACCAGTGAATTAAGGCTCTCATTAGCAGTACTATTATGTAGGAACAGTTTAAAATAAATTACACTTATTCAGCTCAACAAAATCAGAGATTAAATCCAACTCTTCTCTCAGTCCACTCTGGATCCTCTACAGGTTCTACATTTTCACTAAACGAATTCACTCTTCTGATGACCAGCAGCAAAATTCTGGTGTCTGGAAGGAATCCCTTCTGGGATGGCTGCTTCATGCAGGGTATGTAGCCTCGGGATTTATAAACTAAAAGGTCCTGCACTTGCCTGCTCCAGGTTTAGTCTACAGAAGTGAGACCTTCTGCAGGTTACTCTGCAGTAAAAATTGAGCTGTTCATGGATGATTATCTCTCATTGACAAATAAGTGTCCTACACCACAAACAAGGAGAAGAAGATACAGACATTTACCCCACAGACGGTGATTTAATGTTTGCTCTATCGTTTGTTTTCACAAAATGCTGCAACACATAAGGTAGTCCAATTTTTCCTGCAATGTTGTCAGCAATTAGCAAGATGACAGTCAAGCCCAAAAGTTACACCAAATTACTTCCAAGAATAGATTAAGAAGCACTGAAGGACTTCAGAAGGACTGAGGTCTTATTTGTGGAAACTTCTTGCTGATCAGGACTTCTTGTTAATCAGGACTTGCTAAACAAACCCAAAGCATTCTCAGAAATACCACCTTATATGTTATTAAATAGAGCTCGAATTTGGACAAAAATTACAGACAACCTGTTTGTAAGTAGAAAAATATGAAGTGAAAGTACTTGATGTGCAATGAATAACAATCTGCTCTGGTTCCTTGTCTGTGAGCTCAAGTACAACTTAATGTGTATATAGCCAGAAGCAAGCATATATTCAGGAAGGACTTGGAATGAAGGACATGAGACTTTCCTCTTTTTGTATGAGTATATCTGATTTTCTGTACATCTGGGGCAGAGCATCTATTTAAAGGCCATGAGGGCAGGGATTGCATCTGCTCAGATAAATCTTTCTCCAAGGAGTGAGTAACAGTGAAGCAGCATTGTATTTAAACAGTGTCAGTAGCTAAGTAGTTCAGAGGAAGAAAATACTTTTGTGGTGTCTGTTAATGACAGAGATGGGAAAATGCTGCCATCTTTACAGCTTCTGTTATTCTGACAGCTGTGGTCAGAAGCAGCAACACCAGCACAAAGCCAAGAGAAATTAATGGCCAAAAACAAAGGCAGACATGCAAATTCTGTACGTGTGTTCCTTGAACAGAGGTCATATTTTAGTAAAGCATACTTTAGTAATAAAGTATACTTTAGTGAAAATATTTTAGTAGAACATATGAATACTTCATTTTTGTTGTTGGGTTTTTTGTTCTTGTTTTTTTTTCACATACACATGCACAAAGTATTTCATACTTTGCATACTTAGCATGATGATAAATCCTTAGAAGCAGAAAGACAGCTATGGAACAGAACAGTCACTTGTTCTCTTGGGACACCTGGGAGTACCAACCATATTTACCTTATTTCTGGTTATTTGTATAAAAGAGTCTGTGACAACTACAGTGACTGAGGGATACCCACTTTAGAACATCCCACAAATTTGCAACAAGGCTGATTTTTGAACACTTTTAGAAGAGAAGATGGAACAGAGAACCCTAAAAAACCACTGGAGATATTAGCTTCAAGAGGAAAGAGCAGTTTCCATACCTGTAGAACCTTCCAGGACTGAGGAGTATCAACTTGTCAGACACTAAACCATGGTAACCAGTCCTGTCTCCAGTCCCTGGATTAGTTGTGTCAGAGCAAGTCCATCAAGCCCTATAGTATTTCATATTCTATGAAAAGGGTGACTCTACCTTTCAAATATTTTGGTTTCTGATAATTTAAAGCCATGAAAATTAATTACAGGACAGCATATCTATGTTTAGTTCTGATTAGAGCAATGTAAAGATTCATGGATGCCAGAAAATCTTACAATCATGCACTGCTGTCCAATTTACATCATTTCTCATTTGCTTTCACACATACTCTAATAAGATCATTTCTGCTTCAGTTTCCTGAGTGGGAGTTCCCTGAGGACTGGATTTCATTATCAATTTTGACGGCTCAATGCTTTCAACCTTCAGCTTACATCCGGACAAAGCATACAGCAAAGAATAATAATACAATAAATGTCCTATCATGGCTTACTGACAAAGTACAATGATCTAGTCTTTGTATGCTTTTCAATTTTACAGAACAGTTTTTATTATGTTACTTGTAGTTATGTTATGCACCACAGTCCTTATTTTTCATATTTCTCATCTCAGTCATTCAAAAACCATTAGGCAAATCCCCATACTGTTAAAGCCACTTTAAAAACAATTATTTTGAAAATAAATTAATTCTAAATTCCTTCTGTGTGCCTATGATCAGTCATGCCTTTCAAGTTCAAATGCCTTATGTTCAGTGTACGGGCACGAGGGTTTTGTTTTAAAAATTCAGAAAGAAGACTCTGTGCCTGGGAATTCAATAAAGTCCATAATTGTCCTTTTTAAATAACAAAGTGTGGTAACAAAGCTACTTGTCTCTTTCCTCACACAAATGATTAATTTGTAGGTTTCACTCAACCTCAATTAAGCAAGAAATTCCAGAATCAGAGTCCAACCAAGTGGTAGAGTGGGAATGCACATCAGTAACTCAGGAGACTCCAGCCATGGCAAAAAACAGTGTTCAGAGTAAAACTGAGCCACTCAGAGTTGCAGCTGTAATTATTAATCTGTGGAACAAATAACTCTAATGATGTGAGTGTAAATCATTTAGCCTTTTCCTCTCCTCAGTAACAGACAAACACTCAAATATAAAGATATTCAGGACTCTAAATTTATGCATCTTTTCCTCTGAACTGTATATTTTTTTAAATGAGGATATTCAGATATCTTCTTTGTAAGAGTAACTGAAGGCTATTGAGGATAAAATAACTTAAAATTTGTTGACCATTAAGTTTTAAAAGGTAGATATTGCTCAGATTCCCCTCAGCACTTCAGTTTGTACGCTGATCTCAGAAACAGAGAGCTGGAGCTGTGCTCCAATTCCTCACCTTTGAGATGATTTTGTCCATTCTATCACCTGAAATGTCTCCCCTTTCTCTACATTACCTCTCATGAAGAGTCTGTGCTAGGGAAATAATTTTTCTAACCACAGGATTAAAAGAAACAAACAAAGACAGAATTATGCATCCCCAGTATAGAGTGGAATACTCATCCTGGAGATACCAGTAACTTTAAAAAAGAGTAAAAATACACTTTTCTTTTTTTTTTTTTTCCCCCAGGAAGTCGTCTGACAAATTGTTCTACCATGATAGAATCTGATAAGAAACTAGAAAACTTAAATGAAAACAGAACGTGTGATTCTACTATAAAGGTCAAATCTTCAATGGCAGTCACAACATTCATATTAGCAAATTAAGGGGTGTTGGAAACATTCCTAGACACTTAGGCCAAATGACCTAAAGCACCCTGAATGCATGCTGATGAGCTGCCTTAGCATCCAAAAGTAAATGGCTTCATGCTCCCTCCATTTCTCCTAGGAATTCCTTCTAGAAAATTCTTACTGTTGAACCTTACATTTAAGAATAACTTGTGAAAAGACAAGTTTAAGCAGTTTAGAAGTATAGTCCAGAATGATCCTGGTCAGTTTTCTTCCAGAGCAAATCTTCACACTGAAGAAACACCTCCAATCAGTTCCTAGGTCCATCTGGAGCACCGTTTTCCTCTGGGGCTTTGCTCATTAGGTGGTAAAGCAGAAGAAGGTTTGAGTGGGGCAATAAGAACATTCAGATTTCAAGAACACAGTCCACAAACATAAAAAGAGACAACACTATAGCTTTCATGACTGACACAAGAAAATTATGTTGCCCTTCTAGCACGGATAGGTCAGTAAGAAGTAGATGTAATTTCTGACATAGTAGATATTTAGGTTGGCCCTTACAGAACAAAACAAGCATAAAAATTAAAAAGAAAACTCCTAAGCACTCGTCTAGACAGCAAATTTATTGACACATGAAAATCTATCACTGGAGGTTTCTAAATAAAAGATTAGGTGTACGTTCATTGGGAATTATTTAAGTAGGGTCAGTGTTATCTGTAGACAGGCTAATGGTCTAGATTGTCATCTTCAGCTCTATTATACCCCTATTTTTTATTATCTGTTTTTCACTTTCTTTTCCCAGATTCTTAGAAATAACAGTGCAGAAAAGATACAGTTAATGTCACTTTAATTTAGAAAAAAAAAATCTGCCTTGGCATACTTTTTTCTAAATTTCATTTGGAGTTCAAACTCCAAAGCTTATAACAAAAAACATAGAAAACAAAAGTGTAACTTTTGGGGGGTTTTTGTTGAATAAAGCAATAACTATTTTTTCTCTCTCTTTCTCCCTCTCTTTAGGTTTTTTAATTCTCCTTCATAGTCTTGGTACACAGATCTCCCAGGAAACAAACTGTCTGTCCTACACTGGGAGAAGATATCGCTCTTACAGTATCATTTCATTTCAACAAAATTGAATAAATATAATGAGTTACTGCAGTTTTTTCCCTTCCAATTCCTAAGGGGACCAAGTGTATGTTGAAACAAGAATTAAACTAACAAAAAATACCATGAGGAAATTTTCCCAAGTACTTTTGGAGTTTTCCCGTGTGTATAACAGAGCAAAAATGTGAATACACTCATCTGTCTGTTTCTTGCTCCATCCTCTCCACATTTCCTACCCACAGTACACACCCTTGCTGAGGATCACCAGGACATTTCCCAGCTAAGCTTGTTTGGCCTTATAATTTTGCAGATTTATTTCTGTTATTTTTGTCCAGAGAGTGTGTCTGTAAAGCGCTTCTTAAGATCTGCATCTCCCCTGCTGTGTTAAGGTGACTTTGGGTTAGTTGGTAAAAACTGAAGAATTCCATGTTTGCATAGAGGTTTAATTGATTGTCCTTATGTGTCACCCTTTTCTGGGCTTGAAAGTCAGATGATTCCCTTGGTGAAACACGAGTTCCCAACATTTCACTGTTGTGCTGGTGGAAAAGGCAGGAGATCGATGAAATGCACCCGGCTGAAGATGAATGTATCTTGGCTCCTGCTGTCCAGCAGCTTCATAACTTCTGGGCTGAGATAAGGATAGTATGCCCAAGCATACCAAGGGGTTGTAGGGGAGCTGAACTGAACAGAACCAGTGAACTATATGCTTGGAAAACTGAGGGACTAGGCTGTGTGACCAGACTCTGGATACCCTTCATGTGACCACTTTACTTTGGCCCAGGAGAGTAGAATCTTCATAAACCAACTTCCAAAGACTATAAGGCTTTTGAGCATAGCCAAATAAAATCTCATCCAAAAACAAACATCAGCAAACATTAAAAAAAAAAAAAAA
>VZDJ01007755.1:9726734-9777775 GCA_008694505.1 Cyanoderma ruficeps | reverse complement strand
AAAAAAAATACAGTGTTGATTTTGGAAAGATTTTGGATCCCTTAGGCACAGTCTTGGAAATTCTCAGTAATTATGCCACAACCCAAATATAAAAGACAAATTATATGATCGACAGTTCTCATCATGTAGAAGAGTCAAAATAAATCAGGTGTAAGGCATCCACAATGTTTTCTGTATGTGCTTCAGATATGAGAAGTTATTTTAAAAAACTTCTTCTTTGTCATCTCCTTTTTTCTTAAATGAGCATACTGACATTGATAGAATTAGAATCAAGCATCAATTAAATGTCTGACCTTGAAAATGTTACAGAAGCAATGCCGTGAATGTATTAAACATTTTTACTCATCTCAGCAGGCATGATACTATGAATTATGTAAAAATGAGCATCAATTTTTCAAAGCAATAGATGTGACACCACTATACGGTGAAAACAAAGTACTTACATTAAATGAGACATGCAGTTGGTCCAAACTAATGTGATCTAAACAGTCTTCACTTAAAATATTTATCAGATAGAAAAGATTCCATTGCTGCACTTTGCAGTACACATTTTGTAAGCAATCTTTTCCCATGGTATTTAATATAGTTATCCTGATGCTGATGTTTTAGCATCTTGACAGCCAGGACGTATTTCACCATTACTGGAGTCAGGCCACTAATGCATCTCTCTTTGTGTGGACTGTGTCTATTTCACAATTTTATTCAATTTGCAGGACATCAGAATGACAAAAAAATTGAAAATTATGTCACAGAACCTAAATTTTAACCTCCTTATTACAGATAAAGAAATGATAAGTAATAATTTTAAAGGGTTTTTTTGCCACTAAAAGTTTACTAGAATACTGAAAATATTACCTAATAGACAGCAATTTTTTGTATGCATTTTAGGAAATAAAATTCATTTTAACCACGACATTGTCTGCTTTCTTTCTCGGGAATTCTATTGCACATAATAGTGAGGGCAGTCATACTCAGCCAGCCAAAGAAAACAAAGAAAAAATAAGACTCTCATAAAATGTCTCTTTTCTTCACAGATTAGTTCTTGGCCAGAGAAAAGGAAGACTATGGTAGAATTTTGGTATCATGCTCAAAATGTTCATCCTTAAAAATATCTCCATTATCTTGGGTATTAGGAAATTTCTTCGCCAAAACTGTAGTCAAACATCTTCACTGAAAGAGTTGTCAAGCGTTGGGACAATCTGCCCAGGGAGGTGCTGGAGTCCCCATCCCTGGAGGTATTTAGAAGGTGTGTAGATGTGGTGGCACCTGGGGACACGGTTTAGTGGAGGACTTGGCAGTGCTGAGTCATAGTCAAACTCAATGGTCTAAAGGTCTTTTCCAAACTAAATAATTCTAATGGTTGTTAACCAGTTCTGGTTTAAGGTTTTTCTGTGTTTTTGGAATATGTTCCCCAGCACATATGAGAACAAATAATTTTCTACAGTAATTAAGGAAAACAGTTCCACTTTCAAAACTACTTTGGACTTCTAAAAACATACATCTCCATAACTTAGATACAGACTACTCAGTGACTACAGTCACTGTGGATGTTTTACCCAAAAATAATTCACCATTTTTCAAAAGTTATTGTTACGTTTAGGGACCAACAACAACAAGTACAACTACAGTTAAACATAAGCAAATCACACCTCACTCTGCATTTGGAGTATAGAATAACGCAAATTCTCACTAATAATAATGTATTGACTGATGACAGATTCTAAACTTACAAATATAAAAAAGAATTATGCCGTTCCATTAGGATAAAGTTGGAATATCAGATAACATCCCCAGGGTTAATTGGTCAGCACCAAAGCTGTAAAACTAAATAAATACAAAGTCAGAATCATTCCCTCTGACTCACATATTGGTTTATCAAGAATTCTGGAAAATGGGTGATTTCTAAGCTCAACTATAGCCATACTTTACAGTTTCACATAAAAAGCAAACACATGTCTGAATAGCTTTTATATGCATTTTATATACAGATATGTTAAAAATGTATTTGTATATGTATATATGAAATTATACATATATGTATATACACATATGCATACAAAAATGCCCATACAATATGCAATTGCATGTAGTCTCTATCCTGTCTCTGACAGAAATTCCAATCCAATTACTTTTAAGCAGCGCTGGTTCACTGAGACTACTTAATCCAGAAAAGAAAAAGCTCAGGGGACTATCTCATCAATGTATATAAACACTTGCCAATATTTAGGGGCAAAGAAGACAGCACCAGGCTCTTTTCAGTGGTGCCCAGTGACTCCACAGGAGGCAACAGGCACAAACTGAAGCACAGGGAACATCAGGAACACTTTCTAAACATCAGGAAACACTTGCTGAGTGTGAGGGTCACCAAGCATGGGCACAAGCTGCCCAGAGAAGCTTTGGAGTCTCCATCCTTGGAGATATTCAAAAGCCATCTAGACAGTCTTGGGCAGTCAGTTCTGGGTGGCCTTGCCTGAACTGTTGGACCCGATGTCCTGCAGAGGTCCATTCTGTCCTCAGCCACATCTGGTGATGTTTTGCCAGTTTCAAGGACAAGAGGTATCTACAGTACAATTCCTATCAGAAAAAAGAATAGATCCATCTGAAACGCGTACAGAGTATGTCATTCAGTATGGAGATTTATAGTTAAAAAATAGATGTAGATGTCAGATTTTTAGAAGCTTCATAACTCTGTAGCACTAATTATCATTTTTGTGGAATTATACAGCACAATATGTTTTTAATCTGAAGAAGAGATCGTGTTTAGCATTGTTAGAACACTGAGGCTACATGCCTAATTAAGGATGCAATTCACAGAAAAGCAGGGTATTAAACAACTTTAATGGCACATATATGTTCAACTAATGATAGCATTGATTTTTCAGTAGTTTAGCTTTAGAACATAGGGCAGCTGGCTTACTGTTATATATAGTTTTAGCATAGTGCTAGAAGTATTCATCATGAGCAACAAGCAAAATAATTACTTTTGAGGCAGGGGAGCTGAGGCTGTAAATATTGAAGTAGCAACACAAGGCTTTAACAAAAAGCCTGAGGGATATATAACACAAATAAACCTCTGTAAATTCTCATTGTAAAAGGTGTTCTACTCCTTGTAGTGTACCAAGTGCTGTCACAGAGACTCAAGATAGGAAAAAGCTTCCAGTACCTATCTGGACAGGAATCACTCAGTTGTTAAAGGATAGACACACACTACTACTCATATAAAGCTATCTTTTATCACTCAGTCCTGCAATCACTGGGCTGAGGTTACATGATCACTGTCACATTATTGAGCACTGCCTCACCATCCAGCAATACTGATCTGGAATCGTAAGGCATGAGAGGAGGACACAATGTGATTTCTGACATGGGTGAAGGGGGTCTCAATGCCCTGACCTGAAGGAACCTAACTGCAAGAATGATCAGCTCCCAGCTGACCCTGAAATTTTGTGGAATCTGCTGCTCCAGATGGAGCCTGATGGGGTCCATCTAGAAATCCTCAAATAACTGGCTAATATCATTGCAAAACCTCTCTTGATTTTTTGGGCAGTCCTGAGAATCCAGAGATGATAACATTGGAAGCTGGTGAATGTCCCCATTTTCAAAAGGGCAAGAAGGAGGTCCCCAGAAACTACAGCCCTTTTAGTCTCTCACTTTAGTGCCTGTTAAAGTTATGGACAAGATTATTCTGGGAGGTATTGAAAAAAAGCTGAAAGACTACACAGTCATTGGTCACAACCAGCACAGGTTCATGAAGGGAAAATCCTGCTTACCAAAGCTGATTTCCTTTTAAAACAGGACAAGCCATCTGGCTGATTATAGAAACGCGCTGGGGGAGCTCTTCACTGGCTAGCTCACTCCCTGGCTTCTATAAGAGAGAGGTTTGGTGGCTCTGAACCTCAGGCTGAAGCGTGGCCAACGGCGTGGAAGAAAGAGTGGACTCTGGCTTGGTTTTAGCTGGTTTTATTCCTCCCGGGTACCTCCCATGTGCAGAGGGACAGTGCAGGGAGGGAGAACTCCAGAGCAAGAGTGCCTGGCAGCCCCCTGTCCTCACTTTAAGTACAGGGGGAGTATCTCGGTAGAGGAGAACTTGAAGCCAATCCCGGCGGGGGGGGGGAGTGATCTAGAGTTGGGGAACTTAACAGAACAATGAAAGAAGGTGGTACCAGGGTACCTTGTCAAATCCTGGGGCTTTTTCCCCAGAATCTTCCAGATCTTACAAGGTGATTGACAAGGTATAACACAAGGGAATGTTATGGTATAACACCATCAGGGGGTTGGGATAGGAGGATAGGGACAAACCATTACAAACATGTAACAAAATATACAGAACATTAGAAAACCTAATTCACGCACCGCAACAGCTGATCAGGGGAAGCCAGTTGATGTAATATTTTTGGGTTTCAATAGAACTTCCGACACTGTCTCTGACAGTATCCTTCTGGATAAAATGTCCAGCACAGAGTTAGATAAACACATCATGGATGGGTGAGTAACTTGCTTACAGATCAGATGCAACCCTCTGGGAACCCTCTGGGATGATCCTCATTGTGGTGGGTACTAATATTGCCCTTTTTCTGTAATACAACTTGTTACATACACCCACTGAAGGTTTGCTCTTCCCCACATAGCCAAAGTGTGAGTCTCATCGTTAACCATAGGTGACAAGTGCCATTATGAACATCCCAGGAATTCCCAGAGGACTAACAGATCAGACTGAAGACTGACCAGAGACCCAGGTCTTTCTCATGCAGGGTTAGGTGGTCAGATGAGGCAGCCTTGGGTTGGTCATGACCCATGAATCACTCCTCCAGTTTCTAAGTAATATCTCTGGTTGCACCATGTGAAATCCTTATGTTTGTTATGGCTACAAAACTGCTGCACTCTGTACCAGGTCTTAGGCAATGAGCTGTAAAAAGCAGTTTTTAGCTGCTCCAGCAGTGCATTGCAAGTAAAGCAATCCACAAAACTCCATGAGAAAAAATAATTAATGAAGACAATTATAATAAATTTGAATCTTTTTTCTTTTCAATTACAAGAGTTGAATCCAATTACTGCCTTGTAACAGATAGTTAAACTAGTTTTGTTCTCTAGCCAGAAACCAGAACGGCAGCCTTTTTTCTGAAAACAACTCTTCTGTAAATAAATAAATATAAATTAAATATTAATTAGCCATTTGGCAGTAGAACTCATTTCTACTAAAGACTAGTTAATAACCTTCCTAGGACTATAAAAACAGACTTGTATCACTAGTAAATAATAGATTTGTTTAAATTTGTTTTGCTATTCTGGATGCAATTCTGAAGGTGTCAAAAATACCCATCAGGTTTGTAAGTTTATCTATATTCCTCAGCCCCCATCCCTACATTTTTTTTTTCCCCCCAAACTGGTTTTCCTTCTTCTGTTTATCCCTGAAGTGATGTCTTAACATCCCAAATTCCATTTTCATGCTAAGCAAGACGCTGTTAATGACAAGCAAGAAAACTATATATCAAAGTTAGGAAATTACACTAAGTTATATCATGTCGAAGTTACTTTAACCAAGGATAACCAGCTTCAACAGGACCTCAAATTCAAAAGGCAGTGCATCCTAAGAGCTGTCTGGGTTTGGTTACTGCTATTTTCATACCATATGGGCCATTTTAACATTACTTAAAAAAAGATTAAGCAAGAAAACTAGATGTTAAAAAAAAAGATAACAATGAATCAAAATGTAAATGTTTGGTGTAATTTTTGTTTTATAGAGAACAATGAAATCTTTTTTATTATGAGGTAGCGACTAGCTGCATCCCACTTTCTGTATACTGAATATAAATGATTTTTTTTAA
Source organism: Cyanoderma ruficeps (assembly GCA_008694505.1). NCBI lineage: Eukaryota > Metazoa > Chordata > Aves > Passeriformes > Timaliidae > Cyanoderma > Cyanoderma ruficeps. Next base: position 9,771,950 of record VZDJ01007755.1, on the reverse strand, counting down.
CCATACAAGGCTTTTGAATAGAAGCTTAATTAAAACCTTTCAAAAAAGATTTCAAGCATGTAAGAAGAGGATTTTTGTGTACGTCTCATTAGAAACTGATGCATCTTTATCAGTTTACTACAACAGGAATTAATTATCCTGAGTTTACAGTAGTCAGGTATTCGGCATGCATGCACCCATTTTGTTGGAGCACACTCCTGCTCAAATTCATGGAATCATAGAAAGTCTTGGCTTGGAAAGGACCTTAAAGATCATCTTATTCTAACTGATGCCTTAAGTTTAAGTTTCACGTTTTTCAGATTCTGTGCTGCCTAGGTGTGTAGTTCTGAGCCTCATATTAAGTGCTAGTAAGCTCTCTTCACAGAGTAGGTAGACAAAATAAATCTTTTTCCTGCTGATGACCAAGGACAAGTACAGCTTTCAGGCCCGAAAGCATAAACCACGGTGGAATGAAGAGAGAAACAAGAAGGATGAGACCTTACAATCTGAAGCTGCAATTGTACAATTAAACCCCAGTATGAGAATGGACCAAAACTTATAAAAGTGTGAGACCTCATGACCAGTGTCCATTTTGTGACCATTTTAAGTCTGCTCTGGGTGCAGCCCTGATAAGGCTCTTTGTCCTGCCCAAGGTGTATCCTTTAAGGCCTTTTAATAAATATCTACTTTATTCTCTAGCTCTGTCCAGTCTCTGTTTCAGGTCAGCCTTCCCAAGGCATCATAACTACTGACTCCCCTGCCATGACCTAGGACACCTTCCACAAGGCCAGGTTGCACAGAGCCCCCATCCAACTGGGCCTTGAACACTCCCAGCAGCAGGGCATCAACAACTCCTCTGGATGGATCTATCCCAGCCTGAAGAAAAGAGCCCAACAAAAGACTTGCCTGACAGACTGAGAGCAAAGGCTGGGCTTCCAGGGGACAATAAAGTCTCTTCCTTACAGAGCCCAAATAACATTTTTGCAGCCAGGTAGTTCCTCTCTTAGGAAATACATAGGAAACTAGTAGAGTTGTTTTGGTTGAAAATTAACAATTTTGGAAATAACTACAAGTTTAGACATTACTTAAGTACTTTCCCAACAAAGTAAAAACAAAAGCAGAAAGGAATTTAATTCAAGTTGAGGTAAACAAATCACTATATATTAAAGCAAGACTGGGGTGAAATGTAATAGTGAATACCATGCAGTATTATGACAAGTTATTTATAGCCACTCTGTTAAGAAGTTTTATATACTTTATAACCATTTTATTTACACCATCTTCATCTTCATCCTCAGAGATTTCCTCCTGAAACATCTCAAAAAGGAGTAAAAAGCTTCCAGTCATGGTGAATCAGTTCAGACAACTTGCATTGATTAATGTTTCTGTCAAAAGAGACTATTCCAAGGTTTGCTTTATCATCCAGCAGAGATCAGAAGTCACTATATGGTCTTTTAAAATACAGTAGGATCAGCTGAAATCTGTGTAATGTTAAAATGAAAATTAAAACAGCCACTAGGGATTAAACCAAATATTCTGAGTGTTGTACTGTCCTTGTCAAGAACAGGAATTATGCACGTGGAATTGGCAGAATAATTTAAATTATTTGCAGTTTTCAAACTGATTGCAACAAAGTACCAAATTATTAACATAAAATCATTAAAGGGGGCAAAATAAAGTTGTGGTACCACGAAAAGAGGTAGCTCTTAGTTCAATTAACTTCATCAGAAAATGATGTTTTCTGAAATATTAGAATCACAATGATTCAAAAGCTAGAAAATGAAGCAACAGATGTACTAAACTAAAATGTAATGTAATGTAATGTAATGTAATGTAATGTAATGTAATGTAATGGCAACTTACATACCTGGCATAAAAGAAAACTATGTAAGTGAAAAACTGGCATATATTTTCAGAAATATTAGTATAGAAATTCAAAAAATGTGTTTGGAAATATTTCAATCAATGCAATGCAGCAGTCTTTTATAGAAATCTATTTTACTAATACATTTTAAATGGTACTTTAATGCTGTATAACATAGTTTTTTAAGGGATAAATCTGTTTCATAGAGCTTTTCTTTTTGGTAGATAATTACTCAGATGGCTTTCAGTAACAGTACCTCTATCACAATCAAATGATAATGTTTCTATTCATACCTGTCAGGGACCTGGTCTGGCTGCAAATCTTACTAGAGTCAAACATAGTTCACAACTGACGAAAGAAGAAAAATGAGAAAGACCCAAACAATGAAACACAAAGTTAGTCCTGTCCTCTTGATTTTACCCCATTAAACCTTTTAGACTGCCAAGAAAATTCTGTTTTTCCACTCCGATGGCATTGCAGTAACAATAAAGTAAACACACCATAAATTAAATTCACCTTAGAGTGCATTCTTTGCACTTATTTGTATTTGAAAGCACCAGGGGATTTTATTGCCAACAAAAGAAAATTTTACATTTCATGAGACTAAAACAAATCTACTAAAGCTTGAAAGGAATATTACTTGATGAATCTGTCAATTTCATAGTTCAGTTATTTGTCCTTTTTCAATTGCAGTAGATGTAATTTGTATACATGAAGTTCTGTGCAATTCTATTTCACTCTCCTTCCAATCTCCTTATTCCTCTAACTCTCAAAGTACTTTTTTGCATATTCCCAATGGAACACGAAAATTCCGAATTCCTTTGAAAATTCAATGTTGTCAAACTAAACTTGACCATATCAATTTTTTCACTGATATTTGAAAGACAGGTACATTCCTAACACACAATAAATAAAAATGACAAAATTCATTAAGGTTGTGGTTTTTCTAAAACTATTATTTTTTCCAAAAAAAACCCCAGTCTTACGTTGTTTAAGAAGTCAGAACACTTATCAAAATATAATCTTTTCTGAACAAGAATATTGGTTCTGTGGTAGTCTGTTATACAGAGATCTAACAGGATTCATTATCCCCAGGTCCAGTCAACTATTGCTTTAGTACATTAATGTGTGTCTTCAGAGCCATGATAAAAACATGCTTATGAAACTTTTTCTATATAAGAAGTATGATTTACCACACAAATATATTTCCACCTTGAAATTGTATTGTCACAGTGAAAATAAATCTCTTCTTCAACAACTAGATAGTGAACTGGAGAATAGATGAGTTCAGTTCAGAAGCAACCCTTGCAGCTCACTTTTATTAGCTGCACTAAAGACTTTTAGCATTGAAAGTGATGCTGTCAGCTAAGGAGGTTAATTGCACTGATAACAATCGTCTTCTGAGGCTTCCTAACATAGATATACTTTCAAGTGCTTCTTGAAGACTTACAAGGAGATGGTGAGATTGCTAAAACTTGGCAACCAATATATAACCTCCTTCACTGGATAATTTGATCCCTATCTTGCTTGGTTTCTGCTTTATTCATCCCACTAAACTATTTCACTGCAACATTAGACATATTTATGTATCACAAGCTCTTCAAATCCCACTGAATAACTAAAGGAGGACTTTTTTCAAAGGCTCACAGATGGCCCAAAAGGCAAAGGCTTGTAAATAAGCCCTTCTAAAAGCTGATGCAGTAGCTGTGTAGTTTCACCCACTCCGAAGCTAGTAATCATCTCCTTTGTGAATTGCTGTTCATTTCTAACACAGGGCTGATATAAGTGTGGTAAAATTTCTGAAACGGTACAAACCTCGATAAGAGAAGCATGAAACTAAGTGCCATTAGCATGAAGTGGATGTGAAAACAGAAGAAATTGTAATTTTAGTGAAATGGCTGTGCAGGGAGATGTGTCACGTGACTTAATGACTTGCCAAGAAGTTGCACAGATTTTGGACCTGCAACTGGAATGTAGAGTAGTACATATTTTTAGGAATAATCAAGTTTAAGTTCAAAATAAACTCCAAACATCTGCTGCCTTTATCATCAAGCCAGATGTGATAACAGGTCCCAAACTGGAGGGAAAGAGTGCTGTTCAGAAGGACCTTGGCAAAACTCATGAAGTTCAACAAAGCAAACTGCGAGGTCCCACACCTGGGTTGTGGCAATCCAAGGCACACCTACAGGTTGAGCAGAGAAGTGATTGAGAGCAGCCCTGCAAGAAAGGACTTGGAAATGGTGGTTGGTGGAAAACTCAACGTGAGCTGGCAGTATGAGCTCACAGCCCAGAACGCCAAGGGAATCCTGGGCTACATCCAAAGGAGTGTGGCCAAGCAGGTTGAAGGAGGTGATTCTTCCCTTCTACTCTCCTCTTGTGAGACGCCACCTGGAGTGTTGCATTCTGTTCTGGAGTCCGCAGGAGAAAAAGTACATGGAACTGTTGGAACAAGACCACAGGAAGGCCAAAACGTTGATTAGAGGACTGGACCAACTCTCCTACAAAGGTTAAGAAAACTGGGGCTGTACAACCTGAAGAAGAAGAAGTTGTGTGAAGACCTCACAGCAATTTTCCAGTGTCTGAAAAGGTCCTACAGAGAAGCCAGAGAGGGATTCTTCTTCAGGAACCGTAACAATAGGACAAGGAGTAATAAACTGAAAGAAGGCAGGTTTAGGTTAGATATTAGGAAAAAATTCTTTACTGTGAAGGTGATGAGAAACTGGAACCAGTTGCCTGGAGGGGTTGCAGATGCAACAACTCTGGCAATGTTCAAAGCCAAGCTGGATAAGGCTTTGAGCAACCTAGTCTAGGGGAATGTGTTCCTGCTCCTGTCAGGTGAGGCTGGGACTAAATGGTCTTTAAGATCCTTTCTGACCCTTAACATCCTATGGTCTAGACTAGACAAAGTGTTTTTCAAAGGATATGGAAACACAGAGAGTAGGTAAAAATTATTCTGATGGGATTTATGCTTGAGGGATAATGAAAGATTTATGCGTGAAAGATTTTCTCGTTTGGTTTTCTTTTGTATTGATTATAATATTTTTTAAAAGGCAAATAAGTCCATGCTTTCCTCCTTTCAAACGTTACTTGGTTGCAGTGATCTCTTTAGCACACCTGACTTTTAACTGTGCTCATTTTACACCTTTTATTAGCTTTGCAGGCCTGTAATCAGAGACAAGACAAAAAGCCAGTAAGTGATACTGGGTTCTCTTCATAAATTATGGATTTTTCTCCAGTGCTTCACATTTATCTACCTCCTACTTACTCATTTGTTATAGCTGTTTTTCCCCATGTTCTTTGTATGGGAAGGAAACCATCTGTATTTATCAGAACCTGTCCAATTCACATCCTCAGGCACTACTCAGAGTTTCACAAAGAGGTTCACTACAGTGACAACCTTTACTCTTCTTTATGCAGCGAGTGTACACAGACAAATTACACTCATCGGAAGATGAGCCTAACACCTTCAAGAGTATTCATATGACTGAGATGGGAAGAATTCCTATTTGTCTGTAAGTAGATACAAATCATTGTTCTTGTCATTAAATATCAATACATCTACAATAAACTAACTTTATGGAGGAACACTTCCGCTTCCCTGCTTTTTTAGCCAAAAAGTGGTTTACTATTCCATTAGCTGCAGGTCTGATAACGTTATGCAGCCATTAAAAAGCTACACCTCAGACATGTTTCTAATGGGCCTGTATTTATAGACAATAAGTAGGGCCAGTGTTTTGTCACAGTAAATTATACATGAAACAGTCGAGGCATGGGAGAAAAAAAGGCAAGTGTCACAAATTGCTAGTAAAACTGCCAGAGCTCACAGCCTGCATTTTAATCAAGGCATACTTTATTTCATTATAAAAATCAAGTAAAAATGTTTAACTAAATGTTTTTAAAAAAATTAAACTGCTGCTATAAATGACTTTTGGCATGCAGATGGGAAATAAGAACGGCTTTTTACTTCACCTTTGCCAGAGAAGACCATGTTTTAAGCTAACAGTACTCAGCAACCTGCAATCCAACTTGAGTAAAACAGTCCCTGAGAGCTAATGAATTAGTATTGTGTTTCAGATAAGGTTTGTAAACAAAAATAAATTAAGTGTAGAAATATTGATGTTCCACTTTTATTCAAGTATGCACAAGATGTCTCAGCTATTCAAGATGGTCAGTTTTCAAATGTACACAAACCCACATATTTTTAAAATTATTTTTGAATAGAGAGAGCACACATACTCAAAAAAATTCTGCTGCCATTACAGGCATAAAGTTTTTTTGGAATAGATGTTAATATGCATGTTTGTTAGTTCTGCAGCAGAAGCCACCAGTATCCACTGAAATTCACGACCTTTCTCTGACCTGTAGAAACATTGAATTTAGCTTTTATATTTGACCTTGACCTCACAATCAGGTCCACCAACCTCCCTTCCTTCAGTACATGGAACAATAAAGTACACTTTATTGGTGCAGAAGAAACAAAAATTACAGATGTTATCAATACACTACTATAGTCTTGCCTGGAATAACTCATCCTGCTTTTTGATGCTTGTGGAAGTCAGTTTATGGCTTATACTGCCATCCTTAAAATGACATAGCTATAAAGTACTACTAGAAGTGATGAACTTAAGTCCTTCTGTCCTCCTGAGGCTGTATGAGTAATCTGCAGAACCTCAGTTTACCAGATCTCACCATTAAGGCAGAAGAGTTGTCACTCCACCACTTTGGAAATATTACAAGGCTATAACCTGCCAAGAATAAACCACTAAGGACTTGAGAGTAATACACAAAGATTGAAAGGTGCATTTCTTGCACTTTGTTAACACAGTGCATAAAGCATCATTGTTTAGTCCACATGCCAATTGTAAGGGGCAATTACACACAGTTCTTGCTCCTAGTTCCTCTAGGAGTTGTCAAACATGAGTCTCTTCTCCACTGCAAGGTAAGGCAAGCCTTGCCATCTGTCAACCTGCACTATCTTCTTTCCATTCCACTTCAGTGTGTTTTTTCTGTGCTGCTGATTTACACTGTTTTTATTTTCTGCTGGTACTGCTTTTTGCCTCTTTTGCAAAAGAGGTAAATCAGCCTCAGTCAAGGCACGTCAGTGATCCTTGTGGGTCCCTTCCAACTTAGCAGATTCTGTGGTTCTGTGATATGACAAATAGTCCTTTTTACTTTTACCTTATATTCTAAGAACTATATTGACCTTGGAACTTCAGGAAATGTGTCGGAAATTCTTGCCGACTTAAAGCCTAAACTGGAGAGGAATGTCCATCATGTTTCAGAGAAATGTTCAGGGTCAAGTGATTTTGAATTTGCTCTAATACTACTTTTAAGGTTCCTGTATGTTTGAACTAATATACTAGCTGGCCATACAGAAATACCCTGGCTGTAAGAGTGAAATTTTGCTGGAAAAATGTTTTCCCTCAATGGTTCCTGGATAATTTAAATTGAAAATCATGATTGACCTCAGGGTTCTCTAAGGAAAATAACATTTATTAATATTACCAAGATTTGTAATGAACTATTTAATTTCAGAACTTTAATTAGAGATTTTATAAATAAAATGCTTTTTCCTTCAGACCAAACTGTTCCTCAGTAGCAGAGGCATCAGGGTTGGTTAGGTAAGCATATAAGAGGGAGGAAAAAGAAATGGAAAAAAGTTTCCATTGAACATGTGCTCAGAGTAGAACTGCAAAGCCACATCTTTGTTCTAGGTTCTAGAACTAGGTTCTAGCTACTTGGAAAACAAGGGAGGAAGTTGACAGCTTAATTTTTCATGCACTGGCCTCAATTCTCATCATGCTGTAAGAGAAGGGAAGCCTTACCCAGCTTTTCCCTATGCAGCCAATTGAAAAGTTCCTGAAAAGGGGCAAAAATGAGTGTGCAAATCCCTCTGCTACTGAAAGAAACCGCTGGCCAGTCATGCTAGGAAGGGATAAGAAGGCTTTTGGCACAGCCTCCTCCTCCAGTTTCTTCACTGTGGGCAAGTAAGGACCTTAAAAATGTCAGCATCCTGCAGCTAATTAAGTACACCAGCACTTTTTCCAAAATGTTTACAATAATGTTATACCTACCGTTTCAGTGAAAACCTTGCTTGCCTCCTGTTGTCCCTGGTGACTCAGATGCTTCAGGGTTATCTTCTAAAATCTCCTTAGAGGCATTTTCCTGTTAAAGTCAAAGAAAATATAGTTCACTGAGAATTCAGCAGAGAGACATCTGATCTTGAACCATGAGCATTTTTGATACCAGAGGAAGTTAAAATAACTATGCTTAATTTTGTTTTTCAAATGTATTTCCACTGTGAATTTTTTTGTGGTTGAGTACACATATAGGTATATGTGTATTTGTACATGCATAGACACTTGTTTTTCCCTATGTGGTTTGATTTAATTGCAAGATCTGGGAAAATAAAGATGCCTTAAGTTATCATTCATTAATCACTTTCAAATTCTGATACCTCATAGAGCCATCCACATAAAACCCTACTGGTGAGTTATTCACAAGATGCACACAACAATGTTTTGGTTTATTCTATTTATAACAAGATTTGTGAAGAAAAGAAAATGCAAAAGAAACAAAATAGTAGAGATTGGAATTTTTTTTTTCAAGGGGATTGCCATATATTTCTACCCATCAACTATACACAGAAATTAGAATGAGTTATGTTTATAGCTGCATTTGCAGGTCACAATGCGAATATTTAAGTGAGTTATTATTGTCACTCTCCTGATTTAAACTGACAATTAGTTTCCTAACAAACCATTAAACATTTATCAACCAACAGAAATACAACAGTTATTATGCACAGAGTTAATCTTCAACTGGATGGCTTGAAACAACACTTTTGATCTTATAAATATTATTTTTCTGTACTTGAAGTGTAAAATAAATAAAATCATGTAGCAAAATCTTACAAGGGATTATTACAAAGGATTCTGTTACAGGGAAATTAATCACAGAAGTATTATAGAAAAGTTTCAATCTCATTCATGCACCCATTCAGTCAAACTAACCCTCTGTATTTCAATTTTTTTATCATCAGATGCTTAAGTTGTGCCCTGTACTGACACTCAATTGAAATAGACAGCCTAGAGGTCCCAACTGTACAGGTAGATAATTGTTCATCAGTGTCGTGAATAAACTACTTCATATAGGATGAGTGACTTCAAAATACTGAATCCCCATCTGGTGAAACCTAATGAGCGATGGAAAGGTTTGAATGTAATGAAGCAAGTCCCTTTTTGGCAGATGTTACCTGACAGCTGCATCTTGGGATCCTAGCAAAACTCCTGCTGGCTCATATTAATATATTCTTAAAGATATCATGACGAAACTTGTGAAAAAGAGAGGATCCTTTTCTCTTCAATGGGCTGTATTTTATGTCCCTTCTCTCCTATCTAATCCACTTAGTCAATTTTGATTTCAAGAGACTGTTCAAAGTTCATTGAACTGTGTTTTTTTCAAATGCTTTAGCTCATGCTTTAGCTCACATGCTGCAGGCTGAATCCCTGCAGAAAATAAAATTGACCTAACAGGCATGCCAAGGTGCTTGTTTTTATTTTTTCCCCAAAGGCAAGAGGGAAGAAACATGATTCTGGGTCACTGCTCTTCACATGCACCTTGTGGCATACACACGCCACACAGGGTCCCCAGTGGGCTCCACAAAGCTCTATTCTCTCTACATCCTGTTCAGCAGATCTTCACTCTTCCAGGGGGAAAAAATCCTGATACTGCTACTTGAGTTGCACACATAGAACCTACATGTACAGAAAAATGTCAACATTAGTAGTTTTGCTTGCTATTTAATGAATATCAGATGAATACTAAGTTCTGAGCTTGATCTAAACTCTTAGAGGAGCTAAAGTGAAATCTAAGATAGAGGCAGTCTAAGCTGCAAGACTTCTAGAAAAGTTGTTAGCCTATGCAATAGGAAGTGGAGGCCAGGAACATTCAGAAGCTGTACTATTTCCTGCTTAAAAAAGCAGAACTTTATATTTATTTAGAGTAACTGTAGTGCTAACTTATTCTGCACCCGTTGCAAGACTTTTTGGTGTAATAACCAATGTGAATTCAAGAATTCTTGCTGGGAGGAATCACTCAAATGTTTCCAGGTCCCTCATACCTAAATACCTTTTCCTTATAATGGAATTTGCCAGCTATCTTTATATATTATAGCTAAAGGACTTTTTTTCTAGAAGAGACCTTTATTAGGAACTTTACATTATTCTTCCTCCTACTGGTTGTCTTTGAGCAGCTCTGTTCTGTTCTTTCTGCATACTAGCTGGTCTTCAAGGACCTGTTTATTTCTATCCTTTTACACAACATCCTATGGAATTGCAGTTGTCTGATTCTCTAAGAAATTTGAGAATTGTTTTATGCATATTCTAAAAGAGATTATTTATTATTTTTATTTTCTATAAAGAGTAGTTTTATGTTTCACTGCAATGCAAGACTCATAGAACCAGCAAAACAGATATTAGTTTTGTAAGCTTTAAAAGTAGTGACAGTCCTGGATGTGGATGTGGCACTTGGGCATATGGTTTAGTGGTGAACACAGCGGTGCTTTGTTCATGGCTTGAACTCAATAATCTTAAAGGCCTTTTTCAACCTGAATGATTCTATGATTCTGTGAGATACCAGGAAAGTGATTTAAAAAACCAAAGTCTCTCAACAAGCTGATCTGCATAAATACATCATTTACATGCTATTTTATATTAATTAAAACAAAGGCTTGAAACTGTGTCAGAGGAGGTTTAGGTTAGATATTAGGAAGAAGATCTTTACTCAGACAGTGATTGGGTGATGAAACAGGTTTTCCTGGTAAGTGGTCACATATTAATATCATCAAGTTCATGGAAGTTTCTCTTGAGCAGTTTAGTTTTCATGTTTATAAAAATCAAAAAGTCAAAAAATGCACCTTGAGTGTTCAGGCAGGAGTGATTATGCTAAGGCTAAGTCATGCTAAGTTATCATCCTCTCCATGGGCAGCTTCCCTTTTTTTTTTAGATACATAGTCATCTATCAGTAAATATCAGAATGTTTTTGATGATTCCTTGATTAAGGGTGAACAGGGAAGAGAAAGAAGGCCAGTGTATGTTTGCACTTTCCCAACCCAGAATATGGCCAGGAACACCAGCTTCAGTCAGTCACAAAAAAGCACTCAAGAGCCCTGGCAGAGGGCAACACAAACTAAAATAATGAGCAAAGCACCCCCTAACAGCTAATGGTCCAGTTTCCCTCAAGGAAAATTCACTTACTACTTACTGATGTGCAAGTGGCCAGAGATATCTCGCACTGCACCATTTAGGAGCAGTCTACAACCTTCCTCAGCTTCTCTGAGCACAGCTATCACCAGTTGCTGCCTTTGTTCAGACAAGAGGAGAAATTGCTAATTAGTCTTACAACTCTTTTCACGAAAATCTGTAAATGGTGCCAAAAGTCCCAAGCCAGGTAGTATCATATAACAAAGAAAAAATCCTTCAGAGGAGAAATGCTTTCTCATAGCCAACTAGAGATGGAAAAAAAAGAATTGAGAACTATTCTGGATTTTATACCTGCTGATATCTCCTTTAGAACAAAAGAAAAATTAAAAAACCACATTTCTTATATACAACCTCACTTTTTCTGTCCCTAACTATCTGCAAGATGAAACGATGGCTCAGATGGAAAGACCTGATGATTTATTGCATTTCTTTTATGATACTATCCTTTACTTAGACAACCATTTGCCTTTTAATCTATCGTGGGAATTCCAATGAGAACATCCAGTTCCTTTATTTTATTCCAGCACCTTCATAACAAAACATATGAATCATAGTGTGCATTACATTGCAGCCCTACAACTTTGAGTCCATTATTTTCACTTTATTTTCATCATGAGTCTACAAGGAAGTACTCTCTAAATGCTGTCTCACAAATTAATAGCTACCAGAGACCTGCTTTGTTTCTAAGGCTTTTTCTCTTTAGACTTTCTGCTTTTGAAGTGTTTTATGAGAAGCATTGTTTAACATTAAAATTCAACATATCCAAGTAAATTCTTACTCAGGTTATATTAAATTCAGTGCACATTTCTACCAGTGTGGATGTGTTTCAGGCCCACTCATTACTCTTTGAGGCAATTATGAGTTTTACAAGACAGTATAATCATGAATTCAAAAAACTTTACAGGTTTTGTAGTCCATTAAAACATTCCTGGTGATCTCCATCTGTTTTAAAGATAATGAATACATGTTTCTTTCAAGCAGTCTGCTCTATCAGCGTAACATCTTTTTGCCTAAGCAGATTTCATCTTGGATTTCTGGAGAGACATGGTTTGGTTTAGAGTTTTTTGGCTAAGGAAAGGGAAGAACAATGGCCCCTTCCCCAAAGCTTATCTGATGCTTGCTTTATTTTTCCCAAGCCAAGCATCTACTCAATAAAAAATCAGAAAACCCCAAACTCAGGTTGTGTTGGTACCCTCAGTGTTAGAACTACTGTGATGATGGGTTGACCTGTGGATGACAGTCTCTTATAAATCAACTTCATTGCCTGCAGCCCTCATTGCAAAACAAAGCAGCCTCAGTTGCTCCAGCCCTGCTGGATTCACCAGATCAGGTGAAGCATCATGTCAGTGCAGTTCTTGCCACTCCCAAACTGGGCCCTGCTGGGCTGGCTGCCTGCAGGTCACTTCAGAGCCTTATTGAATTTCTCTTCATGCAACTGCTGGTCCATGCAGTAGCAGAGCACCAGTGGCTCTGCCCAGTCCAGCTCAGGTCAGGCACAACAGATGCTGCAGTAAACCAGGCTGGATAAGCCCCCACTGGCTTCATGTAGGGTCACTTGGATGTGGTTGCACCCCTCTGCCCATCACCTGTGAAATGGAGTATTGCCTAAAGTTGGTGAGAAGCCTAAAGCTGCAGCAGGACAGGCATCGGTCGTGTACAAGGGCTGGCATTGTTTTGCAGTGCTGTCCTGTAGAGAATATTTGTCTCATGGGATTGCTCTTCTGACAGCAGGAAACAGGGCATGAATAACACAACACTCCTGCACCAGATGCAAGGTTCTGCACTCTCCATGACCTCCATCCTCAGTTATCATGTAATTTAAGATGTTCTTTGGGAGATGATCTGAAGAAGATGACACACTTGAACTATTACAGATCAAAGACAGGAATATATTCCATAGGGAAATGTTTCCAGAAAAATAGACTGCTTTGTTAGCTGTTCTTTCCACTTTATGCCAGCCACGCAAAAACAGACCTACTCAGTTCTCCTCCCACAATTAGGAAAAGCTATATCTATGCCAAAAAGTATGTTACAAACCTGAATTTCAAAGTCGTCAAAAGAAGGCACATAGCCTGTCTCACTGCTGCCTAAATTAAGATAAAATATCTTGCTCAGCACTGTGAAAAGAAAAAAAAATGACTGGCAGAGAGAGAACTTTTTTCAGATGCATAATGAAGTGCTCTATCCACTGAACCATGCCACATGCATCAGCTTGCTTTATTTCTGATACACTTGACCACTCAACTGTTTCTGGTTTGTCATTTCCTTAGGAGACAAGCAGAAATGAAGGGAAGAAAACATCTGAGGAATAAAGCAGGCAGTAGCAATATAAAACTCAGGGTGAGCTGTGCTCTGAGAAGAAAGGTTAAGTAAGGAAAGAAAACAAATACTGGATGGATGTAAAGGAAACATTTTTTGCTGTAACAGCTCTGGCTATACACAGAATACATTAGCCTGGCCAAAGCTCAGGGCTTATGCCATTAGCTTGCTTTCAGAACTTAAAATAACAATGTATTTTTGAGACATTAGGGAAAAACACATCACCTAACATCCCACTGTCAATTGTTAACAAATGCCATCCACCTGTGCTGTCCTGATAAAAAGCACTGCCATTTCCTACCGCCTCAACACTTGTGTGTCAAGGCAGAAAGCTGACAAGCAAGAGTTTCTGGGCTCCTGGAAGCATTCATTCATGCATACATAAGTGTATCTTTAGAGAAGAGGCTCCTTCTTGCTCTGCTTGAATAGAGGAATATGGGAATTACCCGTGAAGATAACAGGAATACAAGATCAGCCCTAAATTTGCCAAGTATTCTCACCATGGTGACTGTGTAAATTTATTACAAGTTTCAGTAGTATCTTAATCCTTCAAGTAGCACTTAATTTAATATCCTGATTCATTACCTGAAACAAGCAGGAGAAGGCAGTTTTTAAAGAAATACAACTCACAGATGGTAGTAAAAAATGACAGTCTCAGTAGATTTTTCATGTCCAGGCCTCATAATTTGATTTTTAAAAAAGACTAAGGAGACTCAGAATCTGAATAAATCAAGAGGTATGCTGCAGAGACCATGAACATTTTGGTGGTCACTTAACAACACCAAACAATCCAACCAACAACCAAAGAAAAACAACCATAAGAACAGAGAAAATAAAATTCTATACTCTATAACTTTACTACAGCTTTTCATTCATATTGAAAAAATATTGACCAAGTTAAATTGAAAAACACTATTCTGTTAATCTAATGAAGCTCTTACTTTGGGTTATCTTCAGAGGTTTTATTTTCACAAAAAAAATCCCCAAAACAACAACAAAAAAGCCCCCAAACCTTGATATCTAGTTTTGATGCAGCAATGAACATATACACAAGTTTCATTTTATATTAATTTTTTTTTCCTAGATCAACAGATCCTAAAGTAAAAAACCAAAAACCGAAAGTGATAATTTGAAGTTGAAGGATATATCAGCAAAGACCAAGAAAAAAATACCATTAGTAGAATTAACTTTTTTTTTTTTAATGGGGCTTGTATGCTTTATTGTAGGCTTATTTTCAAACAACTTTGCATTGTGAATATCTTCAAGCCAAGATAAAAAGAAAGAAGCTTGACCAGAGTTTCGGCAAAGTATGATTATAACTTTTCACTTAATAGGAAGTATTTTTGCAGTTGTCACACTTGCTAAGGACCAGGCATGTGGAAGATAGAGTTGCACTGACCATTTAAATAAACAAAATACCAGTTAGAAATCTTACCTGGGAGTTTTCTTGCTGCAAGACTTACAGTAGCTACAGCATCATTTATTTGTCCCAGTAATATCAAGGTGCCCATGATGATGATGATAATTTTCTAAAATTACTTACTATGTGACCACATTCTTGCCCAAATTACTATTTCTTTAGTGATACCTAAAGTATTTTCTTGATTATAAATTAAAAGCCGAGAACATAATTCAGATATTCAATTACATAGATATATGGTAATCTCAAAAATTGGAAAAACAGTAAAGTCATCTAAAATATGTTCATCAACAGTCAGATAATTTAAATCTAATTTAAATCATACAATTTAATCTATTTTTTTTTTTGCTGCCCTAGGTTAACAACTGATTCAGGTACAGCAATTTTTAAATGGGTCACAAGAAATAATTAACTACTTTTACCTTTCTGTAGAAGATAAACCATGAAGTGACACACATGGATCACAGAAAAATAAACCCTAAACCCCCAAAAAAACCCAAACCTTCTTCTGAAATGGAAATAGATTATCTCAACTGACTCTTCCAGGCATACTTCCCTGCATTTGGAGGAATATTTTATTATCTCTTTTATTCCTAGGAATGTGATTATTCTCTATACCAGCATATACAGCACTATAAAACACAGTTGCCTTAGCTCACAAAAATGTGTTTCATTGTAAATGCTCTGCCAAAGGGTACAAACCCTGGACTTCAGAGTAATTAGACACATCACAGGTGACACACTTGGCTCTGAGGGGGGGAAAATGACATTTATTCAGCACATAAGCACTTCAGGCCAACTGGTTCATTCACATGCATTTCCTGCCAGAAAGCCTGAAAGGCAATTTTTTGTACCACTTTGCAAAAGTTTGAATTGCAGCATAGGAAGAAAAAATAAAACAGAAATAAATATTATACTCTAAAATGAGAACCTTGGCTAAACTCTCACGTTCACTGGTAGCCTCATGTTTTAGGAATGGTGCTTCCCAATGCAGGGTTCCAGCTGAAGCCACTCCAAACCAGGCACCACTCTCTCACTCCTCCCTCCCTCTCCCTCTTTCCTGCAGATGGATGGAGAGGAGAATTGGAGGCAGAAAAGCTGAAGATTGTGGGTTGAGATACGAATAATTTACTGGAAACATCAATGAGATAAAAAAAGCAAACAGCAACAGCAGCAATATTAATTAAAAAAAAAAATGTATGAGAGAGAGGCACAGAACTCACATGCAAATGGTCATGGTGGGGACTGAGCCCACTGTCACCAGGCTGGGAAAGGCTCCTTCCCCCTGCCTCCAAAAAGTGAAGTGAGGTGCTGTAAATAGACTCTGGGTTGCAGCCATTTCCCCTCCAGCCTACTGCAAAGATGAACCTTGTCCCGGCTGGAACCAGGACATAAACACAGGGTACAGGGTATGCCTGAAGGACAGAAAATGGCATTAAAAGAGTTTCGTCACCTTGACAACTTCTTGTTTATTTCTGACAGTCCCGCTTGAAAGAGAGCAGTCACAGAAACATCACTGCTGAAAAAATCCACACAGGTTTGAAGTCTTGAGCTCAAAACCACCACACACAGGAACACGTACCCTTCAACAGCAATCTAGAGAGAAAAACAAAAACATCCTCTAGCTTCCTGAACATTTTTGACCCTGTCAAAGAAAAGAAACAAGTTTTCAATCCTGTGACTTGGGAAAGCAACATTGTTGTCATCGGAGAAAGAAACTCCTTCTGCGCTAAGAGAAAAGCAGAACACAAATCTTGCTCTGCAGGGAGCAGCAGGATGGTAGCCAAAAATTCCTAGCAAGGAGACTGCTTACTCTTGACCTCTGAGGCAACAGGGATCAGTGAACGCCCCTTAGACATATTTTCTCATCAACAGAACTCAAACTTCAAACAACAATTGTTTCCTAAACTCTATTTTATTCTCATATAACTCCAGTAGTCAGTGTAGTGTGCTCTGTTGTCTCAAATGTACATCCTACAGGTGTTTTGTGGTCAGTACACACGGGAGCAAGAAAAACAGAAAAATATGGCTTGGAGTGCCTCCGTTGTCTCCCCACACACCACCCCATAAACAGAAGAGGAAGCTAAACCTCTGCTCAGTATAGTTCCAGTTATTTCCCCAGCTACATTTGCTGTTGTTCAAACCACACAACTCTGGTCTGGCTGAAGTGATCCCTAGCAGACATTTTCACCTTACCTAGGATAATTCCTGAATTCCTTGGCAAGGGCAGTTGGCAATGAGGGTCTCATATTGAACATCACTTTGCAGAGCCCAAGAGCCCACAGCTTCCTGATATCTGGCATTAGGATCTGAAATGCCACCATTAACTGCCATGGGTAGAGACTGCTATGTTTATATAAGATACTGAGAAGAGTGGTAGCTTAGATAAGAGAAGCCTTATGAAGACACTTGTGGGAATCTAAAATGTGTAGAAAAGACAACAGTATACAAAATTTAAAACTTGGATTACCACTGTACATATTATCAGAATCTGACAGTGCCACATACTTGAAAAGAAAGACCTGGAGAAAAGCTCAGGCCTCTGAAAAAGGACCTTTAAATAATTTAATGGCCAGTCTGGGTTTTGAGGGTTTGATTTTGTTGTTTTGGATTTTTTTGTTGTTTTTTGTTTGGGGGGAGTTGGGGGGGGTGGTATTAGGAAATCAGACTCACTATTTTGTTTGCAGACATACGGCTGCAATGGAGAAATCTCTTGGTTAGCAGCAGAAGCTTAGAACCCTAAATTTTATGTTTCTTTAATATAACTAATAATTAAAAACTGTAGAAACAGATCTGGAAACTTCTTGGGTTTATAGAGTACTGCAAATAAAGCAACAAAGCCCAAACCTGAAAAAGTATTAAACTGCAACATAAACCCTTGTTACATTTGCTTAACCTCAAAAGTGGCCACTACTCCCCTTATGCAAATGGAAAGGAGCACAAACTACTGAGGAAAGCACTGGGCTGACCTTGACAGACAGGCAGGTGGTGGCTGCAGACAACCCTCTGATCCACAGCTCATCAGGATCCATCTTTGAATTTAAGGACTCGCACAACTCAAAAATGGCATGTACAAGATTAGAGGCCTCCAGGTACATCCTTGTCTGTTTACAGCTCCAAGAAAGAGACATGATATGTGTAGGTATACATATATGTGTATGTGTCCTTACTGTGCAGGATCCCTCCCCAACAATATACAGTTTTAAATCATTGCAAACAAGAGACATCTCGGGAAAATGTTTTAAGATAATCGATTTCTCATTTTAGTTTGCACAAGTCTTTTTTGCCAAGCTTGTTAGCAAGGTACCCTGTGAATGATGAATATAAAGGGAGACTGCATGGGAGTCATGACTGTTTATGGGAAGGTTAATAATGGAACTGATCATGTCATCACTGACATTTTCCCTGTCTTTATTCATTTAACATATGGGAAGAAAGCCAAGGACAGAAAATGAAATAGAAAAGGAATAGCTGAGCTCCTTCCTTCATTGTACTTAGATGAGCTGAATAATATAGTCATTCACTGTGAAGCAGGGCAAAAAGTCAACAAATGCTAATGAGTCTCCATAGGTTTTATAACATTCAATTCTCTATAGTCTTTACTGGTGTCTCTTCTGAAGCCTCATGCTAGCAGTAAAGAGAGAAAACAGCAGCTTGAAGCAGTAATAGAGGTTGGAGCCTGCTGTGTTGAACTTCTCAAATTTCTGGGAATGAGAGAACTTTCGTAGTTCCTGTACAAAATTTAAATCTCTATTTCCAGTGACATTTCAATTGCCACTGAGCTGCTGCACAGACTGACTGGACAGAACAAGGATGCTTCATCTCCATGATTATTTCCTCAAAGGCCTTTGAGCTGTTCTGTGGAGTATAGCTGAACATTTTCAACCTGTGGGCAAAACTGAGTACATAAATAAGAGCATAACAGTGAACAAACATTGCCAATAGACTGTTTATGAGCATGCTCGGTCACAAGGACAGAATGCTTCTTAGAGGAGAAATAAGTTACATTAAAATTGAAAGGGAACCTTAGACGGTGTTCCCTGGTGTGTGTGTGGGTTACAGCTTCTTTAGAAATCCTTATCATGTACCTGATGATCTCAGGGAGGGGTGTAACCCTAATGTCCAAAGTCTACAGAGAGCAGCTGGGCCTGACAGTGTGCACCCACCTGTCTGCACCACGCAGCTGCAGGACAGTCTTTCAGGATGGAATCTTTCACCTCTGCCAAGATGATATGTTGTCTCCTAAAATTACCCCCAAGCCTGTTCTGCACCTGAAAAAAAAACAATGCTGATAAAACAGCTGCTTAGAAAATAGGTTCTTGAGACACACACAATAACCTAAATTTCACCAGATGAGACCACCCATTTAAACCTTCAGCTCTAAACCTATGTTTTAACTCTTCAGCAAGAACCCCACTTTCTGAAGAATCTCCATAGTCCTTGGTCCTTACACTGGGGACTAACTATCATCCTGTGTTCACCAGGTTCTCCAAAACCACTTACTAATCAAAATTCCTATTCAAATTTCCTTTGGGAATCTGGGATTTGTAGACAAGACTAGCAGACTCATTTCACAGCTGGAACAATTTAATTTTTTAAAAAGTGACACTAGCGGTCAGCCTACATGCATTAATTTTTCATCTCCCTGTGTGCTCTGCCATGAGACAAAAGAAATATCTCTCCTCTGGGGATAAGGGAGCAAAATAGCATTTATCTTCTTAATGCCTACTCTAAGCTCCTTGCACATGCACAACTGTCCTCATGCCAAATTTTTTGTTTCAAACTGTTTTGGTGACTCAGCTGGACAGCAGGACAGGATAAATGAAGATATCTGATTTCTCTAGGGATTTTATTCCACATAAAGAGAGAAATTTCAAATACCCCTGAGCATATGCTGAACGATAGTACATGCAGATCGTGCAATTCAGCCTCATGGAGGTAGCCAGTCACACATTCCAAAAACTATAAGGCTATGTTTTAAAGGTGATGTGCATAAGCTAATAAGCTCAGCTGTTCCCTGCTTATTCGAAGTTAATTCAAGGATCTATGCTGTGCTCTTGCTGAGCTGCAACATTTGCCTGATTAAAGTTTTTTCAGCATGAGCTAGTAGGAATAATTTCCTGTTTCTTTAGGCAGCAAGTCTACCTCTGCTACCAAGACATCTGTAAGCATTTCATCTCAGGGAGAGGATCCAGGCACTCTGTTCATCAAAGAGTGCTGTTAGATCATGGCCTCAAGGTCCCACTTACCAGTTCAGGTTAAAATTCAAGCTGTCCCAATGTTACATAGATCCAGACTTTTGTTAGTGCTACCTTGAGAAGGAAAAAGGAAAAAAAAAGTTGTAATTTGTGTTACATAACCACCCCTTAGCTCCATTTCTGAAACACCCGAGATGAATACTGATCACAACTTCCTAGCAACTGCTCCTACTTTGAGCAGAGGAAAAGCAATCCTTCTGGTGGCAGCTCCCTGAGCACTCTGTGGTGATCCAGGGTCTCAGGGCTCCAGTTTTAGTGTAGCAGGTTATGGTCCCCAGGTACAAAACTTCAGGCAAGTATTGGCGAGACACTGCCCTGCAGAATCTGAGTCATCCAACACACAGAGCTAGGATTTCCATAGTTTCCCACTGTTTTTCTGCTTTTCTCCTCAACTTTAATTTCATTGGCTATCTACACAAGCTTTCCGGCTCCTCAGTCTGATTTCAGTACAAGGATTCAACAAGAATTCAAACAGACACAGTATGTTTTACCACTGTCTCCTCTGTGATTATCTACTCTCTTGAAAGGAAACCCATCACAGTCTCAAAAATCCTTTGTGGGGAAAAAAAATGTCTAAGACAACAGGAAGAAATGTGGTATTTTCCATAAAGCTCAGAGGGGAAAAATAGAACACATAAAAATATGATGAAAAAAAAATTTAAAAAGTTATGTCCCTAAACATACTGCAGTACATTCTGCCCTTCATATAGAAGCACCAGTAAGTTAAAAGCATAACACTAAAACTGCTTAAACTCGTGGTTATAGAATTCCCCTTGCTTTAATTTTGGCAATAAACTCTAGTACTAACAATTATCAGGGGAAAAAAAAAAGGTAACTGTATACTGGAAGCATTTCAAAATTAAAGAAAAACCTTGTCTTTACTTGGTGGAGGGTGTTGGCAAGAGAATATAGCATTAATGAACAAAACTGCTTTGCATTATACAGCACATTTTTGCTACAAACACAAATTAGAGCATTTGTTTCTAGTGTAGAAATCTATCCTATCAATTTTTCCTCAGGCTCTGTTTTCTCACTCCTCAGGGTGTCTGGCTGTTGGGAAAGAAGCAGCATTGATTTAAGACACAGTTCTGCAACACTGTTAATTGTGTGAGTGCATCTTACCCACAAGTTATCCCTATGAAGTCAATGGAAATGCTTGCATGCATAGTAATTAGATCTGGATGGGAATTTTATCCTTTCCTTTCCTTTCCTTTCCTTTCCTTTCCTTTCCTTTCCTTTCCTTTCCTTTCCTTTCCTTTCCTTTCCTTTCCTTTCCTTTCCTTTCCTTTCCTTTCCTTTCCTTTCCTTTCCTTTCCTTTCCTTTCCTTTCCTTTCCTTTCCTTTCCCCCTGGAAACAATTTCTTGCACAGGTACTGCAACTTTTGACAAAGTATTACGAACTTGGCTTGTATCTGCTTCTTTCACAAACTTGGAAAGGGATTTTCCACGTGGATTTGCACACGGAAGTTTGGGGTCAGAAGACAGCTTTTGTATAGCACTCACACAGGGCACACAGTCCAGGAAAGGTCTCCTCCCAGGCTAACATTGCTGCCCTAAAAAACACTAGTTACATGCCATTTCAGTAGGGTCAAGAATAGGAAATTTGCTATGACAAGAAGTTCTGCTTGCTCCAAAAATAAAATTCTAAGTTATGGTGAAGAGTAAAATACATCCATTCCTGCTCTGGTCATTCTGTTGAATCAGCCCCTGCAATATGTTTTTCCATGCCTCTGTGGCAGGCACAAAAGGCCAGACCTCCACCCTCAGCAGCAGGTTCTTCAGTGTCTGAGACACCTTTCCATGGACAAACCCAACTCTGTAAATTCCTTCTCCTTGCCTGGAAGGATAGTGACATTTAATATTTGACTCTAATCATATAAAGACTTTTTTTTTCTGTTTGCCACTAAGGTGCTTGGGATTTAACCTCCTTTTCACCTGCAAAAAACAGCTTCGTGCATAATCAACACAGAGAGATTCTATAAAACAGTAACTGTAATTGCGAGTCAGAGAAAAATTCAGGTTTATTGTGTATCACCATGTGCTGTGAGACAACTTTATTGTTGCCCTTACTTATTATGTACTGTTCCAAAACATCCTCAGTTTGAGATGTAGCACAGCATTGAAAAAACAGGTGCAACCTAATTTATGCAAACATGTTTTCAGGTTCAGCCACAGAACTAAGAGCATGCCAGAAGTCCAAAATCTTTCTTTGCTGCTCCAGCAAGTCTTGCAGCCTGAGCTGATCCAGGTCTTGCAGCTGTGCCCAAGCCAGTGCCCAAGCCAGCTAGATTGAAAATAGGAAAGCTCCAGTATTGTGCTAAGTCCTGCATGTGTGTATATATACATGTATGTACACATACAGACCAGTAACACAGCTTTGGGGGTTTCTTCTTGAATTACCAACCCATGCAGGAAGCTGAATTCTAGCACAATTAGAATTTTTCTGTAGATATGTTCATCTTTTACTATTTTCTGTGGTTTAACTCATTAAATATAAAAGCTCTCTTTGCAACCAGAATAAATCAAGCCCTTCTATAAGTACAGATTCTTTGTGGAAAAAAAACCATTAAGGATTACCCTGCTGTTCCTTTTAGAAATCAGTTCACTGTTCAGTGTTATGTTAGAGATATGTGAGTGGCTTTAGAAGCAAAGTACATTTCTACAGGGCTGGCACACAGTGATAAACTGTGTCCTGTTCAAGAAGAAACACAACTTCATCAGCAAGGACTTGGATCAATGCTAGTACAATCAATCCCTTGACAGGAGAAACAGAGGGTTGTTATGACCATCACATACATACACTTCATACAGATGAGGTTTCCTATCGACATCTGTTGTAAAGGAAAAGGATTGCTCTAATTAAAGCAGAGGACTCGGGAGAGATATATTCAAGTCTCCTCATCTGGGATAGATTTGCTGTGGGACACGGCCTATGGCAAAGCCCTGTGCTTAAGAGTCCCATTTATGGAAAGTGGAAAAGTGGCTTTTTCATTTCTTTCAGGGATTTTGTGCAGATAAATATGTGGTAGTTACAAGCACCATGTAAGAATGTAAAACTGAATCTGAACAACAGCCTCAAGAAGATGAGCATGATACTTATTCTTTTAAAGCAAGGATATTAAACCAGTGAAGCAGAAGTATATCATTAAACTATTCTTCTTTCCAAGGCTGTAAGTAAGCTCATTCCCCTGAAGGTGACTTGCCAGGAACATATGCATTTTCTGTAAGATACTGATCTCTATTTGCAGTTTGTTAAATATTACTGGGAATAGAATTAAGACATTTATGCCTACAAATGTGTTATTCTCAACAGCTACACAGAGAATCAACTACCTGTCAAATTTCCCCACCTTGCACCAAGAAGAAATAAGGTAAGAGGAATGGGATTTTTCTTCCCTAATCTAATAGCACAGACATTTAAATCTGAGCTAGTCACCCCAGGCTCCCTCTCAAGTTCATGTTGTGAATACATTCCTTCTAGCAGGCGAT
Source organism: Cyanoderma ruficeps (assembly GCA_008694505.1). NCBI lineage: Eukaryota > Metazoa > Chordata > Aves > Passeriformes > Timaliidae > Cyanoderma > Cyanoderma ruficeps. The sequence continues at coordinate 9,748,358 of VZDJ01007755.1, read as the reverse complement.
TCATCTCATCCTAAAGCAGACAACTAAAAATAGGTCGGGCTTTTACTTCTGTCAACTGTGACAGCAGGTTAACATGAGAAGCTTACCTCAAAAGGTCTGTGCAGTGTCCCACCACGTATCAATTTTGTGATGTTGTGTAGGCTTTTTCTCATTTCTCTTGCGTGTATTTAGAAAGTCTTTTTGCATAGTCTGAAATAACAGTTTCACAAAATACAGCATGTTTAGAAAGAGTGTTAAATGCATATTGTACCTCTTACATCCTATGAGATGAACACTTGCCCTGCAAATTAATTGCACTAAAATTTCCTGGAGCTTGAGTTTGCTATATACAGCTATGTAAAGAACAGAGGGAGTTAAAACCCTCACTGGTCCTTTTCTTCCTCCTAAAATAGTAGATGTTCCTGTTTCCACAAAAATGTGGAGCTTCTTAAAGCCAGGCTATACAAACTATGGGAGAAGAAAAGAGTACCTGTCAACCCAATATGATTTTTTTATAAACATATATTTTTCTAAGTTCCTTAAAAAGAAATCTATGATTTCTCTTCAGAGGGCTTGTATTTGTATATCTTGTACCTCATGTGCAGTAGGAAGGCTCCTTCATCCCTCTGCAAGGAAAAGCACAGCTTGCCTGCTGGATCAATCCCACACAGGATTCCAAGTCTTACTCAAAAATTTCAGAAGCTGCAAGAAGGTATCTACACGGGAATAAAGTTCTGTCATTAGTAATTAGGAGTAAGGTACATGCTGATAGTTTTTTTAAAAAAAAGCATATATTTTGCCCATGAACACTGGGATTTAAGACAGTATTTGTGCCTTGCAAATAGAACAGCTTCCAGAAGTTTAGATAAATTTTCCTAATTTGGTTTCACTGATCAATAACGTGTGTTCAGTAGAGGCGTCTTGGGAGGACCTACTAAATGAGCAGTCACATTCACCAGATATACTCTCTTATTAAGTGCTTACTTTAGGAAACATTGCTTCTGAAATGAAAGATGGGTAAAATTACATTTAAACTATTGCCTTTAATACACCAAAGAGGACCTTAAAATGAAATGAAGAAGAAAGATATTGTATGATTCTGTGGCTTTTTCACACAGCACTAATACAAGAAAGAAAACAGGACAGTACAGAGCAGAAGTACAGATTTTCCTGTTGTTTTTATGGTATCAAAAGGATAAAAAACAAGAGTTTCTAAACAATTTCAGAATAGAAGAGAAAAAGGTAATGGATCTGATTTTTATTATCCTTGTTAAATGTCCAATTTATCCTTTTACTGTCAAACCTCTTCAATGGTTCAAGTGATCTTAGGGACCTGTGAGCTTCCAAGAAAAAGCAATGCCACACCCTAAACTTACAAGCTGCATTAAAAAGACCATTACCACCATTTTTAATAGCCAGATGAAAACAGCTGAATTTTATCTCTAGAACTCAGGCTACATCAGTAGGTGATGGCATGACATATTCCTAACACCCTGGGCAGAGAAGGCACCAGGCACATGGAGATCATTCCCCATGTATCCCAGATATGCTCTGTGCTGCTTCCCGTACTGACTGCAGGTGCCCAGGTGCAGCAGAGGTGGCTTCTGTGAGGAGGGGTCAAGGCTGTCCTATGGCAGGCACAGCCATCTCTACGAGCCCTACTGCAGGGCACAGATGAGCCCATCAACAACACTGCTGGCTCCTCTCTGGTGACATATTTCAGATGATAAAAAATTCCACACAACATCTGTGAGAGAGGAGCAAGAAAAATGTGAGAAACAGCCCTACAAATGCCAAGGCCCAAGAGGAAGGGCAGGGGATGCTTCAAGATCCCCTTGAAGCCCCTGCAGGACCCCCACTGGAGTCAATGGACATTCCTGAATGACTGCAGTTGTTGGAGAGTTCATTCTGGAGCAGGAGAAAACTGGTAAGAGAAAGAAAGTAAAGAGTAGTTGAGAGGAGCTGTTAGGAAATGACAAACCTGCTGCATTTCCATACTGCTGGCTAAGAGCTGTGAAATTTCAGTTAATTCCTCAAACTTTGACCATCATCATTCACTCATTTAGAACTTGGTCCTTTCAGTCTTGAGTAACTTGAGGACTAGTACTCATTGAAATCCACGTACAGAGGCTGTGGTAACATAATAGAAGCAATACTTTGAACAAGCCCTGCACAACTGGCACAGACCAAAGAGGTAAAATAGTGGCTCTACTCTATCACCAAAACTCCATCCAAGCCCCTAAATTAAAAGAAATCTCAAAGATCATTTCAGGCAAGGAACACACTCCTCACATATAGTTTTTCTACAGTGCTATAGAAGAGGTAATAGAGGTATCAGCTTGGGAGTCTTCTACCTTTTGTCCTCCACTGAAAAGGAATCCTGGGGCAGTCAGTGAGGTGGGCTTGGTAGTGGCTCCACTGGAAAATCCGTAATAGAGCATTTTATTCTGAAAAGACATCATTTTATCTGCAGTAAAACAAAAGCAACAGAAAAACCTTTCTTCTTGTAAAGTTTGGTGTTTTCATGGTGTGCAGCAACATGAGGATGCAGCCAAGGATTTAGATATCTTTTTAAGAACCCAGTGCTCTGGTCCAGTATATCACAAAAATTCAGTCTCAAAAACATGCACACACATACATAGGCCTTGTACATTTGTTGATCTCTAATTTCTTTTTCCTGTTGACAGAGCTTATAATAAATCAGAAAGGGTAACAGGCAGAATTACCACACAAGAGAAATGAACTGGAAAAATGGATAATAGTGTTTATATTCATAATTTACATTCCATTTGCAGCTTCATTCAGAACTGCAGCCCAGCAGCCAGTTGCAGTCTATTCAAGTGATTCAAATAAAAGGCTTTTATTATTTTTGTTGAACAATCTCTTGCTTTGCCTGTAAATAAAATTATTTTTGTTAAAACCTATTGAATTTGCTCTAGGTAATGAATCATTTGTGGCACACTCTGAGCACACTTACACAGAGAGATGACAGGAAACTTCTGTTGGAATTGGTAGGACAGCAGCATCAGTGGCACTTCTCAAGTTTGCAATTATGGAACAGATTTTTCTGGAAAAACACTTTTCAAACTTAAATTTAATAAAACTGAAGAGGGAAAGAAAACAAAACTCAACACACCTCCACTCTCTTACAGAGAAAAAAAAAATCTGGATGATTTCAACTAGCTTTCAAAATGCACTTTGGTAATTTGTTACCAAGAAATGCGAAATATTCCTAAGTGTATACAGCACATTACCAAATAAATAGGTTTTCTGACAGCTTTCTCAGGCAAACAGATGAATTGATCTATGAAAAAACATAATAAGTTATGTTGGATATTGAAACACGAACAAAATATAATTTGTCATGAAGCTACATGGCAAGTTTTGATCTCAGCTGGTTCTAAAATGAAACAGTGTTTCTTCAAAAAGAGTCATGGGCAGCAAAAAAACCTCAACTGCAAACCATACTGCAGAGAGAGTTTTTCATAAATGCCTGTGTTGCAGAAACAATACGCAACTCAGTGCTCGCTAGCTGACCAGCCTTGAGAAATTTTTGTCATTTCCATTGCATTTTCTTGAGAAGTGAGACTGAAAACTCTTTTCCCCCACACATTTCCTGACGATTTGCACAGCCAAGGCACGGAAGAGACAGAGTCAGGTGTCCTGCACCCTCTGCAGTTCAACTACAGTGCATTTCTGGAAAATCTAATTTTCAGTTCTCTTAGGGGAAGAAAGCCAATAGTATCCATCAAAATTTCAGTTTGAGAAAGTATGCATTAATTTCTAGCATTCCAATAGAAAATTTGCAGTCAGTTTCACTTTTCATCTGAAAATGTCTGTGGGAAAACCTTCCTCCCCTAACTGCCAGAGAGGTTATTAGGCCCCCTCAGGCCACTCCCATCTTTCCATCCCACGCACAAGGAACAGGCACATGGACTGTAACCCTCATCTTTACAAAACATCCCTGACTTCTCAGGAATTCTTCGTACTTTGAAACTGCTCCTTTAACTATCCCTCCTGGCCCATAATCTGCACCAATGGGAATACAGGAGGCTCTTGCTCACAACAAGATACGATTTCACAACATACATTTCACTCCACATCTTCTGCCTGCAGATCTCCTGTTGCTCTCTTGACCCTTAGTTCCCTGACCACATTTTTGTTCTTCTTCAAGAGTAGAACAAGGTGTAAGTGGCACCTCTACACTATTGAGAAGTTATTTTCTAGCGAAATTTTACAGCTAAGAAAACCTTACCATTCCGCCACTTAGAGCAGTGATGGGATCTAAACAGGTGTTTGCTGCCCGTGCAGCCTACACTTCCTCTTATATGTAACATTTTATCACAAAGGAAAGCATTTTGTTTCGGCTGTAATCATGAATCAGTAATAAAGGGCTCAGTCAAGCTGTGAATATGCTACATTAGCTACAAATTATTCCTAATCTACATACATTCCCATCTCTGGCACTCAGTAGATAGGGAATTTATCACATCTCCCACATAACTGCGCAGCTATTGTATTCAACAATGTTGCCCTTCTCCTCCAGAGGACAGGAATTATGAGTGTAAATGGAGGAGTGGTTGGTTGGAGCACGGTGCTAAAAAGGCCAAGGTTGTGGGTTCAATCCCTGTATGGGCCATTCATTAGGAGCTGGACTCCATGACCCCTCTGGGTCCCATCCAACTCAGTACATTCTGTGATTCTCAGGTGAGATGGCTAAAAATAAGACTTAGGTGAACAGAACTATTTAATTTCCTGAGAATTCGTTCTTGTGGAACATTTTCTTGCAAGCATGAACAGCAGGCCTAAAGCTAACTTTCAGATCCCTTCTTACTGCTCGTGTGACACATGAGGACAAGCTCAGATATTCTGTGTAAAAGCCAAATACATTTTCCTTTCCTTACGCAGCAATACAAAGCTACCCATACTCCAAAAGCTGCAGCTCTGAATGATCAAATCCAGCAAATTGTCAATGGTCCTAAAGCAGCTTCACTAAATCCACTCTTCAGTAACAAAAAACTTCCCCTGAAGTTCAACTCCCAGCAACAGCTATGCAGCTGAGCCCTGTATATACTTATCTAGGGAAAACATATTGCATACAGCACATTGCTATCTCATGCTCTAATTAAAGGAATGCAAATATACCTGCAATCTTTCCCTAGAGACCCAACCATTTGCATTTTTTCCTCATAGAACCATTTTGACTTATCAGCATGACTATAAGTTACCTGAAACATGAGGTGATATCATGAACTCTTCCTAAAAACTACTTTCAGAAACTAGAAGAACCTTTGATTTGCCCCATTACAAAATACCTGCTATGCAATCCACAACCATCAATTTAGAGCAAAATTCTGGACCTGAGGTGAAAACTTATTTTTTCCTCCATTCATCAGAGGAATGCACTTCACCATACAATTTTCCTGAGGTCAAAAAGAGCACACTTGCCAAAGCAAAGCTTTTAAAGTGATGCTTTCTATATGTTAGCATGAATTTGAGAATTTATTTATTAAATTTTAATGTTCATGTTATACTTTTGGGTCAAATTAGAATCTTTTCTATATAAGAAAGATACCTCTTACATCTCTTTCTCTTAATTTGTATTTTTACACACAATTCTTTATAAATTGTCAAAACTTGAGTTTAAAAGAAGAGTTCATATTACAGTGCGTTGGCGATTCTTGTGGCTTTTCCAGCCCATGTTTAAGATTTTAACATTAGTAAAACTTGGAAAAATCTTTGTTTTTAATCATACAGGAACTAAAGTTACTGGATCCTGTCGTTCAAATGCAGCACCCTTCAGACCACAATTAAAGGACTTCATTTCTACTTAAGGAGAACACAATTAACGTGTGAACAGAGTTAAGACACAAACGTCTCTTCTGTGCCTGTTTCACAGTAAATGAACACTTAGGACTCTGTTAAAGCAAACAGTGCCTGTAGAAGCAAGTACAGCTTGGTGTTTAAGTTAGAGGACCAAATACAAACAGGCACAAAAAACAGTCTTATCTTTTTTATTCCCCCTTATTTCTGCCTGCATGTGGCTGCATCGTTTAACCTGTTCAAGCCGCATTTCTTCAGCTGATGACATTTGGATTGTGCTGGTAATTAGCCCAGGGAGGCAAAGACTAATGACCCCAATTATTGCTGGAGGCACAGCTGGAGAATCTTAAAAGCTAAAGTTTATCAGAGTGTGTGTGGGGGTGGAGAGCTTTCCAGAACATAAGATATTTAAATATAGTGTTCCTGCTCTGTACTGTAAATTGAAGTCCTTCATTGGCAAAAAGAAGGCATTTTTTGCTGCAATGTTATTTTATAACAAGGAGAAGTTTTTAGAAGTATAAACACCACGTTAAAAAGACCCATGTGTATTCAATCAAAAGCACCTTTTATTTCTATGACCACGTAGACCTGTTAATAGAGAATTGCCACTAGTGGTACCAGTTCACATTGTTGCAGTGAGCTTGAAAGGCCTCTGGCAGAATGAGAAATTTATGACTCACAATGTGGTAGTGCAGAAAATGCAGCCTTAGCATGAGAACAGAGTCCCTGTGAAATGAAGGTGCTGGAAGAGGCAAATACTGACATGGCATGGCAAGAAGTGGGTCCAGTGTTTGGTACAGATAACCCCACAGCTGTGCACAGATCTTCATAATTTTATGTTAAAAACCCTCAAAACACTCCAGAAAAGAAAAGAGAACACCTGGAGCTAGACAGAACTGGTCTTTGGGGTAACAAATAGTGTAGTGGTGTGTTTTGGGGTTTTACCAGTTTTCTGTATGCATCTGTTTGTTTTATACTGTTTCACAATGGTTTTTCTCATGTACCCCACGTTTTGCCCCATTTTGGTTTACCCCAGTTATCACTAATAATCAATCATCATTTATGTGACAGCTGGATCCTGTCTGTCACCTCGAGGCCTTACCCTGATGTCTAGAAAGTTCTGGTGAAGGCTTCGAGTGATTGGCAAGGTCTAGGTTCCCCTTCCCCCTTTGTTCCTTGATTTGTTCTGCGGGTTGTCATTTAGGTTTGGGGTCACTCCCTTCCCATTCTGGATTGGTTCCAAGCTGTATCCTCCCTACTCCCCCACCCCCATATTTAAGGTGAAACCCAGGAGTTCAGTGGGCTTCGGTGGGCTGACTCCTGGGTGAAAGGAAGCCGTGTGGATTTAATAAAGCCCAGTTGAAGTTCCCCACCGGAGTTACATCCTTTTATTTCTCGCATTGTTCACGCTTCTGCCAAGGCAAGGACCCACTGGATCAGAACTGTATTCCAGAATAGAGGACCGTACCTTTATTGCGAGATCGGTGCCGGAGCTGGCCGGGAAGCGCGGGTGAAAGCCCCGAGAGAAGCACCGCCCCACTGCAAAATAGGACAAAGAAATAGTGTCTAATACATGCATGGAGTACCGAGTATGTACAGTAAATAGGAATATAACCTGTCAGCAAGGAGCAATGAAGAAAAAGAACAATATAAAAGTGTTAGCAAATACACAAATGGTGGATCCCAAGAAGATCATGGGAGTAGAAACCACTAAAATAAACACCATATTCCTCCTGGGAAACGACTCCAGATACCAGTGATGCCTCCTAACACTTCTGCACACACCAAACCCCAGAGTGAAGCCACTGACCTTTGGATCCAATGGAGGAGGGGAAGGGTGAACAAAACCCCAGGAAAAGAGGTAGAAGCGTCTGTTGCAAATTTAGTAGTATCATTATTATGGTTGACATTTTTCTGTATCAGTACCATGATTACACTATTCTTTGTTTCACTGTACAATTAGACACAAGCTAACGAGGGCGCTTGAATTAAACTAATATTTCCACTATATCTACACTGAATTCTTTGCAGGTAGATAAAAATATACGTGTGCAATATTTTCTTAATTCTCACTTGTATAAGGCACGTTTGCATTTCCCATGATCAAGGTTCTGAGCATGACACTGCACAGTTTTTTAGATAAACACAATTAGTGAATTCCTTACTGATAGTTGTTTGCTTCACAACACAACTCATGATAGTTAAAATCAGCCCATTCTTAGCAACATGATGTCTCTGTTACGGTTGTCCTGTTGGACATTCTACCTCTCTGACCATTTAAAATGTATGTCTTGCCCTTATGAAAAGAGATCCAAGGACACAGACTGTAAGGGCCGTCTAGAAGAAGAGGGCTTGCAGCAGCTACTCAAGACTGGCACTGTCACATTCTTGTAACATCATATTTAAAGATATCGGAAGAGTTATAACAAAAGTATTAGCAGAAATCATTCACAAAACTTTTCTGAAGAGCAAGACTATTTTCTCTGAGAATATGACAATTTTCATAAAGAAAACAAGCAGTCTTCTCATTGTATCATAATGAAAATCTAGGTATAGCGTTATGTGAGCTTGTATGGGACTATGGTCTACATTCCCTGTTAATATTCTTCTAAGAACATTGGAATTCACCCTCCAGATTTCAGTCCAGCTGTATGCTTTGCCTCTGTTTCTGAAGAACTTTATAGTGTCCCTGCAGACAGAGAGGGGCCAGCCCTGCCTGTTTGGGGAGCTCAGTGGGTACATGCTCTCCTCGGGCACATTGCGCATGCAAAATTTATGCTCTTCATTTTGCTCAGAGGAAAGATCACTCCAAGCCCAGGACAAGCTGGTGAGCTCTCTGTGTGTCCTAGACCTACCTACAAGGATCAGGTTGGCACCATTTTATAACTCCATTATAAAAACCCATTGAGAAACCTGCTTTTGGGAGAGGGTCTCTTCCATGGTCCTCAGGTTCCATCAGGGTGCAAATGGAGAGGACTGAACAATCTTCCTGGCTACATTTTCTATTACACTGTCAGAAGTATAGTTTTCTTTTGAAGTACAAGACTATTTCCATTTTCTAAAATGAGACTCTTCATGTATGAGAAGAGTGGATAGATTGCAAAAGTATAAGCAGCAATGGGGTATTTCAAAGATAAGAGAACTTGAAGATATACCTCAGTGACATGATGTGACATTCCACTTGGTGAAATGATAGTAATCTATTTCAAGACCCAGAAAAAGAAATACGGAGACAGCTATCTTTTTATTTTCTTTTTGTAGAGAGGGTTTCTCTAAGCATACTTCAAGTTCAGCTCACTGAACTTGAAGTATTTTTTAGGACAAGATAGACCCCGTGCATGTTTAGTTTTGTAGTTGCAGGCATGTTCAGTTTTACAGATCGTGACCACAGATGTCCAAATCAATGAGATAAAAATGCACTATTCAGACAAGTCCTACTTCTGAATTAATATCTCCAGGAACGAAGGCATTGCAGATAAATGGGCTAAATCTGCTAAATGCAGATACAGATCGGCTAAATATTGTACATATAATCAGCAGACAAAAGGGAAAAAACATCCACATTTACATTGAATCCGCATAATCATGTAAGGAGAGAAAGTCAGCAAATATTTATTTACAGACTGCAAATATTTATTTACGGACTGCATATGCCAAAGTAACGAAGCCAGCTGATATGTTCCGAGGAGTGTGGGCTCTTCCTGATCTGCCCAGCTGCCCCTGTGCCCCATCCTGTTGGACAGCAGCACGGGAGCAGCGTTGTCTCCCGCAGCTTTGGTGCTCATTAGCGCAGCGGCCGATAGCGCCGCGCACGGCACCGCGCACTGTGCCGGAGCGCGAGACAAGAAAGAAATGAAAGTAGTAATTTTCTTCAGCTCAAGGTTTTTCTCCACTTTGATGTGATTTGTTAGAACGCACTCTGTAATTTGAGAGCGTTGCCCAGCCAGGTTCCGGCAGTACTTTCAGGGTGCCCTGGGGTGCCTGTCACTCTCTGACATCTGTTAGAGTTGAAGGCCATCAGCTGGGTTTGCATGTTGAAAACAAAGTCTCAGTGGGGTCTACAATTTCCCTGTGCTGTTGCTGTGCAGCAAAATAGTATCTATTGATCACTGACTGTAACTGTGGTAGGTCAACAATTACTGCTGATGGGAGCTCTCCCCCGCCTCAGTGCAGCAGCATGCATTTATGTTGCTCTAAATGAGCAGGTGGAGGGGAGGGGACTTGGATATGTGAGACAAGGAAAGACTCTGCTCCTGGGCAGCACTTTTACAAACAAAGAAACTTTGAAGCACTTAAATGTATAAAAATAAAACCACACTATCTAATACAGAGTATCCATCTGGCACAGGAAAATAAAAAACATGCCAGAAAAAGTGAAGCTTGTGCAAGATTGAATGTCTTCATCAAAAAAGTCAGAGATGATAATGAATTATTCCTAAACACTCTCAATACTTCGTCCTACATCTGATGTTTCAAATACAAACACACACGCACACAGACGGAGGGAATTAAAGAACTAATGTATTTGAGAATTATTAAGATAATTTCTGCTTAGAAACAGAGCTATTTTAGGCAGTATTTCTTCCCTTACTTTTTAAAACATGACAAGACTTTGCAACTTCAATCAGCTCAATTCCACTCTGCAGACAAAAATCACTGTGCTAATTGTAGGTAGGAGAATAGCACAGGTGATAGCACGTTTTTAAACAGCCCTACACATATTTAGGCTCTTAAGGGGGTTTAGGAGAATGTAGCACAGAATTCAAGCCAGGAATTTGGTGATGATGTGGAATGTTGCTTTGTAACAGAGGTGAAAATACATAAATGTCAAGCTGGTCTCACTGCCCAGAGCCTTTGTATTACAGCAATTACATTTCCCAAACCAAGATCTTGTTTTAACATCAGTTCCTAAGACAGAGCACAATTGGCCACTGGCACACACCTGGAAGGAGTGCCGTTTCTGAAAACTCCCTGTCGAGTCAATCAGACAAATAACAAATCTGATTTCTATCATTCTACCACTTCCAATTTGGAAAGAAACAAATGGTAGTTTAAATATATACTTTACTAACCATGCCAAATGCGTTGCTGTCAGAAACAGGATCAGGAAAGCTGTTCTCCAGTTCCCAAGGCCATCTCACACACTGTTCTGTATCTTCTCCCAGTATGACCAAGGTCTTTGTTTCTTCCCCCCAATATCCCCTGCTTAGGAGACTCTCCTCATGCCAGACTACGTGACCACCAGTGATAGGAGCTGCTAACTTCTCTCTGGGGAAGAAGGTCTGCAGCTGCAGCTCTGATCTCCCAAATAAACCTAAAGTCATGAAAAAATGCAAGTCCTCTCCTGTCTTAGCATAAATGATATTTTGTCTCTGAAATGACCCATAACATGCCTCATACTGGTAGGGTTGGTAAAGGTGCTCAAATAAACCTGTCTTAATCTTATAAACCACTCATGAGCAGAGCAGAGCTGCTCACTCTACTGTGTTCATGTTTTCATCAACTCAATTACCCATCTTGACATGAAAAGGAGACTAAGGAACAAGCACAGAGATGTTATTCTTTTTTACAAACAAAAAAACATTCCCTCATCCAGAGAAAAAAGCCTTTACCACACTTACCATGACACATTAAAAATTAATTTGCTTCATAGCACCTCAACAGAGAGCAGGGATGGGTGGAAACAGGAGTTAGGCACTGGTATATTTCCATCAACAAGAAAGAAAATAGGAACCAGAAACATAGGTAAACAGAAAACAAAACTAATTATTAGTTTTAAATCACAGCAGACAGTTTTTATGTTAAAGGCTACACTTGAAATATCAGAAGTGTCCAGAAAATAACAGGACAAGAAACTGTAAAAATCAAATCTAATCTAAAACTTAAGAAAGTGCAAATGAGAGATGTTTGAACTACTAACACCAGTAGGATGTAGGCTAAAGCATTTCCACTAATTACAATGATACTCCATGGAATTAAACCATGGCAACAGTCTTGTTGCTTTCAAACAAAGGACACGATTTGAAACTTGTGATAGGAAAGAAAGTAAGGAATAGAATTACAAATGAAGTGGATTGGAAAGGTTTCTGGATTCAGTCGTACCCAAACAAATAGTTGGTGATAATTATAATATTTAAGATACTGGTTTTTTGAAAAATAATAACACGGTGCTTCCTGTGTATTGTTTAAGACTTTGAAAGCATAGCAGAGGAATAAATTTCTTTCTCATATACGTATCTGTTTGTTTTATATTCAACAGTTCTAAACAGAGATTGAGTACATAAAAACATCTTCTCTGTATCTCCATAAAAGTGGTTTTCCCTTCCTGTGTATAAAAAGATGAAACAAAGTACAAGTAGCTTGGGATAGAGATCTAGCACCAATGGTCCAGTGGCATCAGTCATGGCAAATACATCTATATGACCATAAACCAAACCAAATGCAGAAAAAGCTTTTTAGAACTGCATTTTTCTCTTTTACTCTATTAATTTCTGAGGCTTCTTTCTTACAAGAGTAGGCTGAGAGATTTGGACCTAGTCAGCCTCCAGAATGGACAACTGAGAGAGGACCTCATCAATGTCTATAAGTATCTGAAGGGAGGGTGAAAAGAGCATCCATCCAGGCTTTTCTTAGTGGTGCCAAGCAAAAGGACAAGGAGAAATGGGCAGAAACTGATACTCAGGAAGTTCTACCTGAACATGAGGAAGAACTTCTTTACAGTGCGGTAACCAATCACTGGAAGAGATTGCCCACAGAGGTTGTGGAGTCTCTCTCACCAGAGATAGTCAAGAAGCATCTGGACACTGTCCTGTGTCATGTGCTCAAGGATGACCCCACTTGAGCAGAGGTTGGACCCGATGAAGCATTGTGGTCCTTTCCAACCTGACCCATCCTGTGATTCTGTGGTTTCTGAAGCAAACTTGCCATGTGCAACCACAAACACTACTCTTGTGGTCTCTAATTATAATCACCCCATGCCTTTCTGCTCCTTGACTATAGTACTTCCAATTCACTATCATTTGTCCAGTATAGAAATGTTTCAGTTTAGCCTAACTTGCTTTTCTACAAAAATTTAATCTTCTTTATCAAACCTTAACTCCAGATGTCACAGGAATCTACAATAGATCAGCTGCACTTCTATATATGTTGTGTTCTTCCAGTACCATAAAATTATCTCTCAACAACTTCAGCTCACTTTCAAAATATTCTACTTTCTACCTTCTTCCAAAATGTTTTATAAATCTTATTTTTTTGTACTTTGAGGATAGGAGGGTGTGGTGAGGGGAATATCATTGACTGGGGTATTTTCATTGTTGTTCCTTTTAATTCTTATTCAGTTTATCAAAGTCTCTCTTGCCCAGTTAAATAAAAAGAAAATAATATAATAATCATGGAAATGTTTTTATTTGTTTTTGAGCACATTATTCGTTCATTGAGGTTGTTTTTTTTCCTGGCACTCAGAAGCACGATATGTGCTGGTTCACCCACTGCTCTAAATACATCCAGGAAGAATCTGCAACAGTGAAGGAAAAGCTCCAGATTCTTCTTCCTTCATGTGCAATGTGATCGGCAATGCAGAATTTTAAAATGTAGTAAATTCCCTTTTTTAGCCTGTGCTTGGAAGCTTCTTCTAAAAGTATAAACTGATCTAGTCACTTGATTCAGACCTTTAAAATATATTAATAAAGGCTATGGCGTCATAGTTTCATATAATAATACCCTGATAGAAGATGTATTTATTGTATTTAGGTGTGGTTTCTAGTCTATTATTCCTATTTTCTTTGTCTAACTTTGATTGATTAAGAGAACTGGCAGGTTATATAAGTGTAAGCCATTTGAGTGGTGTAAGAAATGACTGGATTTCTCACACTGACAGTAACAGCAAAGCAGAGACAGAAAAAGAAGATTAACAACTGTTTAATTGCTCTGTGGAAATGGGTTCTGTATGGTTACTGATCTAAATTTCCCATTTAGAACCCTAATGAATAAAAAGAAAAAAAAATATGAAATACCCAAATTCTTATCAGTTAGGTAATCTGCATAAAATGCAATTTTAGGTCTCTGCAACATTGCAAAGAACTACCATATGGACTAATGCTGCTAATCCTACTTGAGATCACAGACTTAATGAGACAATTTAAGTAAGTCAGGAGATAAGCTGTGGTTTTCTGTTTGGTGTTGAATTTCATGAATAACAAGGAAGAATTATCATTAACAGCCTTTGTAAAAGTAGCAGAAATACTCCCAAGAAAGCAGAAGCAATTGAAATTGCACAAAGTGCATGTCATGAGATAGATTAAAGTAGGTCTGGGAAGAACCAAAAGATTGTAATTAAATTGGATAAATGCAGCATACCTTGCTCTTTTGCAGTTTAAATTGCAATTCATTCCCTAATCAGTCAGAAAATTTCAAATAGGAACTAATAATGGAGTCTGTTTCCATATCAGTGACTACATGCAGAGCAAATTTTGCTGAAAAAATCCAATTATTCTTTCTATTTACTTTGATATTATGCTGCCTCCAAGTAATTACCCGAAAAGTTGGACAGATGTAGTTCCATAGGAATTATGTTGGTACCAGCAGCTAGAACTCAAATACCATGTAGGACCCAGCAACTGAAACACTTAATTCCTGGATGCTGCTTCTGGTTGACATAAAGCTTTTTGGTGAGAGTTACCCAGGCTCTGGCAGTTCCTCTGATGACTCTTACTCTCGTGATCTGAGATTTTATATTCTCCAAATACTCAGCAGATGTGGTTTGTGCTAGAGGTGGACAGCTATACCTCAGCAACTCCAATTCCTTGACTGGAACTCAGGGCAAACAGTCAGAAAGGGGCTTTGCTGGCCCATCAGCAGGTGAGGTGTAGAGATGTCCCTTTGTTCAGTTTGAGCTGCCACAGCACAATTGATCAGGTGTTGTCTGTGAGGGACCTGGTCCTTTGCTGGGAGGACACTGGAGACAGTGTTTGCTGCAGTGGCACACAAGCACTTTTCTCTCGGAACATGACCTTTCAGTAGTACTTGGAATGTTAATCCTAGCTGCTTCCAACAGAGGAAATACAAAAAAGATGTAAGAGCTCCTCAGCGATTACGAATATTTTATTTTTAACATCATGTCTTCTAGTGGGACTATGTTTATGTAAAACAGATAAAAACTGACATATTTATTTCTATTTGGGATCCAGCATGACCTACTAGCCTCTGACAGTTTCCATTTGAGAAAACAGAAGAGACTTGTGTCTATCAGTGGCTTTTTTTTCTTTACTTTATTCCTTTTAGGTATAATAATAAAAGACAATACTTTTAAACACCTTTGGAGACTATATTTTTCATAGGCTTATGCAAGAAAACTGATTTATCAAACTAGCTAATAAATCAGAGTTCCTCAACATTTTTAAAAGGAAAAAATTTACTTGAAAGGAATTCCATACTCTACACTAAATTAGAATTTTCTGTTAAGAAAATGGAAGTGAAATGTAACAATTTCTTGTATCACAGAACCTAGAATTTTCTGTCATAGGTCTGAAATATCTCTCTTGCCATATGAGGGAGAAATTTGTTGTATATATTGTATAAGGGAGAAATTTGTTGCTAGGGTTGTGCTATGTACAAGGTGATCCTAAATAATTCAATAAAACAGTTCATGCTGAAACCTTACAAATCTACTTTCTAATTCCCTGTCCATATTCATCAACTCAGTACAGTAGTTCACCCTCTCCCTGTTGGACTGCTATTAACAAAGAAAGCAAATATTGCACCAGTGCTACTTTCATGAAGCCTTTGACTTTTTAACTCTTCAGATCCAGAGGACTGATTCATTTTCTTCTCTTTTACTTTTTTAAATATCCAAATATTTCCTTCTGAAACTTAAGGAAACAAATTCTTTTAGTGTTGTTTGAGACACAGTTTTCCTAAGAATGTTCAAGAAAATTGAACCTTCTGTTTTTATACACAGTTATCATTAGGTGTTTCCCATTGTTAGTCCAAACACAAATTACAGTCTCCACTCATGGCTATTGAAAATACAGGCTTCAGTCCAAGACATCCTCAAGTAAAATTCTTCACAATAAACTTCACTGTCTATCCTATTTTGCTCCCGTATTTCCCTCCTACAAAATTGATGGTGGAGGAATGACAAAGGCTTGATGCATTTGGCCTTGCTGAAAACCAATGGAGGCACAGTCAGTAAGAAGATTCCTCACTTCCAATGAAATAAGGGAATTCCAATTTAAAAAACCAAAAGCTCTGAAATACAAGACTACTTTGCACAGACCAGCATTGATATGGTAGGCCTTGGGACTCAACCCTTTACAGAAATCAAAGGAATCAGAACCATCAGTATGCTTTGCATTTCCTTCTTTGCTTTTTTCTCTGTGTTGCACTTTTTACCATATGAACTTGATTCAGAACCAAGGATCTCCTTCCAGACTGACTTATCCATATGGGTTAAGTGAGTCTGGACAAATTCAGAAATTTGTAAATATAAACAAATATAAAGTAGTAAGCATGACAGTCATTACAAATTCCAGCCTATCAGGATAAACTGCTTTAAAAATAGTCATATTTTCTTTAAGAAAAAAATAAATTTGGAGGCAAATGCCAAACAACAAACCCTATTCAAACCTTGCTGTGATCTCTGAATATGCTGGTTATTACCTCAGGCTGTAGGCTGCACTGTTACTCAAAGTTAGAATTAATTATCAGGCATTAAAGCAGCATACATTTATGAGATCTATACTTACTAAATCTGTTTTGATCATCTCCCATTAAGTGAAAGATGAGAACCTAGGAAATTTTCTACTTTTTCTTTTTTCATTATTATTCAATAAAAGAAAAAATGCTGGAAATATTTTACAAGCTAGTGAACCAATTAGAAATTTGAAAGCACACTCTTCTCGTATTTTTATAGTCCTTTCTTTTTATCTTCTCCTAAATGACAGTGACCTTATTAACACTATTCCTTGAAACTGATAAAAAACCTCTACTGATACTTGTTGCACATGATCAGAAATCTTGATTTTAAATGCAAAAAAATTGAAAAGTTTGTATTATATTAGAAAACCTTCAATGTCCTTCTCCATCCTTTACGACTACTACCCAACTCTATGCTTTTGTAATGAGACAATTCTCAAAATAACTTATTTAGTCTTCTGTTGAGCCTCAGAGGAAGACAGGGCCCATGAAGCCTCTGGCAACTGCCTGGTGAATATTCCCATCAACCACCCATGCAATCAGTATAGGATTTATCTACAATTGGGCAAGTATTATATAAAAAAAACAAATAAAAAAACCAATCTAAAAAAGACCAGTGTGATAAAATGTCATTTTTTAAAAACTGAATAATAGCCTCATCTAAAGTTTTATCACTCTTCTTATACCAAAGAGCAGCCAGTGCAAAATCATTCCAAGAACATTTATTTCATTTATATATTTATATGTAAATGAAATAAATAATGATTTATAATATATATGAATGAAATTAAATATATGTATATATTTTTATATATTTCATTTCATCTATATATATTTCATGGGCCTGTTTCACTTCTACCCAGGAACAAACTAAGCATAAAGAAAAGTTCTGACAAAGAGGAACTTATTAAACACTTAACTCATAACAACATAACATCGGTACCCAGAAACTGAGAGGTTTATAATTTTATAGATAGTTACCAGCTATCATTTTAACTGAAAAAATTTTAATGGTGCTCAGAAATGACATTCTTTAAATAATTCCAGTGGATTGTATAAAAACTAAAATCAACTACGCTTCTTCTTCTATACAATAAAATCTGCTTTCAGTTTGGTACATATAAAGAAAACAGTGTACAAAAATGCAATATATTGCCCTACAAGCATATTTAAATTGGAAAGCTTTGCTAAAATATTTTTCTTTTTACTACTGAAAGAATTTTCTTGAGAAGTCCTGAGACCACTCTGCTATCCATCTCTCCCTGCATATTTACATGAAACTTTTCTGGCTACATATTGCAAAACGAAATGTGTCATTAAATGCTTTTCAAAGTGTCATTGCTGAGTGTGTTGGAAGTATTTTCTGTGCTCTTCATGAATGGCAGGCTGCACATCCCAGGCATCAGCTGCACTTCATTAGTGCTACTACAGCAGCAAACCAGATGACTCTTCCACAGGGCTTTTCAAAGACAGCAATAAGCAGTCAGCTCTCACTGATGAAGGAAAAGATTATTCCTTCAGCTTTTTTTCAGGAAAACAAGTTGTCAGCCCAGGAAAAGCAGAGTGAAAAATAGATTTCTAAGAAACATGGAAGCACTTACAAGAAACTTCTCTAAAGTGAAGAGTGGGGAATTGTTAGCTGAAAATTGTTCTGAAAAAAATCTCTACTTTTCCTTGATGCCTTGATTTATAATTGGTGGAGGTTTTTAGGGAGATCTAACATGGGCTCAGGAGCACACAATACCTGGAAAGGGTACACAGAGACTCTTTGCTTGCAAGAAGTATACTTCAAGTTTCCTCACAGGTATTCATATTATTCACTTTAAATTTGACTGGTATGAGTGGGTTCATTATTACTAGAAGCTCAATTTCCTTTAATGGTTTCCTGCTTGACTAGATTTTCATCAACAGAAATTGAAAGAGTACATTAAAGTCTCGCACGCACCACAGTATTTTTCAGGTATGGATGGGGAAAGCTAGCAGCCAGAACCTCTTAGATCTTGTTTATTTAGAATCATTCTGAAGATTAGGTATCCTTACAGTAAAGAATAGGATATTCCTTACAGAAACCAAAAAAACCCACCAAACAAACAAACAAATGCCAAATCAACCAACCAAAAACCCCAGAAAAAGGCATTTTTAAAAGGTACAGAGGAATATTTAGCAAAATGCTCAATTAGTTCTCTAAAACAAAATTGCCACTTTTAAACCTGACTTCACAAATACTTTCAGAAAGCCTTAGAATTGGCATAGAGTGTTGGAGGGGAAAGAAAACTAGTCCTCTGCCAAATCTCACTGCTAAGAACTACAGAATGAGGTGTGAGCAGGTACCTACAGAAAATTTAGGCATAAACATGACTGGTTTCTGCATGCACTATCCTGAGAGATGTGTGACAAGCTGTCCCACAGTCCAGGACACTGGCAGTACCAAAGCAAATTTGTGCAGCCACATGATACCATAAAACTAAGTAGACGTTGAAAGAACAAGAGCATGCCACTTTTCTTAGCATGCTCCAGTGAAAAAAAAATTGGAATCCAAACATCACTTGATCTTTCTGATGGACCTCAAACCTGAGCATCTGGCACTCCTGCTATAAAATTCTCATGTCTTCTTTGCTTCTTCCTTTCAGTTTAGAGGGGTAAGATGTCAGGAATGCTCATAACAAACTGTAAACTGCAAAGCAAAAACCTTGAGGCTGGATAGACACTAGGCTCATTTCCTTTGCTTCTAAAGTCAGTTCAGATAAGCTTGTGACAAGAGATTGCTCAGCTGCAGGAAGACTTGTAATTAGATATAGTTAATACTCTTAAAAATGCCCAAAACATTCTTGAGTGGCTATCAGAGAGTGGCACATTTGACAAGATAGTAAGTAAAGAGAGATGATGAAGAGTGCAGACTCTATGTAAGAAACCACGGATCAAATTGGGTCCAAGCCCAGAATATTTCTACCACTGGGTGCTTTCATCTCTCACACACAAAAAAATGTTTGTCCACACTGAAAGGATTTGCAGCTCAAAGAATAACACCACACAATAAAAGAAAGAGCCCCCCTCCACAAATTGTCAAAACTTTAGGCACATCATCTGGAACATGAAAAACAAAGTTGTATTTGATGTCCCTTCCCTCTAAGGAAAGAAAAACTTCTATTTGGACTGAGAACTGTCAAATGTCAAACAAAATCTATTTTGTCCTTGACTATTCTTACTCTTTTTACAATTTCTATCATTGCTTCACAGGAACAGGTAAACTCTTCATTTCTACAGCAAGCAAAACGTGCCATGAATAGATAAAATATGAATTTGACACAATCCAAGTGAGAAGAATACTTCTTATGATATATGAACAGAATCCTAAAATATAAAAAATTCAAACTTTAAAAAAAAGTATTTCAAATTTATATTTTAAAAAAACACTGCCTACATTCAAATGACGAGTATTGAATTTTTTTTTCCTTTTTCTTTAGTTGTTTTATATCTTCTGTACAGATTCCCATACAGTTCACTGGAGAATTGAACAACATGTTGCAACAGTGCAGAGCACTCAGCTGAAACAGCTGAGACAATGTTAGACTCTCTGTCAAACAAGCAGCTATTTTGCATCTAAAACCCCTTTTTATTACCAAGATTTTTTATATCCTCCAGTGTTCTGATCCCTTGCAAAAAGCAGAAGATTTAGGCATATTTTAGGTTACTATGGGAGTTCATGGTCTTTGAGGGACTTCACGGCATACACTGTGTCTGTGTAACCAAGTTAATACTGAATATAAAGGATAAAATTTCTAGTAAATGTAGTTTTGCATTTAGATTTTAGATTATTTGACTCATATTTAAAAAGCCCTAGTTTTGAACACTGCAACCTTTTGTATAAGCTTACAGCTTATATTAATGAACAAAATAAACAGGGTCAATTACATGCATACAAACCCTTACCTAGTGTGAGTGTGCTGGTGGGTATGTTTGCAGGGCTCAGTGATTTTTTTTTAATTATTATTATTTTTTTATTATTATTTATGGCAAGTAGATCTGTTCCAGAGCAGAGGTTTTACCACTTGTTTCTTCTTTTACTCAGGTTACAGGCCTGAGAAATGGCTCACTGTGGGAGTTCAACACATTTCTTATCATACAACGCAAACCTTTGTTACCATTAAGTTAATTAAAGTATTTTAAAATAAATCTTTCTGCTCCCAGAGGTTTCCACTTTCTATATGTATTCCACCTTCTATGGAGAACATAAACTTAATTATCTTTCAAGATCCCACATTAATACCGTGAAAAGCACTGATTAATTGTACAGCACCACCAACAAAGAGAAATGCCAAGATAAAACCATGTTCCTTCCTGTGGAAGGTATGAACCAATGATGATTAGTATGGTAGTAGGTAGATCCTCATGTGCAGCAGCCTGGAGGGGGCTGGTGCCCTCCCAAATGACAACTCTTGACCAAAAAAGCACTTACAGGCACCCACCGACAAAACAACATTTCAGTGATTTTCTCAACAGACTTTCCCCCCATTCTCTTCCATAGTGCATCACATGTAGTGTCTTCCCAGTGCTATTCCACCCCCTCTACTACACATTTCCACATTTCTTTCAGCTGTGGACAACACTTTGCCAGGTGCCTGGCTCTGACAGGACACAGGCAGGACTTCCACAGGAGATTTCCACAAAAGAGGGTCTCTCATGCAGGAGTGATGGGCCGGATCTGACTTTAAGCTGTCAGTTGGTGCAGGGACTGTGCAATGAGCTGGGCATGTGGGCCCTTCATGAACGATCAGTGACTTGAACAGCACTGTCATGGTTTGAGGGGAAGTGAGTTTTTCAGGAAGCTGAGGTCAAACCAATCAGTGGCTCGATTTGGATGTTGACACCTTTGCTGACCACTGAGCAGTTGGACACGCCTCTGAGGACACAAGGTGTTAAAACCAAGGACTCCCAGAGGCGCTTCCTCTTTCTCGGCTCTGCTTCAGCGGAGAAGCATCTCTCCTCCCCTGCCCCCCCCGTTGGGCGGGGGAGGGAGAGCCAGGTAGGCTCGGGCCCGGTGGGGGGAAGAAGAGAGAACGGGACGGGAGCTGGGTCAGCCCATCCAGGATGGAGGGGTGGAGAACTGGAGAACTTCGGAGGTGCCTTCTG
>VZDJ01007755.1:9654650-9726369 GCA_008694505.1 Cyanoderma ruficeps | reverse complement strand
TTTTTTTTTCCCTGCCTTTGGGTGTTTGGGTTTTCTTTTTCCTATTGTCTATTGTTTGCTGCTATGTAGGTTAATAAATTTTCTCTTCTTTATTCCAAGTTTTAGGCCTGCCCTGCTCTGTTCTTGAGTTTTTGACCACATCTCACAGTAGTTTATTAAAAAAAAACATACACTCATGGGTGCATTGGCATTCGACCAGTGCCAACCCATGACAAGCACCTACAGCAACAATGTTTTATATAATCATATTGTAATTCATCACTTAATGCCAATATAATCCACAGATAACTTTTTAACTTAACTTTTTAACTAAGGCCTCCAGCACTGAGCAGTAGGTAGATGCTGTGATGGTGAACTGCTCTTTTCTTTTTCAGGAGAAGTAAGTGAGTGTGAGAGGGTGAAATTTTCATTGATCTGAGCTTCAGGAAAGAGAATCTGAAGGAACTTTACACAGTGTTGGGGTTATAAAACTTACTGCTTAACAGCTTCAGGTAATATACTCTATTTGAGAAGATTAATTTGATTGTGATCAAATCCAACCCAAAGTTTTTTCATTCCCCTATCATTTCCCTGCCCTCCACTTTTCATCCTTCTAATAAACTACTGCTTGCTTCCCAGGTGCAAAAAAAACCCCCATCAGACAGATCCCTATCAAAGCTATAAAGATAAGAAAAATGATTATAAAGTTCTCAGAGATGCTGTAGCTCTTTCCTGAAGACAAACTCCTGATTCAGATCATCCCATCCACACACAGAGAATTGATCAGGAAAACAAGGCATATTTGACCACGATAGTTTTAATCAGTTACAATCAAACTAATTTTGATTATAAACAGTTCACAAGGAGGTGGCAGGCTCAAAAGTCTAATTAATTACAAACACACAGTCCAAAATAATAGTAATTTGATAATCCCACGCTGCTGTAATCATTATCCAGTGTTCCTTGTTCATACTACACTCCCACAAAACAAGCATTTCCAAGCATCCCCTTCTAATGTACAAACATAAGGAGAGCAAAAATTACATGTGGGGACCTTAACTAAATGACAGTAGAAGTAATCAAGCTGAAAACCATCTGCCATTACTGGCTGTGCAGTGAAGTTTGCTCTGAAAACTACAGTGTGGGAGGCTCATCTTGTGAGCAGAGAAAAAGCTCTGGCAAGGAGAACCAGCGAATCCCAAACCCTCAAATGCACATCAGCCTCCTCCACCAGAAACTGCCCTGTGTGGCCTAAAGCCTGCCATCTACTGTGCTTCAGCTTCCTCGGGCTTGAGGACATTACGTGCTATTGATATTAGCACAGTATCCAGCAGCTTTTTTATTCAGCCACACTGTGCAGGAAACAAGCACTTCTCAGTTAAGCAGACAATTTTTTTTGTCCTCTCACTGCTGCTTTTTATTCTGCTCAGAAGTCCTGCCAGCACTAGGATCTTTGGAGCTGTTGCACTTTCACCTGGGATATTTCCAGAAATCCAAGCATTTCAAGGTTCTGCTGTGACTTTTTAAAGGGAAAGAGAAAACGAAGGTAGAGTTTCTCCTCCCCTGAGAAGTAATGAAAGCCAAGCTGGACAACTCAGCTGTGCACATGCCTATAGGAAAAGGGGACAAATATTACTGATACCAAACTGTCTTGTAAGAGGAAATCTGCCAAACACAGTCTGCTTCCAAAATTCCTCAGAGACAGTGTCAGTCTCAGGCACTGACAAGCAAGAAGCTATCTAGATTCAGAGCCTAAAAGCTACATCACATTCTCTGTAGAATGGCAGGTAACCCCTACTCCTCTCTTTTATTCTTGCTCATTCTTCTGTCTTTCACTACTGCCTTTCCCTGCTCCTTCCCAATAATAAATCAGGAGGAAAGAAGATCACTGACTTGGTTTGTCCTGCACCAGGCCAGCTCGGTAAGGTCTCATTTGAATAATGAAATGCTTCTTAGAGAGAAGTTGTTCTTTTTATAAAGAGGCATTTTCCAGAGGGGTTAAGTGACACAAAGCATGTTTTCCCAATGGGTAAACTGAGGCATGGGCTAATGACATGTATGGTAACCTACAGACCAGGACAATTCCCCTCATATTTCTTGCATCCCTCCTACTGAGCTAGGCTGTTTTCACAGATCTGCTGGCAGAATTTGAAATTTGTGGCTAGATCCACTAAACGACTCAGATCTCACAGTTTTAGCATAAGCATTGCAAAGTACTCCCTAACTTTTGGACATCTTGCCTACAGATGATAAATGCTCCCATTGCCAGGCAGCATTTAAAGCTTGGAGAAAATTTTGGAGATGAGCTCTTTGTTTTCAGCTTTGCATTTTCACAGAAATAGACTGGCATCTTCAGAGGAAATTAATATTGTTCCCTTGGATTACAGCATAGAGCATCTGTATTTATTCACAGACTCCTGTTGTGCTCCCTACCAAGGAGCTAATCCAGTGCAGCACTTTCGCCACCTCCAGTCAGCTGTTTTAACAGCAGATTTTAGGGTAAGCATGGCACAAGCATTAAGCAGGGCCCCTCCCTCTAAGGCCCCCAAATTAAGGCTGGGACCAAGGGACAGGGGAAATTGCGAAGGCTAGGGAGAATATCCAGCTAAAAAAAATGCTGAAGAAAAGGTGGGACTGGAAGGCAAGTCTGAAATATTACAGTTCTAGGAACAGGGTATTTCATTGTGTCTGACCATTTATCTTCATTGAAACTGAAAGGGCTGAGCATTCACCTGATAGAGGCTTGTACCGCTCCTTTCTCATGAAAAGAAGTGCAAATGTCAGCACTTTCTTTCCTCAGTAGTTGAATTACTGCAGGAACAATTTTCTAATATTTTCTTTGCTCCCCTGAGGGAAATATGCTGTACTGGTGTGAGATGGTGTGGTCACTGTGAGCCCTGGCTAGGGAAGGGCTGGCCTGAGCCCATAATAAAGCAGGAACTGGTGGCCACAGCAGCACTTGGTGACTGTGAGTTCATCCCAATCCTTTTTTGGGGTCATCCACAGCCCTTCCTTCCTCCTCATCTCTGCATCTTTTATATCCCCCCACCACCATCTGCTATCTTTAACCTGTTTGCAGTCAGGAGGCAACAGCAGAGTCCTTATTGACTTGAAGGAAATCAGGACTTCATCTTTTTCAGACACTCTTAACTAGACTGCTGCTTTTTGTCCAAGTATCATTGATGTTATAGGTAAAATCCAAGTCAGAAATTTCTATTCAATCTATTCTACTCTGAGGGAAAGTTTCTAAAATATTTACTTCTAGGATGTCAGAGAATAATACAGTGAGAAGCTTACTGTTCAGCTATATTCATTGAAGATTTTATCATCTGTTCTTAGCCATATCCCCAAGTTCTAATTAGGAAATGACTTTGACACAGAGCTTTAAAAATTGTCAAAGCAGCATAGTTGGTGTTTTTGCCATTCTTGTTTGTGACTAAATACTTTCAAGAGCTTTTTCAACCTCTCTTTTTTAATATTGATCCTGAAATCTCCAAACAGCTTAGCAGCAAAGCAAGGCTGCATCATTAAAGCCAATTGACTTACAAACACTATAATCTCTGGAGAGTGGAAAAAAGAAAAAGATTAAATTTGAACCTAACACAGTACATGCAAGCAAATATAAGTTTTGCTCTGTGGTACCAAGACCATAGTGGGGTTTCTTTTCCCCAGAAGGATTAAACAGATGAACTGAGACCTGGTGTCCTTCTACCTGTCCACCACACATCCGATATAATTTGTGGGGACAGCATGGGACTGATGACAGTCAGCATGATGGCATGGGAACTAATAAAACCAGCCCCATATATTGAAGCCTAAGAGAGGAAAAGATGGTTGTCAGTCACTTTGATAAATTCTCCCAGCATGGGATTTAGATTTCTTACCTGTCACAAGGGAACTTCCACTGAAAACCTTTGTCTTCCTGGCTTTCTGAGAGCACTTGTGTAGTAAAGCATCCCCCACACCCCCAGCAGGTGTTTCCAAATAGGGAGTTTCCATTTACCTCTAGACACTTTAGGAAGTTTACCTAGAATTTTCCATACCCTCCTGACAATAATTGGCTCAGTGCCAGCACAGGAGCATAGATTGGGCTCCAAAAGTGTAACTCAAAGCCTCTTGGTGATCTCATTGGGCCAAGAGCCAAATAACCCACCTACACTATTAAGTACTAAAGAGAGAGAACAAACATACTCCACACTTTTCGAGGTGTTGTAGCAAGCTGGAGACTTGTCTCTATACTGTGTTTGGCTTTTCCTCTTTTGTATTATTTTCTTTCATTATTAAAACCTTTTTGATTTTTCAAGACATCCGTCATCACGCCATCTTGTTAATTGATTTTTAGCCACTTATCTGCAAAGGCTGGACTCTCAGAAGTTATGGAAAAACCCATACGCTTGCACCAGTATCTTGTATTGTTTGCAACAGCTTTGATCACCTTCTCCCAAGGCCTAATCCAGCAGGAGCATTTTGAGCTTTCAGGACATAGCAAACCAGGGGACAGCTGCTCCATGATCCCTTGTTGGGACTTGGGTGACAATTAAGTTAACATTAAACCCCAAAGCAGGAAGGTGAGAATTGGACAAGATATGGACATGCAGTATTTTAGTTGAGGTACCTCAGGAGGCAACTGGACACTTGAACACCATTGTGGATCTTTGCCTATATGATTTATTAATCTTTAAATCTCAAGTTAGTATAACTTCATTATCACTACTTTATCCACAAAAACAGAAAAAATTAAAAATGGGATATACTTTTGTGATCAAAGGGAAAATAGTCTGCTTTATATTTAAACCAAATTTCTTGAAATGAGATAAGGTCCAGGAGCTGCATGTCATAATTAAGAAGATTTAGTAAGAATTAAACCAAACCTAAAATCCTGGTTCTTCAATGTGGAAAAGTCACTTAGTGCAGGTACTTAAAATGACGATCCTGTAACACCTTTCTACGACACATTCACACAATCTGTATTTTGGGGAGTAGAAAAGAAGAGCTGTGGAATGAAGCACTGGAGGTTTTCATAAGGAGGTAGCTCATTACCCGTTTTCCACATCCCACATGTTGTTTACTGGCATTTTGTGTTATTTGGGCTAACAAGCCTGACATTTGTGCCCATGCAAATCCCTTCTCTGGCCTTTGAACATGCAGTATTATGTCCTTCCTCTGCTATTACAATTGTTGAGAAATGTGCTGGCTTCATCGATTTTTTCAAGAGAAGTTGAACCTGCATCTGAGCAATATTGTTGCCAATACTCATCTCGGCACTGGCATCATTGGCAAAGCTGAGATCAAGCTGTGGAAACATTATTATAGATCTGGTTTGTGCGTTAAATACGACACTTGCTTTTTTGCCCACCATTTCATGTTTTGCCCAGTTTTCAGCAAGTAAATCAACAACTGCCAGAGCCTATAAACTCTCAGAACTGAAAAACTCCCACTTTCCTGGCTAGTGAGGTTGGTTGTTGCTGCAAATGCTGAAGGCAGGGCTGAGATCTGTTTGTGGCATAGCTTGAGTACCTGGAATGGACACAAAAGTCTTGCTGGGGCCCTGGGGAGCAGAGCAGCAAGCACAGTTCTGAGGCACTTTCCTCCAGGTTACACCTCTTTCTCTAAGAATGTCCTGCAGGGGCTAGGCTATAGTGCCACAGGTTTCTGAACATATAATGTGTATTTGTTTCACAACTCAGGCTTCCCAGCCTACACCTCTGCTCCAGGCAGGAAATGAGCAGCAGCACTGTGCAGCAGGAACAGCAGCTACTGCGGTACACATCTCTAAGTCATGCACAGGCATGGCAGCCGTGTGTGTCAGCCGTGGCATTTTCTGCACAACTGTGCTTTCCTCACGTGACCGATGCCCCGTTCTCAACACAAGGTCTCAAGCAAGCATAAGGATGAAGCCCAAAGTAACTATGGCAGCTGAAGACACTGAATGCCCAATTACACAGCTGGTCAAACCCTTACTGATCCTTTTCCAGTGTGGCACCTTGAACAGTTATGAATGAAAAGCTTTATCCACACCATCAATTCCAGAAAGGTCTCAGATTGCATTAAAGCACAACTCAGAAGAAAACCTTCTTCTTCTGGAATTTCAGAAAATTATTTGGAAAAATCATAAACACTCTTCTGGGACTGACTCTACCTTTTACAAATATGTGTTTGTATCTAAGCAAGTTACTGAAGGAAGTGTTTCACTACAAAAACATCAATGTAGAATTTTTTCTTTCCTATCAGTTGCCAGCGCCTAGCCTTTGTTCCCGAAAGCCAATGCTGCCCTCTTCTGGGTAGCCTTGATTACACACAACGTTTTAGATAAAATTCTTCAGCAAGGTAAAAAAGCAATTTTAAAGAATGCGCTACTTTTGACTGTGTAGAAAATAGACACGACAAGGTTTGAGAAAAACAAGACAAAATAAGCAAAGTGCCACAAATACCAAACTAATTTCTGTAGGCTGCTGATCTACAAAGGGCTCTACTGTTGAGAGATTACTGAAAGTCAATTGTAGAGTTTTGTTAGATGTGGAGCAAAGAATACAAAAGGAGTGCTTTACACTGTTCCTTTTACTGACTACAGGAGAAAAATCACACTGTGCCATTTAGTGAAGGGAACACCCAAGACGAACAATAAGGTTAGAAAGATTCAAACCAGGTATTAAAAGGGTTAAAACACAGAGAAGAATCTCCTTAGAAGCTAACATATACAAAGAATGGATTGTACAGACCTGGTAAACGGCAGAAATGAAAGATTTTTAAAGCAGAATCAAAATTTGCACCTGATTTTATTATACAAACTGCTCTATTTATTTTTATTACTGTTACTTTTTATTTACCAATAACTTCCCCATAACAAATTATCCATCTCTCCTCCTTTATTCCTGCTCCCGTTCCAACCCTGAATAAATGCTTTTTGATCACTGAGTCGAGATATGAAAGCCTGTTCTCATGCTTGTGCAGTTCTGTCTCATATGTATAGTACTGACATCACCCATGGCATGACAAACACATCAGTCTCTCTGGTTGACCTGTTGTCTACATGCTTCTGTGGCACAAGCCTAGTTTTATAAAGAGTAACATCCCTCTATTGCTGTTAAAAAAAGGCTATTTATCATTCTCACACAATGCTGCAATGCAGAAAATGGAGCCCCGGTCTGAGAGCAGAAAAGTGGAGACACAAGAAGCAGCAAGGGGATCAAGGTGTGGGCCACCCTTGGTTCTAAAGATTCTAGAGCTATGCACAGCTCTGAAACAGTCAGTTTTAAAAATATGCACACCCAAAACTTGAGACAAAATACATATCTAACATATGCAGATTATCACATACAGATAATTTTAATACAAGCTGGAGATGCTGAACAACAAATGAAGATGCAAAAAGCACATTATCTAACATACAAATGACTCCCAAGGTGATCCCAGAACAGTAAGAAGGAACCACCACCATGACTATTCCACCCACAAAAGATGGCAGAGGTGCAGAATGCTGTTACCCTCTCTAGCTGTGGATGTAAAACGCAAGAGAAACAAAGGGAGACTAAGCATAACTCCAAGAGGATTAGAAGTGAAGAGCATGTGCTACAGTTTTAATTATATTACTGTAATATAAAGAATGCAATTTAACTCTTCATATCTATTTGCATGCAAGAACATTTTTGAGTTTGTGGAGATCATCCATGAAACACATCCACGGAAGCAGTAAAGCAGCAGGAAACCCTAATGAATTATTTTTCAGCCAGGATAAAAAAGGCTACGGAAATGGAAAGGAAATGCTTAGAAATTTCCTTAGAAAGGAAATGCTAAATGCCAGCATTTAGCATGTACTGATACCTATAGTGTTGCTGTTTTCTCTTTATGCTAAAATCATGTCTAGTCATGAATGCAAGAAGAAAAGGTGACAGGAAACAACACAGGGCATTTGCTTCTCTCTAGCACATGGAAGTATTATGCAAAATAACCCAGCAAGGTATTACATAGATTCCTTGCTTGCAGTAGAAAAGGATAGAGCTTTAAAAAGGATGTGCAAGTTCCCTTTGCTCCTCTGGCAATTCTCTTCAAAGCATCACAGAATACGATGGATGACAGAAAACTCTAGAAAGAAATTGTTACCATCATGCTGATAAGCACTGAAAAATCAGCATTGAATTCTTGCTTCCATTCTGAGCATAAACATGGTGCAGGCCTTGTGGCTAAACAAGCCAGCTTTACTTGAACAGAGTTGACTCAACAAGTTGACAAGTACACTGGGAAGCTAAACAGGGACAGGCACTGATCAAGCCAGTCATCTAGATTTCACTGAAGTTGTTTTACTAAAACATCTGAAAAAACCCATGCCTTTAAAGCCTCACTGTTCCAGTTACACTCCAATGACCTTCTCAGAACAAGTTTATGGAAAATGCCTCATACATGATTCAAGCGTTGTCAAAATAAGTAGCAGCTCATTAAAGTGAAGTTCAGTATATACACCACTAAGAAGAACATAGACCACCACTCCTTTATCTTTTATAATTGATTAGTAAATCACAAAGCCTTCAGTTTTACTCAATTACATGAATGATGGAAGGAGACACTCTTGAGGACATATGGATAAATATTTAATGAGCTAAAACAGCTTTAATCAGAACATAGCACATTTGATTACATTCTCTATTTGTTTTCAAACTGACAGGCGAGGATGCATTTCAAAAAGTAGTTTAGAGAAAAAAATACAGGATTAAAAAAAAAGAAAAAAAGACAGACTTAAGTTGCCAGCACCTGAACACGCAAGAGAGTGCTCAGCCAAGCACAGCTGTTCAGGCTAACTACAATGAAAATTGCTATAGCTTTTGGGAGGCAGCTGCTCAGTTCTTCCTGAATGACAGGGGATTAAAAATTCACATCTTTTGAAAAGACTGCACTGGTCTTGGGTCCTCATACAGACCAAAGAAGGTAAACCCCCCTGAAGTTCCAATTCATCACACCCCTCCTCACAGTAACCACAATTTTAACACTGCTCATCAGCCTACCAGACCCAGCTTGAATCTTTCCTCTAACTGGCAACAAAATAAAGCTGCATCAAAAAGGAGTTGCAGTAGGAAGTGTGACTCACTGGTTGCTCACCACCCTTGCAGCTCTTACCTCCAAGTCTTCCTTATTTGTTTTGACCCAGACAGCTGCTCAGTTGAAGATTAAAAAAAAAAAAAAAAAAATTCAATACTTAGGAGAAAAACCAAAACATGGAAATAGACTTTAGTGTATAGCTCAAGTTTAGCTTCTGGGCTCTCCATAGAAAACTCTCCATCCAAGTACTTCAAAAGTAGTACTGGGACCAAAATAGCTTGCCTTCTGTCATGAATAACATCTCATCTTTCAACCTTTGCAAAAAATCAAAATTTACTGAGAATATATGCTTATGAAATTCAAGAATAGCATTTATTAGGAGATTACCGACCTAATTATGAAACAACTGGTACCTGAATTTCCAAGTAACTGAAAATACTTTCACAGAAACACAGAAATTCAAGCAAGCAGAAACCACAAAAAAACATTTTATTGCAACAATGTCCCCATCATCAAGTGAGATGGCAAAAATTAAATTTTAATTAATTTTGCGTTTCTACCTTTTTATTTATGTAAATATAAATTCAAGAGTGTAAAATAAATCCACATATAAAACACAGAGGAAACATTCTCTTTCAGTGACTCGAAAAAAAACTTACATACTGAAGATTCATGACAAGTCATCCACTGTCCATTTTTCCAAGTATACAGGCAGGAAAGAATGCAGAAATTTATTCTCAAAAAGCATCCTGTATAAAGTCCTTGAAATACTTAAGTAATATTTAGTAATCTCATTCTTGAGCTCATGGATGTAGATTCCAAGCAAAAAAGAGACAAACATCTCAAACTTCAGATTATTCAACCTCCATCTAAAATAACCCATTTAAAACAAGATTATGTTCAATTCTTATAGCTGAAGCATCACAATTACTTTATTAGTATCATTATTTTGGAAAACTATTTCCTATAAGGTTTTCCTGCTTTTAAAATAAAGTCAGAATATTTATTTCAAATACTTTCGCTTACTTATACGGTAAATATATTGCGGAAAGTAACTCCACATGCTGGTACAACAGGCCTTCATGAAATTCCATTGAAACATTACTATGATGTACCTTAAAAACAGGGACTGCAGCATGAAATGCACCAAAGAGTCAGTGTCATGGGATCGTGTCTGACCTTCCTTCTCAGATGCAACAAAATGCTAAGGTAATTCAAAGTGAATATTGGACTGCTAGACCATATGAATACTAGTTAGTTATAAATATTTGGAATGGGAACATTACTGCTTTAGAAATATGTGATTATTTTGTTCGCTGTTTTACACAAAAAGAAGTGTCACCAGTGTTATAAAATGTATCATGGGGGATATTTTAATGGGAATGTTTTTCATTGGGTCTAACAGGCATACATTTCCACATTTCCTAGGATTGTGGTTTTTAATACATATTATGCCAAATTCCTAATGAACTGGTTACCCTCATGGTTATGTTACAACAGAACGAAGAAATTAAGATGGTAAAAGCAAAGTTAAAAATGAGAACTGCAAATAAATTCACAACTAGAAGAGGAAAAATCATTGAAGGATTTCAATCAGCACTATTGTGGGTCCCCACAGTTGCACTGCTACTCTTAGGTTTCCAAAAGATGCATATGATTTTATAAATATTTTTGTGCTAAGAGCCATGCTCAGAAACAAAATATAGGCTGGCACAAGTCTACTTTCCTGGAGATGCATGTTAAGTATAAAATTCACTTACTAAAGTGCATTTGCCGAACAAATTCTAACTTCTACTATTATAGCTATCCCAATAAGCAATACAAACTAAACTCTGTTGAAATTCTACCTCTACTTAAAAGCAGTAAATATAGATGGCTGAAATCTAAATTACAATCCTGAATTACCAAACTTTTTGACTCAATGCTGTGAGCTCTAGAAATAAACAAAATGTATTGTCCTATGCTTCCCACAAATGAGGAATTGCCTCTAGTTAGAAATACTGACAGTGTAGAATGGAGTTAAGTATAAGCAGAGCTGAAGTAAGCATTGCTTTGCTTCTTATTCAATGTGGTGTTTCCTTAAGGCTCTGAGAGAAGCTGTTAGTTGTTGCAAGATCTTTTGGCAAAAGATAAATGTAGAAGTAGCAGGGTCATCTGACATTTCTGAACTTGTATTTTCGTATTTCACTCAAGCCAGCTCATTCAGTGTCTGTATACATTTATTGCACTTGTGTTGTTGGAATATATCTATACCAACATAGTAATAATGATTGCAACAAAGCCATAGTAAAATAAACTTTAAAAGGGTCTGATTTGGACATTAGAGGATAAGTGTCTGCATGTTTAAAATGTTTCCCTAATAGTAATAAATACAGACAAATTGCTCATCAATTCCAATGCACATGTTTAACCAATTATTTAGCATATATAAAATTTCACTCATTCTTTTATCAATACAAATCTGTTCGGGATCCAAAAAAGACTTACCATGCAAAATATTGATTAGTGCTGCATAATGGAATATATATTTCTATCAGAGTTAAAACAGCATTTTCAAAATTTAAAGAAAAATAGACTTTTAAAAAGGGATTCTACTGTCGAATGCAAGTCTTCCTTGTAGCAAAGACAAGATAGAGACAAGTTACCATTTATCGCTGTACTTCAGTCTTGATCAAAGACTAATAATAATTTGTCCACCTACTTCTTAATAAATGCTACATTTTCAAGAATAAAGGAACTATCAGTAGCCATTATTTCTACTTAAAACAAGTTATTTTTCTCTGTAATAGGTCAAGTATGCTTTTAAAGATTCGGGTAATGGTAGACTCATAATTTTCTCTCTCAACAGATTTCGAGGAGGTTCTTCTGGCTTCAAGGCCTCACTGTGATCTTTTTCCTCCTCCTCTTTGTTATCATCTTCCATTTTTTCATCTTCTTCACTATCTAGAGGCTGAGGAATGAGCTGATTACCAACAAACACGTAGGTGTTAATCCTGCGTCTACGACATCTCCTGCGTTTGCGTTTCGGAGGAGCCTTCTGAGCAATGCCCTTGGCTTTCATCTCCTCGTTTATGAAGTTTCTAAGAGTGCGTCTGATATATATTCGAGCCAGGTCCTGGAGGTTCCTAACAGCACAGGGAGCTAAAATGAAAGAAAAGTAAGTTATACTAAGTGCAATCTCCCTCTAGCAAAAAAAAAAAACCCAACCCAAACTAGCTTCAAGGCAGCGAGACTAATGTTAAAAAACAATTCAGTAGACATTTTAGTATATGCTACAACATGCAAATGACACAGGGTTAGATAGTATCACCCTGACAAACCCTGTGGCACAGTCCAGGAAACAAAGAGGTCTTTTGACAGATGTGCAAGAGAAGTAGAAAGAATTAGCAGATCACTAAAATAAGTTTAAGAAATTATACAACAATTACTGTCACTTTTTAGCACCTGACATGTCTTGGCACCTACTACTACCACTGTTAAGATCCTGTTGTGGGAAAACAATTTCTACCCTTGTGCCACATTTGTTTAGGCAAGTGCCTTTCTTCTGCATCCTTCTTCTGCTTACTTCCTACTGAATCTAACTGATGAGGGAGGGACATGTCTAATTCACAGGTGATGAACCAGATAAGCCACCTGCATCTTTGCAGCAGAAGAGGAATCAAAATTCCTCAAGTCCTAAAGGGAGAAAACCCCAAACCAACAAGTAAGACAAAAGTCAAAACTTTATCTTTTCCAATAACAGCCAGGTGATGACAAAATATTGCCTGGCTGCTGACATCTGCCCTAGATGAGCTATGGATGGCTAATTCCAAGGAAAACAAAACCAAAGAAGCACACCAGCTAAGACTGAAGCTTTTTCAACGTTCTTACTTGTCACTTTCCTTCCTGTATAGAATACCATAAAATTAATGGGGACTACAGCAAGGAAGAAGTTACTGAGGAAATGATTTCAAAAATTGCACTTCCAGAAAATCCATTCAGCTATAAAAGCTCCAGATGTACTTTAAAGGAGATCTATTGTTACATAAAATTACTTCAATTGCAGACTAATTAATTTATGTGAGACAGAAAGGATATTAAGACTGAAAAACTGATTTCAGGTCATGCCAAAGAGAGGGGGGGGAAAAAAAAGGGTCCCATTTCTTTAGTATAAAATCAGCTCAAAATTCAAGAACGAAACCCTATCTAACCATCCAGAACACGTTTGTAAGTTCAGGTGAAACAAACCATGATTGCAGATTGTATGCCAGTTAGAACAAATGCAGGCATCTTTTAATGGGAGGAACAGGATGCAAAATTTTGGATACTTACTGTCCATATATTTCCATTTGTCTACTTTCAATGAACTGCATCCTAAGCAATAACTATATTGCTAAAATGAACCTTTTAACACCACCTCTGTAGTTTCCTACAAAAAAAAAGTCTCTACTTTGAGCATGGCTGACAGATATTTTACATATGAGCATTATTTTAGTCTATATATAACACCATATATGTGTCAGAAAGCATTGAAGGGCTGTCCAAAGTATGGCACAGACTCTGGGCTTACTTAGTGATGATATCTGCAACCTCCTGACTGAAGTTTACAGGAGAAGCATGTTCACTACACTACTTTGAACTAAGATAAATTCTAGGCCTGTGGATTTGAAACAAACAGAGAATGTTACTATGAAAGAGAAATTAGCTAAAATTTTTATTTACTGAGCTTCAGCACACTTCCTTTTTACACTCCCACCTCTTCCATATACAGCCAACACACCCACAAGGACACTTTTGCTTTACTTTTAAGTTTTCAAATAAAACTACATCTGCCTGAGCAGTGGAAACAAGCCTATGTCACTGATCTCATTCTACAGTGCAACTTCAAGACTCTAACACTTTCTTCTTTTAAATGTGAACAATACCACATTTGGTTATTTTTTTCCTCTTCTCACTAAAGCCTCATTTTGAAATTATAACACAGGAAACACCTTTCTTGTACTGCCATTCAGCTCTGAATGTCCATGGTCTGCACTCCTCATTCTGAAAATTTAGGAATGTTGATAGAAAAATCCTCTTTTGTTCTAGGGAATTGGACTGTATAAAATCATCGTGAAGTTTGCCTAGCCACCTCTGTATTTCATTGTTACATACAACACAACCTATGTATTACGGATGGAACAGAGGAAAAAAAATAATCTTGAATTAGTAAATTAATTTCAGGAAATAACTTCTGAGGGCTCAAAACAAGTATTAAACAATAAAAATTAATTATTTCTGCATAGGGATAGATCACATAAAGGAAATTATCTTCTATACTATGCATAAAAAACATAAAAGCACCTATCATAGCAAGCCACACTCAAAATTAATAGCCAGATTAGTAGTTACAGGCAATGCAAGCTGATAGGACATCCTGGACTCCTAGGACTTATACCAGTTTCACAGTTAAAACATGTTATCTTTCAGGCTCTTTGTTGAGTTCATTTAATTTCCCACGTGCTACCACACCTCTGTGTTCTACTCCTAGCCCTGACAACTCTGACAGAAAATTTCAACTCTACGCTTTTCTTTGTCAGCTTTTTCTCCATCCCTGTTATCATCCTATCTTACCATTTGGCAACAGGTGTACTTCCAAAGACTTTCTAAATACCTTTACTACCTCTGTTCAAAGTATTGCAGCTAGAAAGCCAATCCCAGTGACTAATAACAAACAGCTAGGTGTGACTATAGCCACTGCAGACAGACATAAAGCACACTTGGGCTTATTAATATCCTATAATACCACAGCCCCAGCTTAGACCTCTTCCTTCCAGTTCAGGGGGAAGAGAAAAAGAAATTAAATTTCTCTGGTAGACCATGAGAAAATCAGCACTGTGAGGGACCTAATAGTAGCTGGCTATTTATCTATACCACTGTAATAGAGAAGCTAAACTTAAAAGGAAAAGGTGGCTGGAAAAACAAGCTGGAAACATTCTATCACCTAAATTCAGAATACTATTATGAAGCAAGACAGACCATGCACCAGGAGCACAAAAACGTATCAGTGAGCTACCGCTTTGCTAAATGGAATGTTTCTACAGCACAGCCTCTCAACTTCTAGACCTCCAACATCAGGTACTGTAACATCCCTGCAAGCCAAAGCGGGGGAGCACAAACTTACGCAGTCCTACGGTGTCATGTTTGCCATTGTCATTCCTGTTTGGTTGCACTAGTGGAGCAAACGAAACAGCAAGGATATTCTTACTTTCCCATGTGTTCTGTCCTGTTCTCAAGATCTGTGTTAGCTGCAAAACAAAACCAAAATAAATCAGTGACTACAATTTTGTCACAGTCAACACTATTCAGATTGATTTCAAACACACTGCTATTTTGTTTTGCTTCAAAATTAATGAATTACGGCTCTTTTATGAACAGGAAGGACTTTGATAATCCTTGAAATATCACTTGGTCACTAGAATACTGAATAAGGCTCTTTGGTAATGGGAAGAGATGCAGCTGGAAAACTAAGGCCCTAAGGTAAAAAACTGAGGCGTGTTTTTTCCTCATTTTTCTAAAAGATCAAAGAATACTTTCAATTGGAAGCAACCTCTGGAGTCCTACCCTCCTCCTTCAATAGGGCCAACTTCAAAGTGACATCAGAATATTTTCCGATTAAATGAAAAAAGATCTAGGACTGAGGTTCCCCACCTGTCTAGGCAACCTGCTGCAGTGTTCGAGCATTTTTACGATGAAAAACTGCTTTCCTTATTTGCAGGCAGAAAGCTCCCTTGCTGCCAATTTGTAATGCTCTTTCAGTATGCTGTGCACCTGTGAGGAGAACTGGACTCCTGTCTACCAGGTAAATTCTCCACTCCTTCAGGAAGGCAACAGGAATTAAACATTCCCTTGGCGTTTTTCTGCAAGCTAGATTATCTCAGATCTTGCAGCTGCTCCTCATACGTTGTATGCTTTAAGCCCCTATCCATTTGTATATAAGGTAAAAATAGTCACAGTTCTAATTTTTCTCTTAAATTGTGACAACTTTTAAGTTGGATTCCACCAATTTCAACTGACAGTATTTTAGCTGAACAAATAATAAATTATTTATGGAACTACTACTATTTAAGCAGGCTACACTTAAATCCCTTTGGTATTTTAAGAAAGCAGATAGATAACGTCAGAATTCTTTTTTGAAAGTAAAGTAACTAACATACTTATCAACTAGCATTTTAGTAATTATCTGTATTTAGGAGGACATCAACTGAAGTCACGTGACGCGCCTTCCTCAATTTCCCTATTAGTAAAATAGGGAGAATAATACTTACCATTGAAAAGCCTTTTGAGGTCTAAGGATGAAAAGTGATAAAAGTGCCAAATATTATTAAAATAATAAGCTCCTGTCTGCAAAGCGTTAAATCTAACAAGGAAAAGCAACACTGAAAACTGCTGCGAATACAGACATATTTTTCCCTCATTTTTTTCCTCTCCTTCCAATGTCCCACTAATCGCAGTTATTTTGTATTCTTTGAAATCAATTCTCCTAGTTTAGAGGTGGTTTCTTTGTTTTGAACTACTGACTGAAAATCTCTGTGTGGCAGGGAGATTTCAAAGCATTTCTGCTATAACACACAGGAAATAGTATGAAACAGGCTTTGTTAAAAGCAGGATATTGATGCTTTCCTACAAATATAAGGGAAAAAAGTTCAAGACTCCATTAAAAAGATTAGTATCTGCGTAACTGCAACAATACACCGAAACAAGGCATGGTTAGCTGAACATTAACTTAGTCAAACATACACTCAAAAGCATTCTTTAAATTACATATTTCTCATATTAGAAGATAAAAAGGGCAAATTGTCACTAAGTCACCTGATCTTCTATAGGCATAACTAAAATGCCTCCAACTTTCAATAAAATTTTCATGTAGTTTTCATGGTCTTTCTGGACTCCAGCTCCACAGTAAATCCGGTCATATTGATGACTGTCTGAGGCTATTTCCAAACAATTACCAACCACAAAAGCAGGTTCACAGAACTCAAATCTAAGGAGAAGAAGAAAAAAAGAAAGAGGGGACACATTTCAAATTAGGATTTTCAAGAAAAGACAGTCCAGATAAGGACAGAAAAATATATTTCATATCTTCCCTTATATAATGAAGAATGATTAGCATACATAATATAAAAGTCCATATTATGACATTACTTTGAAAGTAATCTGTTTTTTTTTCCTGCCATATCAGGGACCACTGAAGAAAAATTCTTAAGCAATCACAATTATGTATTATGCAAAACAGAGAAAGCTTCAAAACATCACCTTCCTAATTACAAGCAAGTAGATTCATGCAAAGAAATCTTAAGCCATACAGTACAAGTGCCACTAAAACGATATGTTTATTAACAATGAGCGATATCCAGGCTGTTGAAGAAGCATTGAAAAGTTTCAATTCATAGTAGCTCCGCTCCGTTTTCTATCACTTAGGGTCTTTTTAAAGACTCATTTTTCTCTACCTCCCAAATTTCCACCTTGAGCCCAATCCACTTTTCCCCAAAAAGGAATTCAATGGAAAAGTCTGACATTTTTTGACCACACACAAAACAAAACAAAACAAAGGATTCATTATCTCAGAAACACCTCGTTTTCATCAGGAAATGGAAATTATACAACTGCATTTTAGTGGACCTAAGTTTATAACACAAGTTGCAAGGACTGTAAGTGTTCTCTGTCACTGTATAAAATACCAAAGGAAAAATGTACAGGGCAGTACTTTATTGCTAAAGCTGCATATGTTCAGCACAACACTGCTATTTTCTGACATTTTTTAAATCTCTGAAGCATGTTACTGCTTCAGCAGTTAACACCATAATAAAATTTACCATTTTGTAAAAAAATTCCTTGAGTGAATAACTGTACATCTTCCCCAAGTACTTTATATATAAGAAGAGAGGTTACAAAGTAGCTCATAGAAAAGAATTTATCATTTTCTGTGAAAAAAGTATTACATAAAACCTAACAGCCTTGTTGTTGCATGAAGAAGTCCATAAACTTCATCTGGCAGTATTGAAGTCCAGTGCATCTCAAACAGCATCCAGAAGGAATGAATTTTTCTAAGAACTTGAAATACATGTAGCCATTTTATGAGCTTTATGGCTGATTGTCAATGGAAAGTAATTTTTCTTTTTGCTTGGCTAGCATTAGCAAATCCCAGTACAATACCTGACAACATTCAAATCAATATTTTTTCAGTTACAGTAAAGCTGGCAGCTTTCACTGCTTGGGGATGAAGCCTGTAAGGCTTGGGTGGCTTTCTGATATAGAGTGCTGACATTAACAAATCGGGAAATTGAAGTCTTAGCTGGAAGTATATTTTTCCCTCCAAGATGGGATGCTTGATCTTGAAAATACTTCAATGCTTCTTTCTTTGACTGGTCAAGATAGACCCCAGAATCTTTTAACAACTACTGCATGGTTCTCTCTCATGTACTTCTTGTGGTGAACAGTCCATGTTTTCTCTTCCAAATCCAGAGGCGGGGGGGGGGAGGGGGTGGGAAGAAAGCTACAAATAACACTGGGCAATTGAAGAGAAAAAAGGGAGGTGGAATCAGAGTGGGGATAAATTGCCTTGTTGCACAAAACTGAGAAAGTGAAGCTAGACTGGCTGGAACTGTGGTTGAAATGATTCCAGATTAACACAGAAAGATCTAGAAATACATTAGACAAGGCTAAATGCTGGAAAGAAAATGAAATCCAAGACACTGATCAATCTACTAAAGAAGCACATCTCATTTCGTAAGCACTTGGGCTATCATGTTCTTTTCTACATTTTCTAAATTCCACATAGAGGTCAATCAGGCAGTTTAGTTTTATAGTTTTCATTTCAGATTGCCTACAGTTTAAATCAAGCATTACCACATCAATTTAACTTGAAAGTTTGAGCACAGTACTTTTGTGGGCTTAAAAAGTAAAGGAGGAAGGGGGAAGAGGCAGGGAGAGAATGAATATGGTACTTTTCCAAAATGCAGCTTTAGACCTTGATAGAGTCCCTGGTAATTTTCAGAAAAATGAAGATGGCCTCCCTGCCTGCCTGCCCCCAGAGCTTTCACAACTTCTCATCTTCTCCAAATGCTCCTCTAAAACCTACCAAATTTATTACCAGATAAAATCCTGTTTCCTGTACTAACTC
Organism: Cyanoderma ruficeps; assembly: GCA_008694505.1. Classification (NCBI taxonomy): domain Eukaryota; kingdom Metazoa; phylum Chordata; class Aves; order Passeriformes; family Timaliidae; genus Cyanoderma; species Cyanoderma ruficeps. The sequence continues at coordinate 9,707,219 of VZDJ01007755.1, read as the reverse complement.
ATGAATACACTGATCACACCCTCTTAAAACAAGGAGGAACACCAAACTGTTCAAGGAATACAAGACACAACAAAACCCCATGAAACATTCCCCAGACACAAAATACTCTATGCATGAGCTGAGGACAAAAATTCACTGTAGTCTTTACTAATATAGTAAAAGCTGACGATAATTTATCATTTAGCTCTGTAGCTTGCAACCAGAAGGGAACAAAGTGCAAACAAAGACATAAAAGCAACTTAATACGCTTGTAAGAATAAGATGGGTTAAAGCACTACAGACCAACTCTGTCTATAGGCATGTTAAATTGTCTAAATTGTGCTCCCTCTAGTAGAGTTCTGTGAATACACAAAGCTTGTGACCAAAACAGCTGTTCATTTATTATTCCATTTACTTCAAAAAATACTTCCTTCCTCCACATAGTTTTTCAGCGAGTTTCAACCAATCCGTCAAAAGGTGGTCTCCCTGACAGACTCATTTCCCACAGCAAAACTGAACACTTTATGGACTAGGTTACATGTAATTTCTGAAGACACCTCTTTAATCCATGTCAGATGAAAAATGAGGTCTAATCGGCTTACCTGGCCATGCAATGCTCACCCCCAGCTGCCCTGAATTAATGTGCTAGCTGCTGGTGTGCTGCTAGTTCAGGAACTGCCACATGCCCTGTTATCCAGAAAGGCAGAAGTAGGTAGAAGAAATGGGAAGAAAAGGTGATAAACTGTCTCTGGTAACAGTAACGTGCCTGTTTAAAAGCCAATCCCTCTTCATTTGGGCTTCTCAGGAAATTATTCAGAAATATCTGCTTCATGTGTTAGGGTATGAACAGTGACTCATAGCAGATATACCTGAAATACAAGAAAAGCACACTGCTTTCCTGCTTAGTAGAGCACCACAGACTTTTCGTGGACTAGTTAAATTGTAGAACAGTGAATCTTGCTCCTCCACCCTGCCATGAAACACAGATTTCATCAGTTATGCAACAAGACTCTTTCCCAAATCCCCGAATCTTAAGGTGATTTCCATTATGCACACACTGCTGAATCAGGAGCTGATAAAGGTATGTACCATTTTCTTGCATTTATCCAATCCAGTAATATGAGCTGACCTTTGAACACATACTGAAGTATAATTCTGAAAATTCTTTCTGCTAACTTGCCTAAGTAATTTTCAAAAAAAGTTAAGTTTAGATTGTTTTTACTCAAGTATATGAGACCCCATCAAATGATCAGGAAGTTACTTAAAACTTAAATACAAAGGTTCTACAAATACAAGGAAGTGTTTGATATTAAGAATACCTACCAGGTGCATCACAAGCATGTTAGTCTTACAGTAGGAAAGTAGTGTCAACCAGATTAGGTCAAGTTCCATTTTAAAACAATCAAACCCCAATTCTTTTAGTACTAATTGTCCTTACATCCAAAAAAGTTTCTTTTATTCCTATTGCATCTGGGGTATCAAAACAGACCAGGTATTACACTTCATTCTGTGTTACATGGAGTTTCCTTTCATTAATACTGATGAAAATAAAATTGTTTATTGCTTTAACATGCAGTATCAACAAACAGGTAAATATAACTATCAAGAAGAACTAACATTTCACTTAAATATTTTGTTTATTTGCAAGCTGAAATGGAATTAAGAACTGTCAAGTGTTCTTTAATGTCTGTTCACCTCCACCATGTGACCAGGGTGGCTTTACAGAGCATCATACTGGTAACATGAAAAAATCCCATTTCACACATCAGATTACAAAGAAGGGAAAAAAATGCTTGAATTATCTGGAAGTTTAGTCCCTTCAGGTTCTTCAGTTGAATCTGCTATCTCGATTACAAGAGAACCAACAGCCAAGAACACAGAAATGAAGAGTTCCCATTACAGATAACATGGCAACAGAAAATCTGTTTAAACAAACACTTGCCACAGAATAAATTTAAGCACACACAAATCACATGTAGCAATAGTCCAGGATAACCAAGCAGTTTCAAGCATGTAAGACTTTTGCATGGGATGGGCATTTCAAGTTTGTACTCAGCATGGCCAAGGTACTTTTCTTCCAAATAAATAAATGAAAAAAAAAAAAAACAAAACAACAAAACTGTAGAATTTAAAGTGAGTTTTTGCCTTTGCTGCAGAAACTTAAGAAAATTATTAAGTAATAGATTGCAACTGCCCATGTTTTTCAGTTAGATTCCCTATAGATAGAAACATAGCAAAGTATTACTGCTGTAATAAACAACCATTTAAAACATTTGCAGCAAAGACCTAAGGTTAAGTTTGTTGCTCTTGTATCCATATCCACCAATCTAGCATACTTGTCACAGCAAAATACTAAATAAAGACGCAGGAGAATACAGCACAAACCTAACCTAGTAGCTGGGATTTTTACAAGGGGACTCACTGGTTGGTCCTAATTTGATACCCATCCATGAACCCTACCTTTAATTACTTCTAGCTCTGAATATCTACAGGTCACTTCTTGGGCTAAGCTCTTCTACCCATACAACCTCTATGTATACAGGATGTTATGCTGATGTCTTGTGAAGATGAAACTAGGTGCAAAGAGGTATGGATTGTCTCCTTTTTTGTTGTTTTAAGTGGTAAATGTAATTGATTTTTTTTTAAAAGAACAAGGTCAATAAAATTGGAGAAAAATATCAAGTAATTTGAAAGAAAAAAAAAACCTGTCAGCATCCACAGATTTGTATGTGAAGAAACAGTAAAAAATGTTATAAGAATAAAAAAAGCAATATTGGGGAACCACTTAAAACTGTTTTTGCTAATAGAAGAATTATTTAGTTCTTAAACCCAGCACCACTCTAGCTACATTTTACACCTCTCAGCTACTACATTCACATCAAAATATCATCTGACAGTACACTTCTGCCTATCCCCATAATTACTAACCACACTCACATCTCTCAGCTTACTGTTCACAGCCCTTAAAGAAAGAAAATCCATGTCAGCATGAATTTAGTATGATTTTTCCCATCCACACACATTTCCTTTAGTTGGTCAACTCAAAGCTCTAAAAAGCCTGAATTCACATTCAATACCATCAAACTGTTTTAAGCACTTCTCTCCCAATGGGAAATTTATTTAAATTTAGGGCACAAAGGACTACTGTTCAAGTTTAATAATGTATAAGAAAAGATTGGCAAGTTGTTAACATTTGTCATGTGAACCACAGTGACACTACATTAGAAGAAAATTTCACACAAGTCTTTGTGGGGAAAAAAAAACCCCAAAACATAACATATCTTAATAAGTATTTCAAAACAGAATAGTAAATCCAGCATAAGAACTCATGGAATTAGCTTTATATCCAACTACCCTTAAACCATCAAATACATTAATAACCAGACAGTGAAATGAATCTGCAAAATGTGTTGAGTCTGAAAATATGTGATAAAACATTAAACAAATTTCCTTACTGTGATGAGGAAGTAACACTTACTTTTGTCCTATACTAATGTACTTCCACCCTAGTTCTACTATACTGCTGGCCATACTTTCCAAAAATGGACTCCTCAGGACTGTGGAAGAAGAGAGGAAAGGAAACAAAACCCCCACCAGTTCTGGCACATTTGCTGGTGAAGAGGAACAAACCCAAAAAGTGGTAAAATGAGTTCCCATGCTGACTTAAAGACAGACTGAAAAGTTATACATCATTTAATCTAGAAAGGTGTGGCTTCTTTGTGCAGTTGCATTAAGAATACAATCTCAGAGCTTCCATTATACCAAACAAGAATGTCCTAAATCAGTAATCTTACTCCAAGCACTCCTAGAACCTAGTGTTTAAACATTAATGTATTCACTGAAAGAAACTTCGAAGAAGTTTTCAAATCATTTAGTAAATTTTTCAGGTTTTAAAACAACTTCTTTGAAAACAACAGATGAAGGTGAATATTCATACAGCTTTATGTTACATAACATGCCACAAGAACCTACAACAGATTCATGAAATAATTTTTGATTTCTGTGACTCATTATTGTTTCTCATTTCACTTGATTGTGAAAGTGGTTTAGAGCTAATACCAGTCAGATATAAAGGTAAACAATTTCTAGAGAGTGTTATTTTTTTTCCTATGAAGTAGGGCAGTATTGGGCCAAGATGGCAAACTCTTTCACCTTTTCCCTAATTTTCCTCCACTGTTCATTCCATCTCATTTAAGTATTTTTCCAGGCTCTCTGAACTAGTCTTTGGTTCTTGTATAAAAGCATATTTATGTATTTCCAGCGTGCTTTGCTGATAAGTTACACACCTTTTACCCACAAGTACTGTTGATACCTTTTGCATGTATACTAGAAATACCAGAAAACAAACAAATTAAAATACTAAATCTTGGAAAAGCTCTCACTGTAGACTTCATTTTAAAGTCCCTTACATCCAACTGCAACAGTAATTTTAATCAGTATTACAGTAATAGCCAAAAGTGATGCTGGCAAAAATTCTATTCAACACATTTGTCGCTACAGTCCTGGACATTTTTTCAGCTTCCAGGCAATGCTATAGGAATGGTGGGAAATCTGTATCTCTACCTCACCTGTACTTGTCATTTTTCCATTTCTGAATAAAACTGTCTTGCTTCTTAGCTATCTTGTTCATGATTTTTGATATCCTCATCTGTTTCTTTGAGTGGACCAAAGCACATTATTTAATCACTTCTGAAGAAAAAGCCAAACACCAGCTCTTAAAAATACTTATGACTCACGACACTCTTCCTTCAACACGTATTTACAAAATTTCACCTTAATAATATAACTTCATTATATTATATCTAAACTTTGGTAGTAAAAGGAAAACTAATACTGAAGGAATACATTTTAGCAATTCCACAGAGAATTTTAAGAAAAATGAACCGGCATAGAGAAGCAAGAAAAATTTCTCATTTCAGTTTACTGTCAAGGTCCTATGATACCCATGGAAAAAGTCAAGAGAAATATTTGTTTTTTACCAAAAACTAGAGAAGTATTTTCTTTCTATTTTTAGTGCAGCAGAAAATGATTTTATATGTTGAACGCTGTATTTTCTACTGTGGATTTTTGTGAAACACCTTTTATGGGAGCCATACACCAAGTACTGTCATCACTTGTTTAAATGTAAGAAAAATTTTAAGTACTATCAAAACTTGTAGACATAAGAGATTTGCAAAGGCAGTGTCCACCATAAGATTTATATTTTAAAGGTATTTTACTTGTTGTTCTAATGACAATATCTATTTTTGTTTCTATTGAATACTTTGAAAATCCAGGTTTAATTCCTCCCCAGGTAAAGAGCAGATTCAATTGTCTCTGGAGTCTTCTGGTTCACAAGGTAAAGAATGAGAAGTAGTATTTCCCTCACACCTCTAAATAAAATAAAAAAAAATGACTATGTTTCAATCCCCTCTTTTCCTTCCCATTTTGTTTAACATAACCTCTGGCATCAAAGAATCTCACTGCCTGTGTTGCTCTGATTAGATTAAATCTCAACAAGACTTCACTCACCACTAAGTGAGCGCTATTTACACCATCTGAAATTAAGTTATCAGTAAGATTTAAACTGAGAAAGCCATCAGTAAGTTTTGGAGATAGTTTGCTTTTCCTGCTTCAACTTTTACTGCAGTCACTAGCCAACTGACCAGCAAGAAGGAGCTCTCTTTTTCTTTGTGTGTACAACTAGGGAGTTGCCTTTCAAATCTGATTTAATTTAAAAAGTGAACCTTATAGTCCTACCAGTAGCCTTATATTTCAATGAAGAAAAATACTCTGCTGGAGGATGTTCTTTACTGTTCTATAATGCCAACACAACCTACTACACAACTTCAGGAAGAAGTTTCACCCATAACAGTTATCCCAGAATTAGTACTAGGGTTCTTGTCACTTACCATTGAAGTGGATTCTTTTGATCCTGAGAAGGGTTGGTGATTTTCTTTCACAGCAGGGACTTCACCAGCTTACCCAGGTTTGGGTTTTGATAGGGTGCTAGAAGATGGGCAACCTAGCCTTGCCCTGTGGCTCTCTCTCCGAGCTGGATATTCTAGGTCTAGAAGTTGAATGGGAGCAGAAAAGACAACACATTCCCCTTCAATAAACAGGTGAAGCGGGGCCTGGTACTTGAACATTTGTGTTTTAGACAGAGCCTTCTTAAGGAATGATTCTTTTCCCCTTAATTGGCATGCATTCTCTGAAGGTTTCAAGAATGAAAGAGAGCCTTACACGTATCTCAGACCCAAAGAATTTAGTCTATATCTAAAATCTTTGTACCTCATGACACCATCATGACACTTTCAGGTATTTTCAAGAAATAACTTCTCCTTTGCTTTTACTGGCAAACATATATCAAGTAAATCAAGGCAGCATTTTATCTTTCACAATGCACAACTCCACCTCTATTTAGAGGAAAACTGTTTTTATAGATTGGTGGGATATGGATACAGAAACAAGTAATTACTGAAATTATTTGAAACAGGTATCTGAGAGATCATCTTCTAATTAAGAGTTCCAGAGGCCAAAACTGAGATAAGACCAGCTATCAGAGATAGAGAAGCATCCCTTTAGGCTGAGAGTCTCGAATCCTTCTGGACATGCTAATTTTATACACTGTCAGGTCTCTGGTGAAGTACCTTACCTGAATCATAGAAAAGTAAATTTTCAATGGTACTTCAACAACATTATTATCAGGAATCAAAAAAGCAAGTTAAACTCTATCACACAACAACATTCCCCCATACAAAGGGCATCAAAGCAATATTCCACCTTGTTTTATTAGGCAAGAACCCACCTAAACCATCATGACCCAGCTCCACACAAAAGTCAGACGCAAAACAAATGGCCTATTACTCTAAGCAAAGAAAAAAGTTACCAAGTGTTTATGCATGATCCATTCTGAAGCTCTCCAAATACCCACCCATAATTTTCAAGTCACAGTTTTTGCTTCAGAAGCAGAATGCTTAGAACATTCAGATCAGACTGCAGAACTTAATACACTAAAGAAAGAATGCAGAGAAGTGGCAAAACAAAGCTTTACTGAATTTCCCGTTTGCATAACTCCATTATTGCTGGGAACACAAATCTTGGTCTATGTGCTCCTTATGTCCCCTGGGTACCTTGTTAGAGGCTGCTGGTCAAGTGAAAGTTATTTTTTGCATACAGATTCACTGAGACAACTTCATTCATACCAATCTGCCACGCAATATATTTTCAAACAGTGAGGACTCCTGCTTGGAATACACCAGTGCTCAGCAGCAGACAGATACCACACACCTCTTCCCTGGGTGGTCTTTCAGCCAAATACTAAGCTGACCAAAGCAGTAGTTAAGTTCAGATGCTGCAGTCCTGTAACTTTGGGTAAAAATCTTTTCATTTATAAATGAAGATGCAGGAAGAAGTTACTGAAACAAGAAGCAAAACCAGACTTACTGAGTCAGAGAACATTACTTTGAGAGTCAGCTTAAAATTCAAGATATGATTTTAATACTTACAGTAAAAACAAATACAAAAGAACCCTACCACAGCAAAAACCCACACATCATCTTCATTAACTACATTAAAATACAGAATATTTACAAAGAAAGCAGTCAGCCAGAATCAGCTATGCAGATAATGTGGTAATTCCCCCCAAACCACAAAATCCAACCAGGCAACCATTACTGTATCAGCTGCACTGTAGCTATTACAGGCAGATTTGTATCAAAAAGCACTTTCATTAAAGTGTAATTTTTGTTATGTTGGTGAGGAGTCCTATTTCCTTGGAATACATGTAACACTGACATTTGCTTACACCATGCTTAACAAGTTTTTGTTTTGTTTGTCTCAAGTTCTTGCATGTTTTAAAGTGTAACCAACCCCCCCAGTGTTCAGCTATTTATTTACTAAACTATCCTAATCAAATTTTGTTTCAATAATGACAAAACTTTATTGCTACCCAAATTTCCTTTCACTTCTACACATGAACCTATCACCTGATTGGAAAAACATTCCAATCAAAACCAGCTTTTGTTTGTCATGTACAGAGCCCTACAGTAATGCACAAGTACAGCTATGTGCAGGAATTCACTAGCTAGCAGGTACATCTAACTTAACAAAGCCATTAATGCAGTATTAGTTATTATATTACTATTATATTTCCCACACATTTTTTAAAGACACATAAACTGCATCATAAAGCTGCTCACTGAATCCATTTTTATTTGTTCTAGCTTGTGTTATAGATTAACCTCTACAACATAAATGCTTGTATTAAAATTAAGACAATAGTAATGAAAGATATCATATTCTCCTACGTGATTTTATTTATTTTACTGGTCTAACACAGTACTAACAATCTAGCCAGTATCAGAATTACAAAATTGACTTCAGACACAGGTAACACTAGAAAGAAACTCTTCTGTTACTTAGGAGCTTGAAGAGAAAGGCTTGTGGTCAGACATGAGCTCCTGAAGTTTGGGGTATGGGAAAAAGTGGATTGAGCTCCAGCCAACATAATCAAGAACATGGCAGCTATAAAGCACATTACACAGGTAAAAGGATAGCAAGAATTTCCTTTTCTGCATTTCCAGAAGTTATCTTAAAATCACTTTTGGAGAATTTATTGCCTGCAAGGAAAGAAGTCTTTACAAAGAACAGCTCTAGCCAGAACCTTGCCTTCCCTTCTACAGAGGCAGAGATGCCCAATACTCTTACAGGCCAACTTAAAATAATAAACAATTGTTAAGTGGGTAGAAACAATCAGGTTCAGTGCCCTGGAACCCAGAGTTATACCCAGAAGTAAAGATGAGTAGTGCTACAAGCATAGATGACTATTTTTAAGTCCATGTCTTCAGGAAGTAAACATGAAGGCAATCAGAAAAAATTACTCATGTCCAGATGAACAAGGGTAGATTAGAAAATAGTTAATACTGTATAGAGACATGACATAAAATTACAAAACTGATTTGATAGATAAAATTGCTCTATATATGCAAAGACACATATCATGTCACTCTCCTAAATGCACATATCATGTATGTGCACATACACACACCTGTATGTACACACATCGCCAAAACGCAGGGAAATCCACTCTGCTAAGCACTGCAGAGCAGAAATACTCCCATACTTCCAAAGAGTGCTTTCTTAAGCCTCAACTTACCTCATGAAGTAGAGTCACAAACTGGAAGTTTTAGGTTTTGGTTGTGTGACGCCATTCTTCTCCCCTCCCTAAGCTCATAAGCAATGACACGCTCAGTTTAAAACCAAAAATGTTATTGCAAAGCAAGCTAGACAAATTAGATACTTACTTATCAAAGCTATCACTGTACTTTATGAAGCTTTCCAACTTTTCCTTGGCGTATTCTACCACATCTGAATGAAGCTCTATTCCATGATTTATCCCAAAAGGGCCTGTAAATAAAAACAGCATGATGTATTTTTGTGTTTTTTCTTTTCTAAGCATAGCAAAACTGCATGGAACAGCACTATAGTATGAAAACATTAAAAACACATAAAACAGAAAACACTGCTAGACAATTTTTTTTTTTTTTGCATTTACATTACCAGTGCTTAAATAGGAAGGTAAGCAGCTAAAGGTTCAATAAAAGAACAGGGACAGAACTACAACAAAACAATTAGAGAATGAATTTTCTTTGTAAGCATGCAGAAAACAAGTTGACTACACTGAAATCAGCCTGAACAAATTCCTTTTCAAAACATTACTTACCTGGAAAACAAGAAATAAAAATTGTAATTTTTTCTGTATTTTGATATTTTGATTTTGAAGCTTTCTTATGGGAAACTTTTCATCTTTTGACAATTTAGAGATTGGAGATTATATCCTTTAGCCACATATGCTCTTCTATTTTGCAGGTTGCAAAATCAGAAATTTGTTCCTGATATAGTTATATATAATAATTAATTTCCACCTAGAACAGTGAAATTGCCCACACATTATGTTCACTCATCACGATCCCATCTCAACTGCATTGCCTTCCTGAGGTCAAATTCAAGCATAATTTAAAGTTAAACTGTGTGCCAAAAGTTAATGCTATATTTCAGGAACAAGAAGAAATCATGAGACAGTATTATGAGGATTATCCACATCAGGAAGGAATGTGAATCAGACAGTCACATTTGCTGTAAGGATTCTAAATTTAACATGCACTCATAGCCCAGGGTCTTTAGTCATTGGAGCACAGAATTGGAAAAGGGAGAGGGAAGGGGAAGAGGGAAAGTAAACATCAATAAGACTGGACAAAACTTATATTTATATCCTCTACTGAATTCTAAATCTTTCCTAAATATTTAGCTCCATGATGTTACTTCAGTGAAACAGAATTCGATTTGTCTTTTCTAGGACACAGATTAACAACACAGACCTAGGGTTAATAAGAGAGGTTTTGCGTTACTGCAACAAAAATATAGCATATAGCTATATCCCATTAACCTGATCAATAACTGCAACTATTAACATAGTTTAGAGCATTTTCTGCTGGGTGCAATAAAAGCAATCCACTAGCAGTGGCACTGGCAGTGCTTGTAAGACCTCAGTGACTGCAGGCAGGAGGTAGCTATCATCCAATGGATGTTCCTAGAACTTGTGAAAACATTTACGTCCTGCTGACATTCATTTTTATTGCAAACTCATTTTATTATTGGTCACTTTAAGAAAAGCATTGGCATAGGCAATCCCTTTCCAGCTGTTTAATATTCTCTTGTACCATAATAGGCTATGATGCTTCTAACAGCTCTACAGCATACAGCAGCATTCAAGGTATGTTTTCTTTACCTAAAAATTAATCACAATTCCTTTAACCTCCCAATTTAAAGTAAATTAAAAATGCATAAACATCATCTTTCCAAAAATTCACAGGTACATTCCTTCAAGTACCTAACTTTGAAAGCAACTAAAACATCCTGCAAGTGTCAGTTGCTCCAACAATCTGAAATTAAAACTATGAAAGCAGAACACTACCACATCATCATTCACCACAGTATCCGTAATTCAAATGGAAAGACGAGAAGCGTGTTCTCTTCTTTCACTGGGGAAGTCACTGCTGGATATGTAAGCAGAGTCAGGTATTCTAAAAATGTGAAACCAACTTCTCCACTACTCTCTGAAATCAACTGGCCTCTTTCAGAATAATGTGATAGCAATTACATCACCTAGTCTGAACTTCGTTTACATTTTAACAGTATCAGCAACCATTAATTTAATCTCTGTGGATAGGTGTGCAGTCTTTTTAGTATGTTGCTATACTTAGAAGTGATCATCAGTTTCAGATTATTTGATAATTTAACCTAGTCATTTTGACACTGCCAATGTGGCAGAAACATTACTCACTAAATTGTCAAATTGAAAGATACCCAACTGCTGTCAAAACCCACATGGTTCTGCTCCCCACTGCAGTGTCTGCTGAAACTGGTTTGCAAAAAAAAGGGAGCTTTTAAAAATTAATACGGTTTATTTGCCAGAAAATTACATCTCTTTATTTTTCTTTGTTAAAACAACTGTTCCCTGGTTTAGAACAAACACGGAAGTAGAATTATTATATGTATCAAATTTTATCAGAAGATGTATAGTAAGAAAATGAAGGCACATCAACTGCATTTACACCTTCTACACCTCATCTTAGAACTCAACACATTACAACACTAAGACTTTGGTGACAGGGTACAGCACTCCAAAAACATGCAAAGTCAACCTCTGTAGGTAGCTGGGCAGCTGCTGCTCCAGGCTGTTCAAGACCTGCTAGGGACTATCATGACCCGAGCTGCCTTTTTGGGAACATCTGCAGGATAACTGTGCTCCTCAAGGGCGGTCAGCCAACCTCACCCTCTTGTAGAAGACAAGTCTTTTCCTGTTTAATTCCCTCAAGTCTGCATATACTATTCTGAAGAATGGGAATTCTGCTCGATGCATAGAGGTCAAACCCAGGAGCCTTCAACAGCCACTTGAAATTGGTTAAGTACAGGTATACAAATGCAATATACAGAATCAAGTGCAATAAACACAAATTTCTTTTTTTTTAATATAAAAATTAAGAAAGAATAATGAAGTAGCAAAGCTTTCCCCAATACAGAAATAAACAAGTACCATTAATCACTACCCTGAAAAAACATTTTAGAGAAAAAAATGCTGCAATATTTACTCATTGTTTTAATACTGAACTTAGAATATTACAATCTAATTTAAAATATCTGCTCTCAATTAGAAACACTCCCAAACAGAGAAAAGCAACACACTGAAAGTAGATAGCTTTACCTTATTTTTACCTGTAAATGACCATAACTCCCGTTTCCACAAAACAGTGGAATCTCTTATTTATTAGTATTAATTAGAACAAAAGATACTGCAGATATCAAAAAATTATGTTTGCTATGCACTATTAGTCATAATTTCTTCCTTCTAGTAAATAAGAACTGATGACAGAAAGTAATTAAATTAATTGAAAATGAACAAACCGACTCTTGACACCTTAGTTTTATATATAAATAAATGTAAGCAAAATCTGTAAAAGATTTTTGCAACCAAAGAAAAACTGCATGTAATATGGTCAAAGAAAACTGTATCTACCAAAAATACACATTAAAATAGCTACAGCTATAGCTATGTAATAAAATAATTTGTAAAAAAATCAGTTGTTGGTGCATGTGTTCTGTAATCTAAATGTTGGGCATAAGGAGATTTAATGCATTTCTCCCCCCAGGTTTTAAAATTTAATTTAGACAACAATATTTACTTCCATCTTTTTTCATATAGGAAATGCATTTGAAAACAAGAAAAACACAGTGGTAGTGTGTGAAAATTCTTTTGAAAACTTACAGACCTGATTGAAAAGTCTCATCAGTCTACATCCCAAAACTTTCTCACTAAAAAAATGATTAAATGTATTTTAAAATAACTGTTTGCATACTGACACAGATTTATTTTCCAGTTAAGTTGCTTCAAGAGAAATCAGCCTTTACAATTTAGATTTTCCTTTCCACAAACAGAAGATCAAAGCAGTAACCTACAGTGAAGGCACAAAGAGTGCAAATGCAGATAAAAACTTTAGTCTTCAAAAATCGTTCCGCTCTACCTTTCCCTATTAAACAAAAATAAGGATTGTTTCCTTTCAAATGAGAGTTTTAGACTACAAAATACAGGAAGAATTTCCCCTTCCTAAACACCCATGAAATGCCACCAAACTACAGCACCAGTGAACTGCCTGTAGACAACAAACGATATTTTAACACACATCAAAGAGCCAACCTTATGTATGGTACTGTCATTGCTAAAGGGGCAAAGGTAAAAAAGGTTTTACAGGGCTTGTCGTTCTCTTCTGAAATATGCAAACCTGCTATATTTGAATAAAAACGTTCAGGTTACCTAATATTAATAATTACCTAATATTAATCCCACCATTGTACTCAAGTATCCGGTTCCACTACCCAGATTTAGAAAAGACAATCCAGGCTGAAGTTTCAGTGCTTCCATGACTTCAGAATAAATGCAAGGTGCTGACAAGTGTATATTTCCATGCTTCCAGGCCAAGTCTTTGTAAGCATTGTCCCTGTATCCTTCCAGATAATAATCACCACGATCAATCGCTCTGAAGGCTTGCTCCACACTCTCAGTGCGAATGTACTGAGCTTCTTTCAAGTTATCGATTAAGTCATCGTTGTCTTCTCCAGCACTCACAGCTCCTCCCATGCTGAACTTCTGTGGTAATTCAATTAGTTTGCAAAATACATTAGGAAGAGAGTTGTCCCAAAAGTATATATATGTAACGGAGTCTCAGCTGTTTTTTTCAGAAGGACATCACAAGTGAATCCTGCAAAACAGATATAATCACATAACTTGAGTTTCAAAAGACAAAGAAATTAACAAGTATTAGCAGGCGATGAAACATTGTTAGTACTAGTTAACTTTATGAAGCAGAACTAAGAGTCAGGACATCTAGTACTCAATCAAAATTCTGCCCCTCAGATTTTAACTAATAGCTGAGAAACATTGGCTTAATATGTCAACATGGGCTGTCTAGATTATGCAAACCCTTATGCTGTGTGACTTGCTAGACACTGCAAACACTTACAGTGCTAAGAACTCATCAGCCATGGCACATATTTGAGGGAGCATGGATGGGACAGCAACTGCCCTTGGGTGAGCTTTAGTCCCATCCTGAGAACTAAGTGTCCAACAGCAGCTGAGCATGTACCAACTTAACTAATTTTGAAAGAAAATTGGTTTCCATGCTTTAACATCATCCCATGGGGGGAAACAAAGCTCAGTAATGGATGATGTCCAGGAGATGCTTTTCAGATGTTAACTTTTGAGCTGAAACTAATGCAGATACAATGGCACATTGCTCTCTTCCGAAATCAAAACAGGAAAGCTCAAAAAGTATCTGAGTGCCTCCTAATGTCTGCCATATTCACTAGAGGAATAAAAACTCCTGAAGTACCCAGAAATTCTTAACAGCTTGCCAGCTCATAAATGTAATTCTACATAGAACACTGCAGTAAGTCATATTAACTTCAAAATAATTCCTTCAGATCTGTATTTTATCTGCAGTTATTCCATTATGAATTACTAAACTTAAAATCCAGATGTTAACATCTTTAATGTTGCATGAATTACCAGTAAAATAGCAACAGAAGACTAGGAGACAAAAAACCAGGAAGTTTAATGTACTACTTCTTGGTGAACAGAGTTAACAGTGAGTATCAGAATAATGCTGATGAAACACTTAAGTTTTAGTTGTTGCTCAGTGGTGTTTACCCTAAGCCATTTCCTACACTCTGCAGTGAGCAGGCACACAACGAGCCAGGAGGGAGCATGGCCAGGACAGCTGACCTACACTGGCCAAAGGGAGATCCCATACCATAGGGTGTCATGACCAGTACATAAACCGGGGGAGTTTACTGGGGATGGGGGTGGAATGTTCAGGGCTGTTAAAGCTCATCAGTGGTGAAACGATGACTGCTCACCATTCAGCTGTGTGCTTCCCCTGAAGCAAAACCAATTCCCACTGACTTTCAGGAATGGAAAGAGGTAAAAAGTCACCACATGCAATTATCCAGCAACAAAACCTTTGATTAAAGTAGAAAAAACAGACTTCTGAAAACCTTAGCATGTGTCCAACTGCACAGGAATAGATCTTTTGATTTGTGAAAAAAAACTACAGGACAACATAGATAGAAAATATGAAACCTGAGACATTCTTTTAAGTATAGTTTACAAAAATATTCCAGCCTTATTTGTCCGCCCTTGCACCACACCTGAAGGTTCAATGAATCAAATGAAGATAGTTAAGTTAAATAATCTACAGTGACTAAAGCAACAGTCCTGCCTTTCTTCATACTAAAAAGTTCATCATTGTCTTTCGATACATTTGGAAATAAATTTAACTAAAACCATAAAGATAAATACTGAGTTTCCTAAAGACTAAATTCAGCTGCTACATTTGGGAATGGGAATGCTACTTTCAGCTCTTCCTGCGGGGTGCATCCACCACCTCGCACCAGCAGATGGAGAACTCGGCTAGTCATCAGCAGTGCGTCAGGAAACGTGCAGAGCCCGGGGATGGGAAAACAAACCTTTAGCTTTTCCATCCACAAGGGTCTTCACTCCTTTCACATAACATTTATTTTCTGTAAGAGTAACATTTTTTTTCTAATTTTCAGCACTCACAAGACTGAAACAGAATTTTTTTAGGTATCTAGTGATTTGGTATTCTTGGCATTATATGACGGCTGAAGTTATTGCAATATCACAAGATTTTCTACTGATGACACCCACCAAGTGTCTCAGCTCCAATCATGGTTATCACAGAGAATCTCAAAGGCAAGAACAGAAAACGCAGCATCAACACCGTGACATTGAGGTAAGCAGAGGAGAGGAGAAATGGAGTTTCCTCTCAAGAATGAGACACAGCAAAAAAGCGGCTATTTGGCAGTGCACTTGAAGGCTACATCTTGTTCCAGATACACTGCCCCTGTCTGAAGAAAGTAACATTAGGTCGATGACAGTGATGGTGCTTGCTTTTTAGGTATCTTGTTTTGGTTTGCTTTCATTAGTGCTCTACTCTGCACTCTACAGGTAGGCAAAAATGCTGCTCAAATGGAAAGTACCTTTGTTCAAAAACAAAAAATGCCCTAGGAAGTGAAAGAAATAGATCTTTTCATGAGAAGTGGCCTCTTGTACTGCAGAGAAATACTTTTTGATAGTTCACTTTCCTCCAATGCTTTTATGTTCATAAACTTTTACTTAAGCAGTAAAACTCCTACTACTACTAGCAGAGATGACAAATATTTTAAGCACACAAAAGAAAACATCTTAGAAGCCATTTTAGCACAGCTGAAGAAAAAGGGCAAGTTAGTCAAATCTTCCTTGTGACCGTTTACCCAGGACCAAGATAAAAAACAGCAGAGCATACTATGATAAAACTTTCTACATAGCTAAATGCTCACCAGAAACATCCTGTGAAGCTCCCTCATGTTAAAACTGAAACTCGTGCAGTTCACAAAGAGCACAAGCAGAATTCTGATGACAGTAACACCAGGAGGTATAGCAACTGCACAAGAAAGATGAAGGTTTCTCAAGTTAAGAAAAAGCAGCTATTGCTTTTAGGCTTAGGGATCTCAGGAATACAGAAGCCAACAGAAATGATCGTGTAGGAGTTAAAATTGCAATATAGTCTTGATAAAAAACTTAATTCACTTAGTAAAGCCCATTGCAATTAAAACAATCTTCATTTCTTATTCTGCACTACTCATGAATTTATTTTTGGAAGTTGGAACCCAAAGTTTCTTGAAGTTTCTTATATTGACGATAAAAATGAAATGGAAACACACTTTACAATCTCCATAACAACCCACACAACTATAGAACACCACCTCTGACCTGCTTCTGACCTAACTTGTAACCAATTTCAGTGAAATACCTTAAATAATTTCTGGTTGGTTTTTGATTTTTTATTTGTTTAAATATTGCCACATTAACAGGACACGTATTTTTTGGCTATGTGGCTAAGAAGTGATGACAATTTGAGAACATTTTAGTTCTCCACTATCTTATAAGATATGCAAAACTCTTAGCTGAGAAGTTAGTAACAAAACATAAGGTTAACCAAATTTTTTTGCCAGCTTTTACAGTGACACAAGTTTTGCACATTTCAGAATTTCTACAAATGTATTTGCATTTCAAGTTAATTTCCTGGGCCACTAAGAACTTGCACACTCTCTTAAATGCAGTTTAAATACTGTGCTAGCAGTATTCATTTGCCAGACAAAACCTCAATGACATTGTTACATGTATACCTCAAGTATCTTAAAATTCAGTATCTTGTAATACTGACACAACCTGACTCCATACAATAACTACTCAGAAATACAAGGTACTTGAGCCAACTAACTTGATCCTTACTTCGTTTCAAAGAATGAATAGGAAATACAATAATACATGGAATCAGTCATATTTGCAGCCTCCTCACAACTATTTTCACTAACACATCGGCTTGGAGAAACATGACACTGAATCAGGAGTGTGATACATTACTTTAAACTGATACATAGAATACAACCTTGCTTGGTGAATCCTCCCTCTTCCCTTTGAGAGGAAGAAGACAACAAGAAGTCACCGAGCTGCACATGAGGATTCCACGGTTCAGTTTCCCCAAAAAGGAAAATTCTGTGACTGGCAATAGAAGGGAATTAACCATGAATGCACACACAGGCCTGAAACACTTCAGCCAATTTAACAGCTTCAGTTTACTCATGGCAAACATCAGCAAGATCACTCTAATCAGTGGGGATTTGAAGTTCCCTAGGCTACCAATCAAGTATCAGACCTCCCTCCTCCTTTCTGTCCACGCTCAATACATGACACCCCTGCAGCTGTTATGAGCTCAAGATCATGTTTTGTCTGTCGTCATCCCATCCAATGACTCCTACAACCACGGAATTCCATTTTCAGTTTAGCTTCCCTTCTTCTCCCAAGTATTATAATAGCAAGGAACACAAGGAAATTCAACCTCAAACCGCAGAGCTTAAAGTTTCTGCAGGAGCCTTCAAACAAACAGTATGATTGATTAGGATGTGAAAGGAGAAGAATAATTCTAATATTACTTTCACCCAGCAAAGCCTGGAGAAAATTGAAACATGAAGTATGTGCTGACAGTAACTGTAATAGGTGACCACAAAATTAAGAATAAAATGTGGGACACAGAGGTATTTAGGACTGAAGTCTTCATAAACGTTTTTTAAAAATTTTTACACCTATACCTTGCTGTTAAACTGATACTGAAGGCAGCAAAAAGAACTACTAGAACTACCTTCTCTTCCTCAACTATTTGTTTTGTCACTCCAAGCAGCTATGAAAGAAGAAGACCTGTTGTTTTTAGGATATATGATGCTACTTGGTGCATTAAGGAAAACTCTATCAAGAACATTGCATGTTTTTGAAGTCTATAAACTAATCTTGCTTAAAAACATTCACTCCTAAACTGCTGTTCAGTGGGTCACTTCAAGAAGCTCTTCAAGTTAAACAGACACAATTACAAAACCAAGTACAGCCAGCTCCACTGCAGTGCACTCCACAGAGCATACTTCAAAGTTCTTTGCAATACAGCAATGGAACAAAAAATAGACCCAGGATTAGCGTTAAGTCAAATGAATGTAAACAGCCACAACTACTGACTTAACCTGAATTGCATTGACCTACTTGGGCAGAAAATGTTTGTCAAGTCTGATGTAAGCTTAAGCCCTGATCTTCCTGTTTGAGCTTTCAACAGCTGTTTATACAAGATTCCAGGTATGTGCCTGCTCTCACTTCCTCCACCTCCTTTCACCTGAACATGCTGAACAGCAGACATGGCACTGCATTTCTCTCAAAAGAGGTTCTGAGACTTAGGGAACTCCACAAACGTATGAGCAGTGACAAGCATATAAGCACATGATCAAATGAATTTAACCTTGGTAGCTACACAAGGGCATAATTTTGGACTAACTTGCTCAGTAGCTACTGAACTTTTTTTTTTTAAATATTGAGACAGTTCACAGGAACTTGAATAAAATAAATAATAAAACAACATAAAATTTTGTTAGTTGTTTTTGTGTTTGATTGTTCTTCTCATTTCTTTGAACCAGGAGACATCCCTTTCTTGGTTGACACTGTCTCTTGTACTTAATTTGTTCTTTTCATCTGAAGTTCTACCTACCCTCTTCACACCACACCAAGAACTGAATGCTGAAAGGAACATTTCTCTTTATTTCTATAGTTCTGCATGCCAGACCTGTTCTCAGGTACGCTGATAGAGGCTTGAAAATTCATTACCTTTTATTACAAAGCAAAGCAAACATTCCTACATACTTCCTGGACTAAAATTTTAATGTGCAGCTTAACCCCACATTCTGACTTAGCTCTCCTTATTGCTTAAAATCTGGGCAATCAAAAAATTTTTGCAAAGCTGAACCTCTCAGGCTTCAAGAGCAGTTTCTTCTTCAAACACAGACTTGTTAATTGCTATAGGCAAACTGGTGATTACCTCTCAACAGGTTGTATGTATACCTTTATGGCTGAATGAACATTAGCTCTGCCCTGATTCTGAGTACCATGTAGTGTACCATCAATTCAGACTTCAAAATAATTAATATTACGTCTCTACCCACAACAGCCCAAAACATTTCCTGTTGCTTAGCTGTAAGACAATGCACAAAATGCTCTCATCTCTAGGGAGTCTAAGATGACTTAGTGACCTTTCAAAGTTCCATTAAAGATCTCCTAAGCAAAGGATATCAATTTAATCCAATATCCAACATGCAGAAGATCACCTATCCTTACTCTGACACTAGTGCCCATTACAGACCCTGGCAGACCTCTTGCAGCACATTTTGTAAAGGTCTCAGCTCCTGAGAGATGTGCCTACAGATCTCTCTACTCCCAGGCCACAACTATTTTTAGTTTGTCCACCACAAACTAGCCAAAAGAACTTTATCACAGACTGGCTGGGAGAAAGGGGAAAGATGAAAATCTTCTCTCGAGGGCCTAACAGACCCACAGAAACAGGAGGTACCAGGCAATAGCAGTTTGTTCACTGCCTAAAATATCAGGACTTCAAAAGAGATATGAATCAATGTTGTTTCATACATACAGATGTCTGATATTCACTGAGCCTGTCTCATGCACCTGTTTTGCATATGAGAAACTGCTGTCTGTGCACATATTTCACAAATTAGTGAGCTACAGAGTGACCAGGCTGCAAAACTCATTGCCACAATACACAGCTTTGTGGAATGATATTTAACAGAGTGTTCGTTTCCAGTAGGTTCATACAAGCCATCACAGGTAAATGTTAAGAATCAGAAGAGCTGTGTAAAAAGAACTGGTTCTGGTAGATCTAATTCTGTTTAGCCTGAAAAGGCAAAAGGCATAGAAGTGACACAAACATTTCTGCAAATTTTAAAATTGTGATCACTTTCCATCTAGGATACCTTAATATATAAAGAACAAGGGAAATAGTCAACACTTTTAAAACAAAACTTGTTTCTCTTCATGAAAGAAGATGGTTAATAATTTAGTTTGGGTGACCCAAACATAAAAGCGATGTTCCTTTACTTAGAGTAACCTTAAGAGAGTAACCAGTAACAACTGGGGGATGGGGAGGGAGAATCCTCTTTTATAATGAAGTAAAAAGCAGGTTTTGTACAAGAACTGAAACATATTTCCTAACTTTTTACCACAAAAGTTATAGTTCTTAAGCAGATCAAGTCACACTTCATGTAACTTTGACTAGGCAAAATGTGGTCCATGACAAAATTTTCACCTTTCCAGCCAGTACTAAAGTTCAAAAACTTACTGCACATAAACATTTCAAGGTATTTAAATAACTCATTTCTAGCAGCAACAGAACAACATACGCCTGTTGCCTTTAGCAAAAGAAAACAGAAATGAGGTCAAGTGTAAAAATAGAAGATAGTTGCATTCCTGACACTTGAAACCTCATCTTGGAGCTATGCATTTACTTCAGTCTCAAAAAAAAAACAAAAACCAAAAAAAACCAAAACCCCACAAAAAAACCACACCCACAAAAAACAAAACAAAACAAAAAACCCCAATCCAAACCAAAAAAACAGGCGCAATTAAAAACTGAAAATATCAACCAGCTTTGCCAACCTTCAAGTACACTAAAGTGTTTTGGTTTCTAATCTTCAGAAGTGTATTTAAAAGCTTCAAAATAGCATACAATAATCACAGCATAAATAACTTAAATACTGTATTATCATGAAGTTTACTTTCACAGCCCGAGAATCTCAACTCTTATTTATTATGCATCCTCTTTTTCTGAGATGCTAAATAAATACAATTTAAGGAAAAAATAAATCCCAGTCCGTCTTTGCTTGGATTCTTAAAACAATACAGTGCAATACAACAGTATGCTTTGAGAAGTTATTTTATTATAAAATACATTTTAATTACAAAATAACATTTTTATCTTCTAATTCTCAAGAGGGAAGAATGAATAAAGTCTTCTCCTGTTTCCTGCTTCTATTCCTCAGAACCATGAAACAAAATTCTTTCACTGATGCAACCTTCCAGAAGCATCACACTGGAATCACGATTTTTTTCAAATATAACTTGTTTATTAACACTTGCACACTGAGCTAGTTTTATCTTGTCAAAGAAAGCAGGGGATATCTACCCCACTTTCTTATTTTTAATCCCCAAATCCTGCAATCCAAAAGCTTTAGACCTTAAGGATCTATATCATAATTTGTCTCCGTCTCCACACATACCATAAATCCATGAACAGCACAACCTAAAATGATGTGACTTTGTCCATAAATCTCTATTACTTAAGACTTTCAGTGCCTACTTTATATAAAACAGATCAACATGCCTTTCATGATTCTAACCAAAAGAAAGTGATGATTTATCAAAACTTTCAAAACACCCTAATTAAGTACAAACTAAATCTTTATTAAAATTCTACCAAAAAGCCTCTAGTCATTCAGAAAAAAAACATAAAATCAACACTTTAGTTTACAATGTAAAAGGTTACAGCATTAATACTGCTATCAAAGTCTGTTCCACAAAGATTCATGCAAATACTATTGTCCCTGCTTTGAAGCAATGTTTCAAAGTATTGCTTTTGTAACTAATGTTTCAAAGTATTTTGTATCACTAATTTATACCTCTGTGGCCAGTCAGTACCTTCTATTTTAAATTTTCTACACAGCTTGCAAATGATTAAACAGATTACTCACCTGCACATATCAAAGTTAACCTTGTTGCGTTATGTGATAGAAAACCGTTCTGCACGCAAAGCAGCAGGGGTGCACTTACCAGTGGGGGAAACACATGGGAATACCCTGACCCAGGCTGCCATCAGCTCCCTCCACACTCCCACCCCCACTATCTATCTCCAAGGCTTTTCTCAGATCCAAAGGTGTGACACTTACAGGGCTACAAAAGTTATCATGGAGTGCAGGGGAAAGGGACATGGGGACAGCACAAGTCCTGTGAAGGGGTGCTTGGGGGAGGAACCAGAGGTGAGGAAAGGGAAAAATCACAGTGACTAGAGGGGAAACAAGCCTGGGAAACCCAGGGCTATGGTGACAAGAGAGATAGAGACCTGTGAGCAGGCTGCAGGTCAGTATGTGTGTCCAGCTGTGCCCAGCCTATCCTGTCAGACTGTTAAGTTCCTTTTGCAACTCCTTCTTGGGCCTCTGTTTGGTTCCCATGTGCATCTGCAAGACACAGAGTCAGACCACAGGTCACAAGGGCTGGTGGGTCTGCGGTGCCAGCAAAGCAGGGTGAGAACTTCTGCAGGTCCAGGTGTAATCCACCAAGCTGGACTGGCCAGGAAACTGGCAGAGTGGCCTTGGAACTGGGACAAGACAGTTGCTGAGCGAGGCAGCTGAGAGAGTTGGCTGCTGGACAAACAAAGAAGGGTCCAAGGTGAGCTGCTGGAGAACCTGTGGGTTTTGGGATTGGCAGCTGAGCATGTGCACGTGTGTAAGAGGCAATGGGGCATAAATAGGCCAAAGAGCTACCCTGGGGTAGAATGCGTGCCCAAACCCAGAGACTGGGAAGAGTCATAATATATATACCTATGTGTTTGCAGACATTCAGCTTGGCCATCCAGAAAGAGTAACAGGAATAGGCTATTGGTGCAGTTTGTGCTTGCATTAGTGCTGTCGCCAGTGTTGGTGTGGTGGCAAATTATATATATACACGCTGAATACACGTGTTTGTTTGCTACTGAGAATATATGCTTAGCCTCACAACTGGCAGCAACTGACAGAGAGGACAGTCTTAAGCTGTGCCAATGGAAACATAAGTTGGATATTAGGAACTCTTTTTTACAGAATGAGTGATAAAGTACTGGAATCGCCTGCCCGGGGAGGTGGTGGAGCCACCATCCCTGGGTGTGTCTAAAAAGGACTGGATGCAGCACTCAGTGCCATGGTTTAGTTGAGCTGTTAGGGCTGAGTTGGACTTGATGGATCTTGAAGGTCTCATCCAATCTTGTGATTGTGTGTGTACAACTCACTGGACCTGAGGCCATGGACACCTACACTAAAAAACTAGAAATACTTGAACAAAATTCCTTACAGGCCTTCTTTAAGAGCACAAACCAAAATACATAAGCACATTTTAAACTTAATTTTTTTCTGAATTACTGGTTTTGTCTTCAGGTATGAATCAGGTATTACTGTAAATGTGGCTCCAAAGTTATAATTTACTTACAGTACCAATAATGGCAGATGTCGTCTGGAAGGGATTTGGAGCATTTGTGAAAGCTTGCAGCATTCCAAGATATTCATGCAAATACTTCAGCAAGAAATGCAAGTTGAGAACCTTTCATCATGGCCTGTAGAGCAGCTGTGCACTTGCACAGTTCAAGATAATCGTCATTCCCACAATATTACTGTATCAGGTTTTTTGCAGTCACACAAAGCACATGGTTTTCACCTGACACGAGTGTAGTTTACAGATATAACACAAGAGGCTGCTACACTCACACAACCTGATGTAGTTATATCATGGACACCTCGTTTATCCAGAGCATGTCACAACGGAGAAGTCAAATTTTACAGTAACTTTTTCTGACAACTGAATTACTTCAGAAAACATCACAGAATCTCAGGAAACTTGGCAGTAATGAGTCTTAGTCATGATGAATGCATAATTAACTGAAGCAAATAACGAGAGACTAAAGCCTATGGGATTTCATAATACTGCAGATGTCAGCTCAGCAGAAGTCAAAGAAACTCAGCAGCTCGATTTTTCTATGTCCTTCCAATTTCACTGACCTTCTGACCGCAATAATCCCAAATTTAGAGTTTCTTGAAGGAAGAACACAGCAAAGCTTAACAAACTGGACTACACTGAATGGAAGGAAAACCAGAGATCATTCCCAAAAGGGTAAAGGAAACAGTTTTGCAAATAAAGAGCAGGATCACATGCCCAGCAGAAGAGCCAGCAAAACCCCACCCACCAGAATCCAACAAGAACTACAAGAGTAAACAAGAACTTCATGAGTCTCAGGCAGAGACTTTCAAATGTAAATCAAATCCTGGCAATCCAATGTACCAGTAGAAATACAGCATTCCTGATTACTTGAAGCTATCAGTACTACAGAAATATTAACCATGTGTCAAAATCAGGCATCTCCTTTAGCAACTGCTTTGGAGTTCAGTCTTTCAGCAATGCTGACTTGCCTTCATATCAGTCACTGTTCTGAAAATATGATTAGGAGGATAGTAGCTCCCAAAATCAACTCTTTTTTTTTACTTTGATATACACACCATGATTCAACAGCACAATCATCCTGACTGGGTTGAGTAGTATTACTTGGCTTTTTCGTTTATATGTCAAGAAAACCACACGGTAATTCCCAAACATCTGCTAAAAACACTTGCTATAGAAATAAAAAATTCTCTATATAGTAATCACTTTTCTGCCAACCACACAGTCCTAATTCCTCTTTCAATATACAAACAACCACATATAGGAACCAAGCCCTTCGTTTGGGACAGGGATGCCACAGGCATTTCAATTGCTGACTGTGATTCACTAGCTGACTATTACTATAAACAATTCCAATTACTATCACATCACTTACAAAAACCACACATTGATACAGAAATCTCCTTTTGGAGAGGCAGATTTGTCTTTTTTAAAATATGGACAAATAATTAGGATGTCACCTCTGAGATGATCTCTGAAATCTAGTTCCCTTTCATTCCTGAAGAGAGCTCATAACAAATTCTATTTGTTTTGCTTGAAGGATGGTACCAATACACACTTTTAATAGATACACTCCTTTTGTGTCTACAACATAACTGCATACTGCCTTTCACTACATCTTAAACTAGTATTTTAGAACAACTCTGATTTGACTCTAACTCTTACCACTAAATCTAAAATGACATTTGTAGACATCAGCTGGGAAAAAAAAAATCTTCCCAGTGACAGATGCCTCCTGGAGGAACATTATCCAGTATTACAAAGTTGTCACTATTCATCCTGAAAATAGTTTTCAAGATTGCTTAATTTGCCATTAGAAATATGCATCTATCACTTCAGACTTTTAACAAATTGATTGTCAAAAAAGGGGAAGAAATAATTATGATTACTGAAAGCTTTAATAAGAGTTATCTATTTAGAAATCATGCAAAGGTTTTGCAATAAAAACAGCAAGCTTCTGGTACTTGGCATGTGACTCGAGTGCTCAAACACAGACCTCTAGTGCTATTTTAGGTGTTCATGCTAACTATTGGCTACTTGGCCGGTGCTACAGCAACAATTAGTGCTAAATAAAACAGAAAACTCTTCTGCCCACATCCTGTCTTAGCTTCTCTGTAAGTCAGAGGAGCTGCTCTCTCTGTGTGACTTAAGACGACTTTGAAAGGAACCTAAACAGTCAGGACTGGTAAAGCAACCAGATAAAAGGCATTATTGGCCAAAAGAGACCAGAAGAGCAAACCTGGAGACACTGACTTGTAACTAGTCTGTCATCACCAGGTCCTAAAAGCCTTCAGAACAGAGATCCTGTTTACAGTCTCTACATTGCCACAGAACTGATTGGTTGTCCATGTGTCCCTGAACACATGCCATCTCCAGTAAAGCATGCATGTAAGCAACCAAGACAAGGGCTCTCTTCTCTCACTGCTCAGCTACCTCTACTTCAGATTTATCCTGTCTGCCATCTGGTTTTTTTAATACTTCAAATAATGTAGGCCTTCAGTAAGTTCTCTCATATCTAACAGCTCCATACTGACAACTCAGATGCCCTACAGCACCTCCATATAAATGTCTTTAATTCAGGATTCAAAACGTCTCATGTCCCTATCAAACCACTTGATGTAAAGCCTGCTACCTTTTAAACCTGATTTTAAGGTTTTGTTGTCAAATTCTGGATTGTTTCCTCAAAGAAGTTTTTCAACATTAATTCCATTTGTACTCTTTTACACCCAAAAAATACAGCAAATCCAACTTTGTTTTGCAACTGTATGCTGAGGAAATACTATTTTGAGAAAATCAAGTGAAATGCAATACTTGAGAGGCATTCCAAACCTCACCTGTTGACGCCTTAACACCACTTAGAGTATCTCAAACCTCCAACTGCCTGCAACTCATGCACTTGTAAAAGCAAGACCTTTACATCCTTTCTTCACTAAACATCAACAAAAAAAGCACCAGAGCTCCAAAGCTAGCCTTCATAAAGTGCATTTTCTAAGCAGCAGGCTCCAAATATTCTTCTGCCCCAAGACAGCCCCTCTAAGAAGAGGAGTTCCACAGTAATTCCCCACTCTAGAACTTCACCTTGTGAGAATGCACCAGAATCTGTAGCCTGTGAGTTCCCATGGTGACTCCTGATGTCACATCTAATCTCTTTTAGGGCTGTGGAGTTTGGTTTTTTTTGTTAAAATGTTCTATAATGACCTCTAAACCAGTGTCTTTTTCTCACAATAAAGGAAAAATTATACTTCTGTGCTTCAGTTTAAAGAACTGCTAAAAATGATTGAGAAATGTGTCACATACCAACTGCAGCCACAATGTACAAGTGATAAAGAGGATTTCCAATCCTTTTCTTCTTTCCAAAAGTATGGTTCTTTGGACTAACTGCCATTTTTAAAGACATCTTTGGTTACAGTTTACTCTTACTTCTTATTTTCAACATTTCCCAGCAGCTTCTGATGAAAAGTAGATTCAGCAAGAATCCACACACACACATTCCATCAGTATTCCAAGCTCCTTGAGGTTGACATCACAGTCGACTTTGCAACACTTTCTCTGAAACATGAAGTAGGCATGACATACCAGGACAAAAAGGACAGAAAACTAACACCACTCTTCTGAATGGCAGCCAGCTATCTTTCAGTTCTGCAAAAAAATTACATTCAGCATCCTGAGCTGCTATAAATTCTATCCTTTCTTCAAGGACCAGAAGTCCAGCCCAAATTTCTTAAATAACACAGCAGCCAGAAACTGCTTTAAGAGCTTGCATGAAGGAGGCCTGAAGGCTTTCATTAACATCCAGTGCATACAAATAAGTCCCAAAGGAATTAGAGCACAGTAGTTATTTCCTGATGCTCTCATGTAATTATACCCACAATATTTGATATAACTACCACACTTCAGTCCCTGTAACTCCATAAATCACGAAGCAGAACAGTGTGAACACAATTCTGCAAAGCAGATACATTAAAAGAATTCTCCATCCAAAAAATCCACACTTGTTGGTTGGAGAGGAAAAAGCATGCAGATCAACTACTGGAAGATTCCTGGAGTGCCTTAGGCCAGTCACATACCTGATTATTCATTTGCAAAGCATAATTGCACATACATTCTACCCACTTTTGCTTTGAGGAGTTTACCTTCTAAGTAGGTAAAATAAATGAGATTATATTAAACGACGTCTGCATTCAAGAGTGCCAAGTGCTGGAGACTTCAAGGCCCTCTTCTTACACAGAGAGCTAATTAACCATCAGCTACAGAACATCACTTTCAGCTCAGCAGGGTAGAGTAGCACATCTCTGTGACATTCCTATTGAAAATGGGAACAAGGCAGGAAATGACAAGGACAGGTACATGTAAAGATACCTCTCATCCAGAAAAAAATTACAGTATGCTCAGGTGGTTCTATCCATGCACCTAAGACTGGCATGAGCATTACCAAAATGCTTAACACTTCAAAACTGCTTTTAATGTATTTGTTCCGGGGAACTTGTGAAACACCTGACATAAACCTTTCTGAGACACTGCATGGGGAAATTTTATTGCCTGGTTCTGGGAGGAAAAAACAAGAACCATGCACTACAATGTCTTGCAGTAGGAATTTTGTGCTAATGTCTTTTAAATTTGCCTTAAGACTTCCACCTGCACTGGTATCATGCATAAGAAGCCTACTTTTAGCTTCAGAATACACACTTCCCACCTCAAAGTGCTTCAAGTTTACAGACACAGCCAAGTGACTGCTCTGGTATGGTCCAGCCCAGGCATGGAAAACTACAATACATGCCTGACACTGAGGTCCTATTCTTAGGTCTCCTATTAGGCAGAAGCCTCTTCAAAAGGAGCTGCAGGTTGGGGCAGTGGTTGACAGGCAAACAGAAGACTAAACAATAAAAACCACTAAACTGCCAAGATTATGATTATAAAAATGGCAACATTTCACAATTTATAAACAGAATACTGCAAAATTGAAACTGGCCAGTGACATATCTAAAGCAAGTCATGACACAGATCAGATTAAGAAAATCCAGAGAGAAGGCCAATGAGAGAGGCAGGAAGATTTTTTCAAGAATTCTGGAGTTAAGATCAGAGATTATGCAAGGAAGAAACCTAACCCTGCACAGACACAGTGATAAAATTTGGCCATCCAGGATTATTCAGTACTACATGCTTTTTTCTGTTCCTGCAATTTCATTATATCCTCCCCACTGCAGAGCTTCCAACAACATCCAATTGTATTTTCCAGCATTTCTGAGGGACAGTGACTGTTGTAAAGAACATCTGGATAAGTGTCCATCTCCAAAGCCCTCATTGTGGCTCTCTGACCTCACTCACATACTTCCAACATTTCTATCATTATATTCATTGTCCCAAAGTCAGTAAAAACACCAATAGATCTGTCACACTTTTTTCCACCTACATATCCAAAATACTTTTCAAACTTTCCCAAAAAAATCAAGCAGGAACTCTGTAGAAGACAGCTCCATTTATCCAAGCCTGATTCTTTCCAGAGACTGGCTGCCCAGAGTAAGGCAATAATCCTGTTGGGGGAAAAAAAGCGTATCACACATCATAATTCATTTGCAAGCATAATGGATTAAGGTTACAAAGACATTCTCACCACACATTATTGTAATTTACTAACTCTAAGCACTGGATGTTTTGCGTCTTGCATCTTAAAAAGCATTCTCTCTAACACAGAGGTCATATGGTCAAGAGGAACTGGACATCTTCATTAATTTGCTGAAATGCTGACTAGCCTTATTCTGGGTATATTTTGTGTGTGTATCAATGTTTGTTGCTCTTTATGAGAAGAAACCTTACTGTTTTGCTAAAACCTGCAGTTCAACTGTGTTTGACTTATTACTTGACAGGAGTAAAAAAAATAACCCCTAGGAGAACACAAACTATGTTGGCACTGGCAAGTACTTCAAGGACACGAGCATTTTCCACACGCCGGGGCAGTTTACTACTTTCATAAAGAATTTCTTCTCAAGCAGACACCCCCTCCCACCCTTCCACCTTAGATGTTTGTTTCCCTTTTTGTTGTTGGTCTTTTGGTGTTTTCTTTTTTTTGGGGGGGGGAGGGGTTGTGGGGGTTTTTTGTCTTTTTTTTTTAAATGACAGAGCTGCACAAAGCAGGCCCAGGCTGCTGACCGAGTATCAAATAAATGCCAAGATTCCTTCCCCCTCTGCCCTCCCTCCCCCTTCCTGCAACTTCAGAGGGAGCCGCTGACAGCTGCCGAGCCAGGGGGGAGGGAGGGCGGACGGAGGGCAGGCGAGACCCGCACACGCAGTGCAGAAGGTGGCCCGAGGTTTCGGCCCCAAGAGGAATCCCATTAACACCGCAGACCGCAGCTCGGCTACAGCCGTGACCCCAGGACGCCTCCTCGAGCAGATAACAACAAAGAAAACAGACGGGAGGAGGTGGCAGCCCCGGAGCCAGTTCCTGCTCCTCCCCTTACTCTTCTCCCAGCCAAAACAGAGACCACAATATAAACACAGACAAAATGTGCGTTTATGGCAAAGCGGGGGGCAGAGGCAGCCTTGTCCTTCTCCCCCGGCGGCTGCCGGCAGGAATGCTCACCGACCGACTGACCCTGGCTTGCTTGCGGGCGAAAAGCGAAGTTATCGTGCATTTCACACACTTTATTTATGTAAACAAAGTATTTTCCGCTCGCTGCAGCCGCACCACCTCCTCCACTCCCAAAGGAGAAATACCCTTCATTAGCCCACGGGTTTTTCTTGAAACAAAACAAAACGTTGTATCACACACCTCTCAACGATGCCTCGGCCGGGAAGACGCAGCCCCCACAAGCCCCTGAGGTTGTAAAGACTCGGCAGCGAAAAAAACAACCAACCAAAAAAACCAAGCCCAAACAGATCCCCTAAAACGCAGGCTCCCCTCCTCACTGCATTTCTTCAAAGGCAAAAAGCAAACGCACAGCCGTCACGGGGGGGAGGAAGGGCGCTGAGCCGCAGCGGGGGACAAGCGCTGCCCTGACCTTACCTGTACCACCATCCCCCGCCTGGAACCTTCTCTCCGGTCCCTATCCTCTCAAAACAGCTGCCCAGGCCCGCGGCTACACCAACCACCTCCCCTCCTCCCAGCCCGTTTTGGGCCAGAGATTATTTATTACGCAGACGGCGCGAGGGGTGGCAAGGGTCAGGCAAAGGAGAAGGAGGAGAAAGAAGAAGGGGCTGCCAAGGGCGTACGCACAGAGCCCGTCCTGTCCGTCCCCAGGGCGAGCCCTCGCCCTGTCCCGGCTGCACGAAAACAACCGCCCCCCCCATCCCCCTTCCCCCGCGCCTGCGTGCGAGGCCCGCGGACAATGGGGATCGGAGCGCCCGGGGCGCCAGCGAAGGGCAGGGGCCGGCTGACAGGGGCCGCAGGGCCGCGTTCCCCCCCTCCCCCGCCGCAACCCACCGTCCCGGCCGTCCGACGGGGCCTCCGCGCCGCACAGCGCGGCCGGAGCGCAGTTCTGTCCACCCTCCCGCAGTGCGGGACACTCACCCGTTCCGCAGCGGGCCCCGGACCCTGCGCTGGGCGCCACTGGCGAGACCCGCCTGGGGGTGGGGGGGGCGAGAATTGCAGGCAAGAGAGCTCTCCGGTCGGCCGCGGGCGAACGGCCGAGCGAGCGGAGGGCGGCGCTGGGCGGCCGCGGGTCGGAGGTGCGCGGTGGGTTCGGCGGCCGGTGCCGGTGCGAGGGACGGGACGGGACGGGGGAGGCGGGGCCCGACAGCTGAGAGGATGTAAACAGAGCGTCACGTGACGCCGCCCCCCGCGCGCGGGGCCGCCGGGCGAGGCGGGGGCGAGCGCTGCGCCGCTCCGCGCCCGCCCCTGATTGGCCGCTCGCCCCCCGCGCGACAGCCAATGGGCGGCCGCCGCTCGCTGCGCTCGTCACCGGTCGCCCGGGGGTCGCGGGGGTGCGCGCGCTGACTGTCCCGTCTGTCGCGCTCCCTTTCCCCCAGCCCGGCTGGGGAGCGCTGGTATTCCCGTGTCCCCGGCCCTCCTGTCTCCCGTGGGCCGCCCAGGATGGACGGCGGGACCGTGTTCTCGTGCGGAAAGGCCGAGCCGCGGGGGGAGGAGCGGCGGCAGCGGCGGCTCCGCGGGTGGGCGGCGGGGGTCACGCAGCCGCGCCGGAGGCCCGGATTTAAAAACATGCGCAAGGTGCCCCCGGTGCCCGTCCGAAATAGCTCCGCTTTCCCCGGCCCTCCGCGCTTTGTGGCGTTCTCGCTTTTCTCAGGGGATGCGGCGGCTCTGCAGGACCCTTCCGTAGAGCCTCTCGCAAAGGGGGCCAGAAAGTTTCCCCCACGCTCCGAGAAAAGGGCCGTGGGCCTTTGTTGTTGAAGCTCCGAAAGATAGTTTGGAAAACTACTGGAAGTAAGAGACATCACGGGGAAAGATCGGAGAAATCATTAGAAATGTCAGAAAACGTCTAAAGAGGGGCTGTAAAGGTGATAAAAGGTCTAGAGAGGATGCCACGTGAAGATCAGCTGAGGTCACTTGGCTTGTCCAGCCTAGGGGGAGACCTCACAGCAGTCGGCAGCTTCCATGGGAAGTGGACGGGGGGCACAGATTTTTTTCTGGTGTCCAGTGATGGTCCTGAGGGAGCAGTATGAAGATGTTGTGGAGGTTTTGGTTGGATATTAGGAAAAGATTTTTCACCCTGAGGGTTGTTGAGAACTGGGACAGACTCCCCAGTTAAGCGGTTAGGGCACTAAGTCTGACATAAGTGTTTGGACAACACTCTCAAGCCTATGGTGTGATTCTTGATGTGGTCCTTTGCAGGGCCAGGAGTTTGACTTTGGTAACCTTGTGTAACCCTTTCAACTCAGCATATTCTATATGATTCGATGAGTTTGGGAAAGGAAAAAGTACTGTAGAAGGAAATAGACATAAATAAGTGGAAAGTCAGGGAAGCCTGGGGTCCCAGTGCAGACTTCAAGCCCAAGGTGATGAAGAGTGTTGGGTCATTTTGGGCCCTGATCTCCGGTAATGTTTCTTAGGCATTGTCTCATGTTTAATTTGGTAAGGAGGAATGATGTGGCATTGGAAAGA
This sequence comes from Cyanoderma ruficeps, assembly GCA_008694505.1. Classification (NCBI taxonomy): domain Eukaryota; kingdom Metazoa; phylum Chordata; class Aves; order Passeriformes; family Timaliidae; genus Cyanoderma; species Cyanoderma ruficeps. Next base: position 9,674,472 of record VZDJ01007755.1, on the reverse strand, counting down.
GAGTCAGTGGAGAAAGTAGGCTTGGCTGGTGTTTGGGAGAATTAAGAGTTATACAGGTATCAGGACTTGTAGCAACTTGGCTAAGCTGTTTTCCTTGCAGAAAGGAATGAGAAACGCCTGAGGTCAGTGTCAGAAAAGGGATGACATTGACACTTGAGGAACAGTAAGTTCTTATTCACCAAACAGTCTGGCAAAAGGTGTAGGAGTTAAGGATTTCAGGCTAGTGGATATGAGAACCTGCAGATACAGAGTGGATGTTACAATGAAACTAATTTAGACAACTTGTAGACATTTACAATGATAATTTAATCTGGAGTGTTGTAAGCGCTGAGTGTTTTGTGAAATGCAGCTGAGAGGCATAAAGTTTTGAGCTTTAGCCAAAGTTTGAGTAGTAGTGGAACAGGATTTCTAACTAAAAGTCCTGAGAATCGAAGGACGTAGAAAGTGTAGCTGGTAGGAGGCCAGGAGTGAGTATAATGGTTGGGGGGCAGGATTAGTTAATTCTGGCGCACACTATGGTTGTGGATAGCAATAACTGAGGTGAAGATAATGGTCAATATAAGGGGGAGAGTTTCTGTTAGGCTGGGACTCAGAAATAAATCTCCTGTCAGGTGGACTGAGTGATTCAAATAGTGCTGCAAATTGTCACCCTATTAGTGATGTAACTGATGGCTCCTTGAATGAGAGAAACAGAAGGGAGAATAAACACATAAATTCAATTTTTACATTGAAATATGCCTTGCATCAGTAAATGAATGATTTTTGCTGGCTTTGAGTATTGTAAGCTTATTTCTATTAAGAATTTTTAGTTAGGTGTAATAAGTGTGTATATATCCCTGCCTATGGTCTTTGTGACAGTTTTGATTCCTTCTCTTTCCGTCACATCCTAGATATTCTTGTGCCTGAGCAGCATGTAGTCACTACCTGTCAGACAAGGTGTAATTAATCAGTATTCAGTCAGGACAGAAGTTATGGCCATGTTTTGCTCATTCAGTTTTAAGAGAATTTTTTTCAGATAGCTTTTTTTTTCCTCTGTAAATTTGAACTGATAAATTGGAACTTGGACTGATACTGTTCTTTTCCATTTACAGCGAACATGGACATACAATTAGGAAGGCCATTCTGCCGTCATCTTTCAAAGCTGAAAAGAAGCTTCAGCATTCAAGTCTAGCAGAAAATTCTACTCAAACATGCATAATTCTCCAGATCTGTTCTAACTCCTGTCCATCCATTGTCAAAAAAGAAGTAAGGTGTGTGTATTTTCTGATGCAGCATGTAACTTCTGCATCTTGAGGTATAAGATATTAATTGTCACATTATTTTGAGTTTGAGATGTGCATCATTTGGGCAACCTTTGTTTTCATTTGAATGTAAGTTAATAGTCTCAAAAAAAGCTAGTGTTATGTGACAGGCCCATCAAAGCTCTGTATAAGCTTGCTGAGTTCAAAAGCCACATTTCCCACTTCTTAACTGAATGTAACTGAAATAACGAAACCCATTTCTTAACTGAAGCACAGTGAGCATCCTTTTACCCTCATAAAACAATGGGCTAAGCTAAAGTTCCCCCCAAACTTCATTATTCTGTACAAGTTTTGTATCTGCAGATTTAAGCATAATTTACTTTTTCAGTATTTTGTCCTGCTGCTTTGTTATTTTTTTCATGATCATGCAGATGAAGTCTGAACTATGTGGAAGATTCCATTGAATCTTCATTCTGTGCTTCTGGTAATGGTTATAACATTCAGATGTCTAATAGATAAGTACTCAAGAGTGCCATTTTTTAGATAAATTTGAAATTTGCTACGAGGGGTCATTAAGGTTAAGTATTTAGACTTAACTGTTACTATAATGGACAGAAAATTGGATGCACAGCAATTTATAGTGAAAACTTTCAAATAAAGATCATGTCATAAATACTGAGTAGGCCTACTATTAGGGATATTTAATTTCTTATTTATGTAGAAAAAAGTTGTCCTTTAGACATATTAGCCTTCCTAACAATGGCAATAGCTTAAAAGTAGAGTGGTGCAAATTACATTCCCTGAATAGAACCCTTTTGGCATAAAGCTAACAAATAATGCATCATTTGCACTGCTTATATTTTTTGCATATCTCTAATTAATGAAAAGCATTTAGATATATATCTTTGCAATTAAGGTGCTTTGATTTGAATCAGTTTCAACTCTGTTCTGTTGTTGAATAAGCATTTTAAAATATTTTTAATGCTACAGAAAACATATAAAATAAGTATTAAAGTATTTTTCATTAACATTTAATTTTAGACGTATATGCCATTTTCTTAATCTAATAAATGTTCAATTAATAAAATTTGTATTTGAGTTTAAGCTGATACTGTTTCAATTTTTTTATATTCTGCAATGCAATCTAATTTTGCTAGTGTTGTGACAGTACAATGTTTTGTAGGATTTCTTAAGGTTGGGATTATTCCAACCAAGTAAAGAACTTCTTTACTTTGTTGTTTAGCTCTGGAATGTCAATGCAAGGATAAGGATATTAGAGACTTACACTTGAGCTCTAGGTGTAGTTAGTTATTTCTCACTGTGGTGCATACATTTGTATGTTGACACAGCTTTTTAGAAAATATTCATAACTCACTGTCATTTTGAAGTAACTGTTGTATGATTCTGCCTTTTCTTCTCATTTATTTTTCATATAACTATTTTTTCTCTAGTTTCCACAATCTTATTAGATTTCCTTTCCACAGAAAAATTGCATTCTGTACTTTTGTTTCATCTGTAATTATCAAGCATTTTAAAATTATAGTTGATTTCCTATATCTATTTTATATACTGTCTCATATTGATGACTTTGTGGCACTTACCTTTCATCCACTGAGCTCTTTGTCTTTTTAATTTTTCTTTTGATTGCCTTCTTTCTTTATTCTTGGTAGATTTTCTTTCCTGATGGGCTGTGACCAATTGGTTTTACAGGTGTAGAACTTCAAAGATGTGCTACAGAAGTAGCAGCTCCAGAAGACCTTGTCTTCTGCTCTCTACAACAAATACCACTTCTGGCAGTTGGATGCAGTGAGCGTGTACTTCATGCTGTGTCACACGTTCCACTGGTGTAGCTTGTTTCAGGAGGAGGGCCTGAAGTGGAGAAGTCGTGCAGTGGCTTCTCCTGTCTTGCAGCCTTGGTCTTCCTGCATTTTACTATATTATCTCAGAGAGTAAAAGTACTGTGTTGCTGAAAACAACACAAGCAATTTAAAGGAAAATATTAATGAAATAACTTCTGGAAAGCAATTTTAATTTGTCCCGAATTTTTGGCCTACCTTTCATATTTTTTAATTGTTCTGTTTTTGCATTCTTTGCTCACAGGCGTTGGAACATACCTTCTGCAGCTCTCATCTGTATCCCAGCAGTCATCATGCCATTTGTAAAGATTTGTGGTAAGTAATGTTCAAGTTCCCGGGCACAGAACTGGGTCATCCCTCGGAGAGTGCCAAGCCCAAGCTGAGTCCCTTCGTGTTGCACGTACAGGATGAACACACCCACAGCTAAGCTGTAATGGACTGGTCAGAGTGTCACCTGCGGTCCCCATGAGTGGCCAGACACAAGCCTGGCAAACCATCAGCCATGGGCTGTTGATGTGGGCCTCTGGAACCAGCAGCTGCACTTCTTTGAGGTGTGGCCTGGCTCTGAAAGCAGTTTGGTCACATTTGTACAATGTTGCTTTGACAGGTGAGACTGGAAAGATTTCACCTGTAAAACTGTTGAGGTCTACATACACAGTGTATAGTGTCTGCATCTTTGACCTTGTTAATCTGCAGCTTGGATAAACAAACCCAGCATTACTGTCTTAGATAAAGGTACTTGTATGCTAATCAAGCTTTAGATCAGAACATTTCCCAAAGCTCCAGAGCTAGGTGATTGAAGAGAGTGCCTTTTTAGAAGGAGTCAATCAACCTTTACTACAGGCCTTGTCTGTGTGCCAGATTCCTTCATTGACTATTCCTAGTGGTCTTTAAGACTTGCCACTTTTTTTTTGAGATCTGCACGTCCTTTCTCCTCTCTAGCCCCGTTCAGAGAGGGAGTTTGTTACTGTAACTTGCTAAGGCATTTTGAGAGATTTTCACTGCTGTAAATTTTGAAATGCACTTTTTGCAAATATGAATTACATTAAGCAATTGAACAATGTTTTTAATACTGTGCATCACAATCATACTCTTCTGAATCACACCAAATAAAATGCACTGGGGTTTGAGTTGCACATATTCTTTTAGGATGCTTGTAATCTTATCTGTGCATCCCACCTCTCACACCCCATCAAAGTGGCCACATTTTTTAACAACTTTGGTTGAAGAAATGTGATACAAATGGTAACAAAAATACCTCCTTTTGATGCCCCGAGCAGGCAGGAATAACAGTGATAATCTTCAGAAGTGATATGCCTGCATACCACTGGTTAGGAGAGTGCATGAAACTTTCTTTCCTTGCCATGAAATCCTCTGCTGGGGTGGTATTAGCACTCTCAGCCCCTCTGCAGCAGTTCTTGGGAGAACTTCTGGCAGTAGGCAAAGCATGGCATGGAGCTGGAAGTATCTTAGTTGTCAGAACATAAGCTGAGCTCGGTTCAGATTTTAAGACATTGAAAGCATGTACTGGAAGAAGAAAAATACCAGAACAATGAAACCCTTATTTTAACTTAAAGATGCAAATGAGCGAATGAAATTAAGGAAGAGATTAAATGGAGTCTGTGGCCATAGATACTGGTCTTAAGGATATGTCTCTCATGATCAGCTGTTTGGCCATCTTCAGGTTGCTTTTCCAGTTTCTTGTGTGTGCCTTGCTAGTTTTTTTTCTCTGTTAAGAATAAGGCTGAGGTTTTAGCAACTGAAGGGTTCCAGTGGCCTGTAGTCAGTGCCAAGTGTTCAACCAAGTGTTGCTCATAAATACAACAAACTGAGCACATCTAGATGATGATTCACATACTACAAAATCTAGTCACACAATCAACTATTAAAAAATCTTTTAGAATTTGGTACTAAGGCAAGTGTCAGTTATTTAGATTTCATATATATTGCTTTTTATTTTTTCCATAATCCGTGATAGAAAAAGAAATGTCTTCCTTCAGTATTTCTGCTTTAAGCCATTTGTAACTTGTCTCAGAGGTATATTAGGATACAAAATGAATATGTAAGCAGAAAGTGCGATATATTATCACTTCTGTCCTCCTTATTGATTGTAAACTGCAAGCACGAGACATTCTCCATGGAAATATGTTGATTTGTCTCTAGATGTAGCTAACAGTGAGTCAACAACATACTCTTTATGTCATCCTTTTCTTAAATCAATAGGGTGCTTTTCTAAATTTAGTGTCCTTTTTTTAGAAGGAACACAGTCCTTCAAACCAAGAAAAAATATATGCCACCATGGTTAATACTTTAAAAACAGTCTCTGAGTTTTCCTTGAATGAGTCATATTTAAAGGAAGTTGCTATATTTATAGAAAATAACAGCAGAAATATTATTCTGAAAATAATAAATGTTTTCACCTTATTTTTGCCTGATTTTGCTAATCACATATGGAACCATATGTAATTTAATTTATGTGAGTTAAAATTTAACTTGTGGAGGCTCTCTTCTGTATTTGGGCTGATAATACCCCGTAGTATATTAGTGCATACTCTGTACACTAGTCCTGTTACTGATAGTCATCTGGCCTACGTTGCATGATTTTGGAGGCTTTTAAGATCAACTGATTACCAGATACCTGAAAATCTCCAAGAACTTTATTTCTTACATGTAACTTTTATCTTTAAGTAGGAAGGATGATGAAAGCTATCTGCATGTTGTAAATGTGTCAAAAAATGCTTCTAGTTCCATTTCTAACACATTTAATATTTTTGGCAAAGTGAGAAGGTTATGTTTATATGGGTTTTTTTCCCCCTAAGAGAATTTAAATCTCCTAATCAGCAGGATTGAGTTGTTAGAGACGTAAACTTAAGTCTTCTTTTTATTGTATTAAAGCATCCTTTATCAACAGACTACTGAAAAGACAAGGAAAAAATAATTTATTTTATAGATACCAAAAATATATTAATATTAATTAAGTTCATATTATATAAAATCCTCCAGTTAAATATTTTTTTGTGACACATGGACAAATATTTCATTATATCCAACAGGCTTGCCAAAAGATTTGTGCTTAAGATGCAACATGCAGGTTGCACTTGAAAAGTGTTCTAACAGAACATAATCTTTTCTTTTAGCCTCCTCCAAACTCTTTATGGTTAAAAAAAAATACAATTGCTATTTTTCTCCAAATAAAGGTTTAGCCCTTTTTGATTTTTTTTTAATATGTTTTATTTTTTGCTTGTTTTGGCCTTTTTGGATGATGCAGTTGACTATTGTTAATTGATACATGTGCAGATGACAAGGGCATCAAAAGTCTAATTTCATAACTGTGTCTGAGAAGCACATTATTTAGTAAGTTAGATGCAGCTTCATTGTTAGGAGACCTGCAAAGTATCTCTAGAGCAGATCTGTTCTCAACCAATTAATTAGCGTTTTCTTAGAGTCCCTCATCTGTGGTTGTACACCACAGGCTTAGCTATACAGTGAAAGGAATTAAATGGCCTGAATATTCTCCCATTTTATCCCCTGGCTCTTGGAGCAATTGTAAGAAAGGTAAAAATTTTGAGATGTTAGCTAGGTAAGATGTGATCACTGAGATCAATTAATTGCCTGTGGCTACGGCGAACAGTATATGTTTCTCTTTTTTGGCTATGTGAGTCTCTCTGGCCATTTTTCCTGCTGTTTCCCCTAGCACTAGTGGCAAGATCTTTTCTGCCTTCAGCTGTTCTCATACCAAGCCATGTGGATTGAAGCTTTGTTGTGGGCAGTGGGAGCTTCATATAAAGTTTATTAAAGAAGCCCTCCTGTTGAGTCACAGGGTGCAGAAAGGACCCCTTTGCTCTCTAAACTCCTTCTTAGAGAGGAGCCTGGGTGTGGCGGGATCCAAGCTTAGTCCCAGATTTGTCAACAGTTTGTCTAAAGGATTATATATGTGTAATTGAACTTTGTCCTGCAAGATTAAGGGTGGCAAACCATATATATTTATATAAATATATATGATTTATTATAATAGTGATTAGACAAAAAGATCTTAATCAGAATTATTTACTAGACAGTGTAGGAGCTATAGCAACTATTATAATACAGTGCATTATAAAACAATTAAAACAATGTACAAGCAATTATATTAAAGCACTTGTATTAAAGCTAGAAAAAACAATTATTAAGTAGAGATTGATGTTACCCACCCACACCTGTGGCTGTGGGAAAATCTCTTTTGCTCAGCCTGGAGAAGTAACTTGAAGGACATCTCTACTCATGGGGGGAACATCCACACATGCACTCCAAGGAGGAATGTGTTAGAAGACTCTGCTGCTAAAATTCAGGACTGGGCATTTATAGTATAGAGCGACTGACTGTCAGTTATGTGTCTCCAGGCCAGCTGTGTCAGTTCAGCAGCTTTAGATAAGTTGTTGGTAATATCAGTTTTTTATTCCTTTATCTGGGTACTTTACAGTCCTACCACATCTTCATCTCACTGTCAGAATGCTTAATTTTGGGATTGATGAGTCAGACCGATTTCAGCTTTATTCAACACCAAAAGCAGTATGATGCCCCTTTCTTCATTTACCACTGATAGCCTTGCAAACAGGGCGTTGTTCAAGTTGTTTTAGCCCATTCCAGGTAGAGTATCCTGCAAGTGCATGTGCATGTTGGAGGAAAAGTTATTGGTGCATTTTGGAAAGGAGTAGCTAAAGTGGGAGAAAAATGCAAGATACTGAAGGCAAATCTTGTAACTTGATATGCTCATAGAGTGGTAGATTTGAGCTGCTCCATGCACAGCTGTTTATATGATATGCTGAATACTTCCAGGGGCCTCACTTCTAAGAGAGATTCATTTTGACAGGAATAGTGGCCACCAAGTACCAGCAGCAAGAAAAGGACTCTGAAGCTAAAGGGGAATGAAGAGCTGAGAGCAGCTACAGCAGAGGATGAGCAGTGCTCTCATTGCCGGGGCACAGTCTGTAACACATGAGCTGGATAGACAAAGGAGAGTGGTGATAGCAACGGAGTGTGTGGAGAGATCATAGAGCAAAAGCAAGGCAACAAGCCAGAACACTGATGTGGGGATGGGAGGTAACACCTATAGGATAAAGCAACCTGAGGCTGACTGAATCTTATCAGGCCACAGGCAGGGCTTGTGAGTGGACTTCCATAAGGACCGTTACAGCCTCTTGGTGCCCTAGACCATGACATTGAGCTTTTTAACTGATCAAGCCCAAATGGAGCTCTTAAAATACGTAACTTGGCAGGCCAAACTTTGCAGTGAATACCTAATTACAGGGTGTAATAACCAGATGAAGATTGTACTGATTTGTCATGGTTAAGGTATGCCAAGTTAAAAAGGTTCTGATAGTTTCAGCAGCCTTAGGTAGGCATTTGGTCTCTTGTAAAAAATTATCTCTTACTGTTGTAATAAAAAATATGTTTATGATCTCTCTCATTTTTTTTTAATTTGACCTAATGCATCTATCTTCATGTACAAGACAAGGATGAATAAGCTTGTGTTAAGCCTTGAGCAAATGCTGAAGGCCAATGTTTTCCCCTTAGTGCATACTGGTAGTAGTGGAAGATCTTGTTAAAGCCAGCTCGTTCTTGCATGCAATGACAGGACTGAACATTCTGTTCTCCAGAAGATCTGCATGAGTGCCTAAATCTCCACCCTTTCAATCATGTGCAAGATTGTGTCAGGGTGAGACAGTGGAACAAGTTGCCCAGAGAAACTGCAGATGCCCTGAACTGTTCAGAGCCTGGACAGTGGATGGGGCTCTGAGTAACCTGGTTTTAGTGGGAACTGTGCTTGGCCATGGCAGGGAAGTTGGACTAAGTCATCTCTAAGTTCCTTCATTGTATGGTTCTATGTTTGTTTCATCTTGCTTCTTGGCAATTCTCAATTTTCTACTAACCTAAGGAAATAAAAAAACCTAAATAATCAACTCTTTGTCAATAAAAAACTATAAATCTTCATTGGGGTTATATGCCTTTAACTGTATTACCCAATCTCTAATTTTTCATACAGTTACATGAGATGAAAAAGAAAAAAGCCTTGAAAAAACACAGGCATGAGAGAGTGGGAAAATTACTCTGTGACTTCTGAAAATTAGTCTGAGACTTCTCAAGTAAAACAACAGCCTGAAATTAAAGGGGCAACACACAAGTGTGAGGGTGTACCTTACAGAGCCTTTCTTCTTGAGTACCGGTTGAGACTTTTAGTGGCCAGAAAGTGTTTAGGGGACTCTAAGTGAGAAAAGTATAAATGTTTTCTGCTAACTATGCTATATATTGTAATAGTGGCAGAATCTGGCCCTGGAACAATTAAAATCTCAATATAAAAAAACCTCACAATTCTTTGTTTTACATGTTAAGTTTGCATCTGTATGACTTGATAGCTGCTACTGAAGGAGGTAGAAAGACAGTGATAATACAAAGCTCATTTTCCTCCCCCAAGGTACGAACTGTATTTAACTGATGTGCTTTTTTGCATTTCGTAGCATATAATTAATTGGAATTTGCACTCATGAAAATGTCTTACAGTGTGTAGATAGCAACGTGTTATTGCTATAGAATGCTGACTAATTATCACTATTGGACTTGCTGTTTTTAAAGTCTGTATCTAGGTCATTTTTGGATGCTTCAGTGCTTCACATAACCATTTCCTATTGGAAAAGTAGAACACAAAGCATTCTCTAGATCACAGGTAAATCTAGCAGTGGCAGGTGAACATGCATATTTAGATTGTACCAGCATCAGCTTTGGTCAATGAACATTTACACTTAAGTCTCACTTTGGCTTCTAAGTAGCTGTAATTGCGGAACTCTGCTGATTCGATACTTCTCTGAAAAGAGCGTTGTTGTTGTAGAATAGAAAATGAAGCCCAAGAACTTTCTTTTCTGTGAAAAAGTGTAGAAAGGAACAGGCTGCTCAGAGAGGTTGTGGAGTCTCCTGCTGTGGACATATTCAAAAGCTGTCTGGACACAACATACTCTAAGTAAATGACCTCCAGTGGTCCATTCCAACATTACCTGTTTGGTGAAAATAAATGATGCTTTTTCTTGTTGTGTTTGGTTTTACCTGAATAAAGCTACTTGTATTTTTGGCATGGAATAGAGATCTGAACCCATAATGTACACAAAGGTAGTAATTATGACCTATGAATAGAATTATATCCAAATGATTTAAGTCTCTAGAACAATAGAAGACTTTAGGCACTACCCAGCATGTAAGTAACCACATAGGTCAAACTTGTATGACAAATGAAATTATTGGGTATCCAACTGGGCTCATGGGGATCCTTCAAATACATCTGTATTAAGGGTAAAATTCCATAGATGTATTAAAAAATAGGTGTACGATACCTACAATGGCAAAACAAAAACACCCCTCAAAACTCAGATTATTTAATCTTGCTCCATTTTGTTCATACACATCTTTTAACATTAAAAAATTAGATGAAGGCTACTGCATAGCGGTTAGTATCTTTTATTATAGCATTCTTCCTTCCAAAAGTTGCCAGAATCTTTAGATGAAGTTTTAGAATATAAAAGAGAAAGAAATAACAATAGTTTCTTGAACCTCAGCTGTGAAGAGGAAAGAGTAGAAGCATCATATTTTCTGGAATAATTCACAAGAAACAGGTTTTAGAAAGCCCTAATGCATCCTAGATACCTAGGAGTTGTTCCGAATAATTTTACAAATGTCACACTTCCTTGGATTCTAGTTTAGGATTTTTTCTTATCTGTTATGCCACAGCTTTTGACTGTTTATTCCTACTTGATCCCAGATACTTAAAAACTTCTGTGGAATTTTCTGCTTGGAACTTTTGGGTGCTTTAGACCTTGAGTGTCAGAGTAGCTTCAGTTTCTCATGTACTGGGGGTATGGTTCTGTTAAAAGTTCATTTAGCCAAATGACCCTGAGGCTTTTTTCATTGCTTTTCCTTTGGTACCATCTGCACTTTCACTGACATTAATAAAGTCAATGTACTACCTACCTTTATTCTGACTTTTCACCTGTAGCCAAGGGTCATTTCAGACAACAACAGTAACTCATATTTATTCTGGTGTTTCATGTAAGAGATGTCTCACAGACCCCTCATTTAATTCATTCACTGACCTCCTTCAAACATAAGAATTTATTTTGTCACATGTTAAACTAGTTTTCCACAAGAAAGACAAACTAAGTATATGGTTGTAGTGTTTGTGTGTCTATTTAAAACTAATTTAGCTGTTGCAGAAGAGTAACACCATTCATTGCAATCAGAACTGGGGAGTCAAAACACAATTGGATACTGTGAGTCCAGACTCTAATAAATACTTGTTTTGTGACTCAGAGCTGCAGGTGACTGTAATGTCTGAAGACTATTATAGTTAGAGGATAAATAAGTTCTTCATTTCATAGGAAAAAAAAAAGACATGGAAACACATGAATGTAAAGACCCAGCATCTGAATAATGTTGCCTTCTTAATGAGTCGTAATGTAAAACTTTCATCATGCTAAGATGTGACCTACTATAACCAGTTTCAAAAATTTCAAACCAACTTACTCAATACCTACCTTTTATCCAAAACCATAAAAACTTTAAGTATCAATTAAAAAAATAAAATTACTCCTTATAAATTTCTTTCTTGATGGTTACTATTTAAGCAATTATAAATATTCTTAGGGTTATTGTAGCACACTTTTTTTTTCCCCAATGGTCACAGGGGTCAGTAACACCCAAAGATGGTGTTACTGCAAAATACAACATCCAAAATATCTTCACTATTTCCTCTGCCTGAAAAAGAGTGTAAATTCTTTGGGAACCAGGGATGTCTTTACACGGGTTTATTACTGCATCTCACTTAAATGACTCAACTATCAGAATGTTCCCTTTTAATAGGTGATTTGGCTTCTGATTTCACTGTCGAGGTCACCTATCTGCTGACAGTTCTTCTGATTTTGCAAGAGATGTTTCCAAAGGCACAGTCATTGGTTAGTGCAGAGGAAGGAGGAGGTTATATGGCACTAATAATTGTTACTAATTTTCAGTGAGCCCTTAGATCTGATTTCTGTTTGACAGGAAATTCTCTGAAATACCTTATTTAAGTCAGCACAGTATTGAGGAAATTTTATTAAAATTCTATAGAGATATTTGTGTTTAGTCAGCTTCCTGCTGTTGTTCTGTTCCCATCTGGGTCATTAACACCAAAGGGCTTGATTTCTTTACATAATTTTTAGATACTTTTTCTTTGCAGTGTAATTACTAAAGCAGCACTGTAATGTTCACAGAACCCCAAAACTCCCAGACCTGAAACACTACAAATGACTGTGAAGAACCTAAACTAAACTGGTGATATGAGTTTGATGTCCTTTAGACAGAAGATAGGCTCTGTTTCCTCTACAAACACTTGGCTTTGCCAATCAATTCATGTAAATACCTTTACCCACAGAGAAAACAAGGGACTAAGGTATTCATTACTTCTGCTCTCTCTTGTTATATTAAATACCGAAGACTTTAATGGAAGTTGAAGGATAATTTTTAATACAATTAAATAACAGTGAAGTAATGATACTTTTCATTCCCATAGCTTTGAAATGCAAAGATAATTATTTTCCCAGTTCTCTGTAGAATAGGCATGGATCATTAGCCTTCGAGTACAGTGAAGTACAGCAAGGTTAAACAAATTTTTCAGAACTAGAAAAAAAGTAAGGAAAACCAAGAATAGCACTCTAATTTCTTGTCATCTTGTTCTGTTCTGTTTTCACAAGATCAGCCTTTATTAAGTTGTCATCTGAAGCACCTTTAACAGGTTATACCCATGAAAAAATTAAATAGAGGCTTCAAAAGTTTATTTAGGAAATTAACTACCAAGACAGGAGATATAAAAAGCATTGCACTGATGATGAGTTTTGTCAGGTATACACAATTTAAAGTCCCTGTCACGCTGCTTGCTTGGATGCAAATTTCTTGTGGGTTTTCTTTTCATGGCTGGAGTGCTTACCAAAACAACATCCAAAATGTCATTATATAGGAGAAACACCTAGGTTGTGGTACTTCTGTGTTCCCTTAAGTAGAACAAGTTTCCTGCCATTGTAGGGAACCCAAAATACTGGTAATGTCCTCTGGTAGTTTTTGCACTACAAGCCTAACATTTTTCTGAAGGTGAAGGAGAGTGATCTCTGATTTATGGCATTTAGGGACAGAGCACTTGGCTTTTCTTTGGGCCCCACTTTTACTTGCTCCTGTCTGGATAGGAGTTGGGCAAAACAGGGATACCCAGCATTTATGGTTTTCTTATTCTTGGATAGATTTTATCAGATTTTGTAGACTTCAAGGTGAAATTGCTAGAAGCAAAACAGTCTCCTGGCAAATTTGTATGATAGATATCTAGTCTTGGCAGTTTTACAAGAAAAATATGTCTTGCAGTGTTTTGTTTGTCTTTCTGTGGGGAAAGAAATCCAACCAAACAAAAAGCAGCTTAATATTAAAGCTGTATAGCCAGTATACCAAATAGGGTTCCTGAAGCGCGTTAAAAACTACAATCCTGACATTTCTATTTAGATTTTTCCTTTGGGAGATCACATTTTGATGAGTTCAAAAGATGTTTTCATGAGTTTTTGCAATTTTCTTCTACAGCAAAATTTAGCTGTTTTTACCAGGCATCACTGCAAGTTGCCAGGAAAGTGTCAGAATTCTTCTCAGTAAATCAGTTTCTACAAATTTGTCCCAGGTAGAAAAAACATTTGCTAAGAAAATGAGTCTTATGACTAAAGGAAAAAAAAGTAACAAATCTAATGATGGGGAAAGAAAAATAGTGTTCTTGCTAAAGGCTATTTAATTTTATCTTTACATTTTTAAAGACTATTATTTATAGCCTTGTAGGAAGCTCTCCTATTTACTGATCTAATCACTGGTAAGAAAAAATGCTTTATGGCCCTCAAAATATTTCTGTGATGGATGAGGATAAAAAGGTTCCTACACCCTATGAAAGATAATTTCTTCTGTATTAAAATGTTTTTCTCCCATATTCTTACTGCCTATTTTTCATCTTGTAGGTTAGCGAGCTCTGTAGTCCATGCTTAAATAAGTCTGTCCAGTTGCACCTTGAACCCTGAGAACAATTGTACAAAATCTGTTCTTCCTTCAAGCCCCAAATGGCACCAGTGAGGCACACGCTCCCAGAGTGCACCCCAACTTCCCATGCTGGAAGGAAGCTCAGAGCTGCCTCCCTACCAAGCTTCATTCCTACACTGCCTCCCCAAAGCAGCAACACTAAGGAATAGTACTAGAGTAATTCAGGTAAGACTTGAAATTAAAATCTTTTTAACTTATTTTTTCACGAGAGACTGTGTCATGGTAGTTCAATTTTAGGACTGTAAACAAGTAGTGCTGTTCTGGCACTTGCTCCAGATATATTAGAGTTTTGTTACCAGACTCTACATCTTACTTGCCGGAGGTCTTAACACCCTGCTGTTAGAATCCTTGGCACTGGAAGGAATGTCTGGTACTTCAGTAAACATGTAGACCGTGCTTGAAACATCTCCAAAATCTAGTCTCAGGTTCAAAGCAAATGCTGCATTCTTAAACAATAAAGGAATTGTGATGTTGCATTTATACCTCTTTGTTGAATAAAGCATTCTTGGAAGGATTCTTATTTTGGGAAAGACGTTTTAAGAGATTTTGGATGAATCTTGGTAGAAAGAAGAAAATAATTACAAGGTTAGACATTGCTTGGAAAGCAGGTATTCTATAAGAACACAGTTTATAAAAGAAAAAACTGCACTTTCTATTGGGATTTGTTCTATCTACATCTAACATAACAGACCTGAGTCCAGAGTGGACTCAGAGGTTGCAAAACCTCTGCTGCTGAGCTGTCTTCTGATAGAATTGATGTTGGGGTTTTCTGCAAACTTGTGCGATCTCCCCATTTTCTGTTAATGCACAAACACACACCCAGAGCTTGCAGTTCTAGAACTAGTCAGGCTTCTTGTCCAGGGACTTAATGAAGGTCACTCAGTATCTGGGTCTATAAAGCATGTCACAGATGAGAAGAAATATGTAGACATTGCTGTTCATTTAGAAAAGGATTGTGTCTGCAAGCATAATGCCATTAGTTTTCTTTCTGAGATGTTTTCTAAGTAGAGAAATGTCAAAAGGCAAAACCCTCAGGGAACCATTGTGCTGTGATTTCTTTTATATTTAAAGATAGCGTTCAGGAGAAGCACTACACTTGTTAAAAGGGTAGGTGTTTTAATCTGAAGTGAAAAATGGAAGGCATTCTGTAAAAGACTTGAAAACAAATTCATCACTTCACACATTAGGCTATCTAGAGATGAAATTTTGGCACAGTGTTTGAGGATAAATGGCATGTCTTTTTGATCAAAGTTTTTGGAGATTAGCTGAATATTAAATATGTAAATATACTCGCCTCTAACAGGTATGTAATTGGCAAGAATGATCAAAGTATCTTTTCAAATCTCTAGACAGATACTAAGTATGTATTTTCCCGTGTTCAGAATTTTACTTTTTTTTTTTTTTTTTTTTTTTNCAGGAAAAAAAAAATCATACTGACAAAGAAGACTTCTTTTGAAAAGCTTAAAGAGGAACATTTGCTATGACATATTGATCCTTTGGAAGCAGCTGATAGTGGCAAAGCCCACTCCATCAATTACTAAGGAGTCTGACAACCCTGGAAACAGGTTGGCCTAACTGCATGAATCTGATTTTTGCATTGCTTACATCCCCATGCTAGCAGCTGTTATCATGGTATTAGCCTTATGTAGTCCTCATGTAACCTCTTGAAACTTACATGGGCTCCATGCTCTTGAGATTACCTGCCAAATACTTAAAAAAAGAATCATCATCACCTCTCTCTTTCTTTTCATTTTCCACCTGGGGAGAAAATAGCTTGATTAGTTTGGGTGATGATAGGAAGCTGGAGGAAATCCAATCATGATTTTTCAATCTGAAGGGTTTATTTCCTTTCATTTCATTCATTTCCATTCAGCTGGAAGTAATGAGGTTATGCAGGTCTGATTTCAAAGGGCACAATTTTGAAATGATGGGTTTTGCTTAGGTACATTATAGCTTTATATTGGTGATTTTGATGAAGTTGCATAAACTAGAGTATAATGCAGTTTCTTCCACCCCAACCCCCCACCCTGAGGCATGGTGGCTCAACAGTGAAGACACGCAGTGGTTTGTTGGGGTTTTTTTCTCTCTCCCTACTAAAGCATACAAGAACAGATCTGCTGAGTAGGAAGTGCTATTTTTACATAATCACTTTTCAAACCAGAGCCTCACTGTAGACATTTTGAAGACACCAAACTAAGCATTCTAGCAGTCGCTTCTCCTCCAGCTGCAAAACTGCAAATAACAAGCTGTATTGTGGGTCATTTAATAATTTAGTAGTCTCCTCTTTATCTATTCTGCTGTCAACTAGCTGAAGTATTTCCCAATAAGTGTTCTTCACATTTCTGGGGTTAACCATCCAGAAATTTCTTGCTTACATACAAACAACTTACAATTTCCAAAAAAAATTTTTGAAATCAAGGTATCTAAAAATAACCTAAATGTGGTTATTTTGTTTTGAAAATTCTTTTTAATTTACTGGGATTCATTGCTATAACATCTGAGCATCTAATTTATTTTCATAATCACCCTTTTGAGACAGAGAAATGTTATTGTTATCCTCATCATTCACATAAGGAGTGTTTTGCTTAAAGCTGTCCAGGGCCTGCATTAAAGAGAAGGGAGATAAAACCATCTTTCATATTTCAATCTGAATTGTTCAAATGCTAATGAAATAGCAAACATGATTAAAGTGCTTGTTTACAAGTTGTTGCAGAGGTGTCTCTTCCTTGAGCATGTGACTTCCATTCTCTCGCTCTTGTTTTTGACTCCTTCCAGCTGCTGCCATTGGCCTGCACTTTTTATTCTTTGTACCAGTGATAGGGGCAATGTCACTTCCCCGTTTTGACTGAGGCTAAATTTCTCTTTTTTCCAGGCTTTGCTATAATCTGAGATGACTCTTAGCAACTCCCTTCTAGCAATTGTTTTCAAAAAGAAAAAATACCCTGTTACATGAAAGACAAACAAAGCCACCCCAAACACACTCAGAAATCATAGGTCCAATAAGCATGTAGTAACCATAACAATTCGAAACATTTGTTGAAAGCCAACCTTTTGGCTAGAGAGCATACCTTTTCAGTTAGTTAATTACTGGTTAAGATGTGGATGCATCCCTAAACTTTCTTTATAATTTCTGAAGAAGTTTTTACCTAAGAACATCTGTTTCACTTGAGGCAAATTAATCTGCTTGCATCTCAGCTAGGTTACCCTGTGTTTGTACTAAACAGGTGGCATTAAAAAGAAAAATGTCAGCACAAGTAGTAAGAACTACAATGTATTTTGAAAGCTTTCTGCCACCCATTCCTTCCAACATGAAACAGAAGACATTTTCTTTTTAAATTCCTGAGAGCGGTCTCCTTGACTTTGATAGCTCAAATTTCAGAGCACCTGCCTAAGTTTTTATAGCAGCATAGCAAGGGACTGCAGGGCCATATCCAGAAATGGGCTTTGAGCCAAGTTGTAATTCCATGACTTACAGACTTTTTAGGTAGAAATCAGTGTGCTTAAACTCAAGGGACTTTTTATTTGTGTTAAGAGACTTCCACAACTCAAATACTGTCCTTATTAACCTTAGATTTTGAATTAAAATTGTCCCATAGTTTCCAGTTCATATATATTCTGCCTATCAGAACATCTGCTTTTCAGATAAATTAGCCTTTGCTTTTAGCACAGTCCTTCCTATTCATAAAGCAGCTTAGATGATGCTGAAAGTTGAGATCATTTTAAGCTTAGCTGGACAAGGACTTCTCTCATCTGTGACCAACAAGGTGTTTTGCTGAGTTCTGAAACAACCAGAAGGAAAATGTACAGAAAGTGCCAGTGAGTCATTTGTGTACATGCCTCTGGGTATTTATCCTCTTGGAAGGGCATTTTTCCTCTGATCCATTGAAGCAGAATGAAACAATATTTTAATTTTAGGACTGGACTTGCATGTAAACAGTGTACTTTCAAATTGTAGAATTCTGCTATAGACATTATTATAAGCCAGTAATTAGCTATGCCAGTGTTCAAGGAAGGAAGCGAACTCACACTGGATGAACAGGCAAGTGCATCCTACGCTGTAATGATATGCTGAAAATCACTTTGACCCAGTGGGCTTCTGCTATCCAAGGAATAGATTTAAGTCACTGCACTCCCTTGCCTTGTAAACACACAAACAATTATTATGTTGTGTTTACATTCTGACATCTGAAGTTAGGTGCTTGTCTTCAAACCTGAAAAGCTGGATGCTTTGTATAATGTGAAGATCATTGGCTGCTATATCCTTTATATCCTTGTGTAAAAATAAGTGTTGTGCTGAAGAAAATATTTCTATTCTTACTATTGGATGACTTACCCCATTTTAGATATTTTTCTTTTCTTACATAACAAAGTTTAATCAATGATAATTCAGTATTTTTGTAAAAATAAATATATTATTTTACATAGTTTATTCTATGATCTTTCATTTTACTGAATTTCAGAAATATGGATGATTCCAAACTTTGTCTGATAGGTCAAATTAAAAAAAAAAAGTTTAACTAAATTTCTTTTTTTTTTAAGAACATTCTAGAAAATTTCTAGTATGCTACACTGAAGAAGTGGCTATTAGAGTATCTGGTAACACATAAAACATAATTATCCATTGATCCATTAGTATGTGAACTCTACTGTTGTATTGCCTTCCCTGAAGACCCTATTTCTGCCTGAAGAACAGAAATGCAATAATATTACAAAGTAGACATTATTTGGTAAAAAAGAGTTTGTTAGCTAACTTAGTTTTGAATCTTGATAGGGACAATAAAGTTGTTTTCATATGTGAAGCTAAGGGATCATTACAAGT
The DNA here is from genome assembly GCA_008694505.1 of Cyanoderma ruficeps. Lineage (NCBI taxonomy): Eukaryota > Metazoa > Chordata > Aves > Passeriformes > Timaliidae > Cyanoderma > Cyanoderma ruficeps. The sequence goes on along the minus strand of VZDJ01007755.1, from coordinate 9,655,441 downwards.
GCTGCTAAAATTATCAGACTTCGAAAAAAAATGCAAACATTAAGCCAATTGCAATGAAAAGCTGCACAGAAGTATGATAAATGCTGTTTTCTTTGTCTTTTCCTCAGTCATTTTCTTTCAGTTTTAGTGACAGCATTCATTTTGCGTGATTTATGGAAAATTAGAATTTATAGGTATCAATTTAGAGGCTGTCTACATATTAAGTTCTTTGAGATGGAAAAAATGTTCAGAATCCTTATGCAAGATTGCCAACTCGTAAAATGAAAGCATATTTCTCTAATAAAATCTTTAAAGGACAAATGTACTTCCAGCTGTGCCATATTTCTGTAACTAATAATATGCAAAAAGCTGGATCCTCAGTTGATGGAATTCAGTATTGACATTAGTAAGGCAAAATCCACATAAACATGTGGCTTACAAACTAGAAAAAAGTGCTCATTGTGTTAGCTAAGCATTAGGAGAAATGAAACCTAAAACTATGCAATTAATATCTGAAAAATCAACATACTCGTAAGTTTTTCCTCATATTAATTTGTTGTGAAGGAAAAATACGTTTTCAGTTCTAAAAATAGTTTAGTTTCCATCTTTGTTTACCAGTGAGAAATAATTTACTATTTTCCCCAGTAAAGGATCTACTGGAATGAAAGAGCAGAGAAATACCTGATAGATGCTGCACTTGGGTTAGGTCGGTTTGTAGTAGGCTTTTGATTAGTAAAAGACTAGGGGAATTATTTCCCTTTGCTTTCTCGTAAGTTTTTACCGTTCTGCCTTTTTTTTTTTTTTTTTTTTTT
>VZDJ01007755.1:9641575-9654644 GCA_008694505.1 Cyanoderma ruficeps | reverse complement strand
TTTTTTTTTTTGAGGCATGGAATGCCCTCTGGTGGCGCCCAAGCTTTATGGCAAGTTAAAGTGCTGGAAAAATGGGAATTAAGAGTTGAGTGTGCAGCCTCTCTTCCGCTCTGTGTTTTAGCTCAGTGACAGAGCTTTTCCAGCGATCTGCAGCTGTGATAACTTTTGGCAAGTGGCTGAGGTTAGTAGTGAGGCTTTATTCAGAGCTGCCTCAAAGAGCTACAAAGCTCCTGCAGCCCTGCCGTGAGCGACTGGCACTGCCCTTGGAATAGGTGAGAATCCTGCCTGTGCTGAAGCAGAGTTACAGTCAGATTGTACTCTGAATTTCTCTACCATAGAACTAGAAATAAAACGCATATCTTACTCAGGATTTAGTCCCGTGTATCTTTATTGCACGCAGAGGACAATATAACAAAGAAAAAAAATTATCTTGGTAATATGCACAGGGGACTGTCTTTAGCATTTTTTCAAAGTTCATCTCAACCTGGAGCATAGAAATTGAAGAGTTCTGTTGCTACCAGAGATAAGATTTTTTTTAAAAATTATTTTCTAAACCTTATCAATGCTTTATATGTCGATATATTTTCTTAAAATCGCCTGTTGTGAATCTGTATCAGTCTTTTTTTAGCACAGTTATTGGAATCAGATAGTGTAAACATTTCTTTACCCCAACAGGTAAACACATGAGAAGAAGAGTAATGTAGCTTGTGGTTTTTGTGAAGATTTCCATTTTTTTTAGGAGATGAAAAGATGATTGAAAAGATGATGAATAGGGAATTGATATAGGCAATCCCTTCCCCTATCCTCCCTCCCCACTCTACCCCCCAGTCTTTTCTACCTGATACTGTATTTCTTTGAAAAACTGTAAGTAGAAATAGGAATGGAAAAAATAAAGAAAAATATATTAAATGGTAACTGGAAATGGACTTCAAGCTGCAAGTAAAGGTACTATCTCTGAATGTTTTATTCCTTCAGTGTTCCAAAAGACAGTATTTTGTTTTGCTCTATCTATCAAAAGGATAAGAGAGACATACATGCTAGAAAAATATTTTTTCTTGACTCAAGTCTTTAAATAAGGAATTTTTATATAACTTTATAAATATTAGCTTTCTAATGGAGAGGTCACTTTCCTATGGCAAAGACCATAAACATCCAAAGTTTTTAACCTTTACACCCAAGGCAAAACACTAACTATTAGCAAGACATAGAGGAGGAAAAGAGCCCCCAACATTTATAACTTACATGATTCCAGCAGGAAGGAAAAAAAGCACGCATATATGAGGATTTTTAAAAATTCAGGCATTCTGTTTTGTTCCACTCCGGCTGTATTTATATACTTCTGCTGCTGAAAGGTGTTGATATTATTCAACATAAACTGATCTAGACATTAAAGAAATTTTTGCCTTTGGTTAGATTGCTAGTGACAGTGTTGTGGGTTGCAAAGAGCTGATTGTGAAATCAGGCGTACAACAATAATTCAGAAAGTTCATTTTAACATGACAGAGCTGACTGGAGGCTCATTATAAATACCAGCTCCATATAAAGAAAGGCAGAAGGGAATTGACTGCAGTGTTTTTATTCCTGGAGGTGACAGACACACACGCAAAGTGAAAATAAACAAAGAATAAATAAAAGCGACTTTGCTTTGTAAAAGGTCAAGCTTGTTTCACTCAATTTTGATTTAAACTTGTTTAAAAACCCCACAATATTCAGTTTACTTCAACTTTTACATCTCTTTGACTGAATACCATTCCATGTATTCAGAGAACAGCCTTATTTCAGATCACGACTGCTCTGGTACTGTGAGTACCCTGCCCTGTCTTTTAAGACCTCTCAAAGAAATTCCTGTGAAAGCCCTATTTTGTCATTTAACCTGAGATATGTCAACTGGGTGAGAAAACTACAGTCCATTTTTATGTCCCTGACTGTACTTCAATTTTTGAAAGCCTCAAGGTAGTTCTCTGCCAGAGCAGTAAATGTAGATAGCTTGCCCCTTACAGCACAGCTTCAGGTATTTTAGTGGAGGCACAAGTTCAGTCTGACTGCTCTGAGCTAAGTAAAAGCTGCATAGCCCATAAGATGGAGAGAATACAGACAGTGTAGAATTCCAGAGACAATGTAAATAAATTCTCACTGCATGTTCTCTACACATGGCACCTGAATGGTTAATTCTTCTTACTCCATGCTGGGAAAGTAACACTGAATGATGCTCTCAGTGATTTTGTAAATGTGTAAACATCAAGTAAAAAATGTACTGAATGATCCATCTAGCACATTCTCAAGCCATTAGCTCTGCTTATCTGTGGGGATGAAGACAGGAGGATCTAGAACTTCCTACTTGGAAAGTGTAAGACATGTCAAGAGATGTATTTGAAGGTGTTTGATATTTCCTATGGTGGGCATGAGGCCCCAGAAATCAAAAGTATGTCTTCCTGAGTTATGTGGATGCCATTTGGCATGGCAATTTGAACAGAATCTGGAAAGTCAGGAAGCTAGTAGGATAGCAGAACAGTGACAAATCGATGGTATGGTAAATCCCGTAGTCAAAGGCGATCCTAATAAGCTCTGAAGAGACTAACTCAGAAAAGGTTAGGGGAAACAGAAACTCATGGCACACATTAAAGTTCAAATGAGTAATTGTCATGTGCATTCTATTTTGTGGCTTACCAGCCTCTTAGTTTTGGAGCAGAGCACTTATATTTTGAAAAAGCTGGTTGCATTTATAGGGCATTCTGTCCCTGGATAATTTTATTGACAACAGGTATGCAGTTAAATCTGCAATTTCTCAGACAGTACTGTATTGATTACCTTTCACCTTAACTGTATACTCCTTAATGGTCAGATCACCAAGAGTACATTAAGAAGTAAACTAGCTTTTAATTGAGTGCCTTTTTATTATACTAGGTAGTTTGGATTAGTGGCACATCAGTGTGCAGAGTGTGTTTACAGCTTTCTCTATTACTGTGCTTCCATAATAGCTAGAGGAAGGGAAGCTGAGGACTTAGAAAAATAAAAAAGTAAATCAGCTTAGATAGCTATTCACTCTACAGAGAACTTCATTGACTAAAATATGATTACATTAATGGTGTGAGCTCAGACACTAGTGTAACAATAGATACTTGTTTAAACAGTGTGCAAATCAAATCTGTGAAACAAAGAGAAACAAGGTGAAAATTTCTCTGGACAAGAACAAAGAACAATGTGAAACGAGAATTACAGGTGAAATGAAAAAAAAAAAAAAAAGGAGAAAATGCCCACAAATAAAAATCAGATTTATCTTAAAAGAGATTAATGTCAACTAGGCCAAAAGTGATATGAAAGGAAAATAGAACTATATATTGTGCTCTGTATGGGGAGTTGTACTTTATTCACAAAACCTGAAATGTAAGAAGACAATATTCATGTCAATGACAATTTTTACTGCTGCCCAAGTCCTACCCTTTGCCCCACCCATGTTTGTTTTCTCTTCTTCATCTAGTTTTCCTGACCTATCTCATCTCATATTCTGTGGGAAACAATGATCCTCGGTTGCAAGGCTCTCAGTTCATCCCAAGAGGAGAGAAGACAGAAGAATTGCCAACACCTTAATCAAGGTATTGATCTGCAAGGGGATGTGTTTTGGCCAGGGTAAAACTTTCAGTTTATGCAGCATCCTCAGACCACTGCTCATGTGACACCTTTTCTACCCAGGAGCTCAATGAAGGTGCAATAAGGATTCTCAGTCCTTCTTTTAGGGCTGATGTTTCTCCTTCAGCCACTAACTGTACTAGATCCCAGCAGGTGACAGGATGGAGGAGGGAGATGAATCATTTGGATTCTGCTGCCATGGACTGACTTATCTCTGACTTATCTGTGAAACAACTGATGTGTCCTCCCAGGGATGTAGCCAGCAGCCCCCGCTCCAGGGTGCTTCCTAACATGAAGCCTCTGCCTCCTCCACCTCCTGTGAGCATCAGCTTTGTCAGTGTGCAGTCCAGCACTCCCCCAGCTGATTATTGGTAAAATGATTGAGGATGCATTAATCCCCATAGAATTTGCTTATGCAGTTCATCATGTTGCAAATTATTTTCAGTCTCTCTTAGTCGCTTCTGGGCAGACTAATCACAAAAGCAGAACTGCAAAACTTACTGTTCCACTTGTGCTTCTTTATTGTTTCTCATCTGTTTGGCTCTGTGTAAACAACACGTGCTGATGAACATATGGTTCAGGCAGAGTGAGAGAACACCCCAGCAGAACCAAGTGCTTCCTCCTTTGGAATCATCATAGAACCATATAATGGTTTGGGTTGGAAGGGACCTTAAAGATTACCTACTTCCAACCCCCCTGCCACCTTCCAGTAGATCAGGTTGCTCACAGCCCTGTCTAGCCCAGTCCTGAACACTTTCAGAGATGAGGCATCAACAGCATCTCTGGACAGCTTGTTCCACTGCCTCACCACTCTCACAGTAGAAAATTTCTTCCTCATATCTCACCCAAACCTACTTTCTGTTTAAAGCGGTTTTCCCTTCTCCTGTCACTCCATTGTCCTTGTAAGAAGTGTGTCTCCAGTTTGCTTGCATAGCCCCTGTAGGTACTGAAAGGCCACAACCATCTCTCTGGATATTACTGAGCCTCAGAAGAACAAAATTCCTAACTAATTTACCAATAGTCAGAAAACCTTTATTTCAAATTCTTTACTTTTGTTTGTTTGTTTTGTTATAAAGGAAAAGTTAAAAAGTAGTAGAGCTAATAAATAGACTAGGGCTCCTATCTAGCAGCATTTTTTTTTTACCCTATGCACAGGCTGGCTGGCTCAGAAATTCCGTTTTGGTATCTTATGTCCTATACAAGCTGCCCCTGGTACTCCAGCAGTCCCAGTGGTTCTGTCTTGTATGGGCTTGGAAGTTGTGCCCTGACACCCCTCTGCTCCAATCACACTAGGTGCAAAGCATCAGTTAACACCCACACTGGGACCCTGACAAAAGTACAAAACTCACACTGATATTTTTTCAGCCAGATCAGTAGGCTGGAGGCATTAGCTTCATTACAAGACCACTAGGTGGCAATTTAGTAGCCCTGTTTTAGATGTGTAATATATTTGATTTCTTTGTTGCTTTAGATGCAAACTTGATGAATGGCAAATTGAACAGCATTCTGGAAAACCTGCACTGGTTGTTCCTGCCAAATATATCAAAGTCTTTCTGCTTATCACACCTCTCCCAGAGATTCATTAAATTCAGTGAATGCCTCTGAGCACTCTGTGAGCACCTCTGGCCAGGTGACAGCAAAGGTAATTGATTATCAAGAAAAAATAAGAGTCCTTCTAGCTCTTTAATAAATACTTGGTGTTGCAGGCTGTATAGAAGTCGTAGCTGTATGTGCCATGAGGAGGTTGACCCTGGCCACAGCCACAGTTATAGGATCACGACAGTTATCTGCACACACTGAAGGTGAATTTCTGTGGCAGCACAGAAAAGGCAACAGGAGAGCTACTGTGGCCTTTGTCTGTATCTGCCAAATGTGTTTGCAGTGACCCCACAACCCCCTCGTCTCAATAACTAGTAGAGTATAATAACTAGTAACTCCATAAGTAGATCAGAAAGATGGCATGAGCCATTTTCCTAGAACTTCAAAGTTCTTTTCCTAAAAAACAGCTATTCTATGGTTGTCTGAAAGGACTGGATTGCTGCAGACAACATTTCAGGTCTGGAAGCTTTAAGACTGGCATCTAAACAGAGGGAGGGGCTGAACAACGCAAGCATACGTGTATGTGAGTTTGTACAGTTATTTTCATTGCAAATACTATATGACTGATAGAAATTGATGCGATACCACAAGATATATACCAAAACACATACAAAGGCTACATACAAGGGAAAAGTTTTGATTGCATACCTCATCACTTTTGGGATAGTGTGGTGGGTTTTTTTGTCCCCTTGTTCAGTGTTGAGAGTCTTTATGAATTTTACTTAGTAGTGAAGTGATGCTGAAATAACTGATCCCAGAACTTTTGTGAAAACTATTTATAGTAGCACCCACGGTTAATGATTCAATAAGGAGGCTTACAAAGTATTTTTTCCCAGTGATCTCAAGTGACACGTACTAAAAGTAGTGAGCTTTTGATGCGCTGACATTTGTTCCTGGGGAAAAAAAAAAGAAGAGCAATAGCATATTGTAAAATTTCAGCCTTCAGATGCTAAAAATAGGAAGAAATAGAAGAAAAGAATTGCTTGAAGTCAGAAACCAACATAACAATATGTAATGCTTCTGTAGCTTCAAAGCAGGCTGACTCAGAAGCTAATGTTTTGGTGGAAAAGGTCAAGAAGAAAATGGTTTATGATTCTCAGTGATCTTTATATTAAGTGACTCTTAGGTTTTCAATTACCGAGCTGCTACCTGATGAAAAAAAAATTCAACCAGTCTGTTAATATCAGAAAATATTTCAAATGAGTGTGGCCTAAAGTCACAGGGTGTGGGGAGGGGGAACAGAAGAGATAACATGGGAGAGCTGTAAAGAAAGGTTTTGTAAAGAGTGCTTCAATCCAAATGAAAAATAGAGCAAAGGATGCTGCCAGATAATACAGTAAGGGGAATCACATTGATCAATAACTACATTAATAATGGGAAGATTGATACCAGTTTAGAATTCCTTTTTTTCTATGTCTCCTTTCAACTATTGTTTTCATTTGTAAAGGATCTGGGAAAGGGATTCTCACTTAAGGTAGGAATATCTTAGCATTAAAGAGAGTCAGCTGAAGTGGGGGTAGGGTGAGGAAGAGAAGGTAGCTGTTTCCAAACCAGCTAGGAGAAAGAAAAATTAACTTCTTTTATGTACAGCTTGGAAACTGCAGTAATTTTTTATCAAAAATGAATATGAAGTGAAGAATAGGAAAAAAAAACCCCGGAATTTATTGGAGTAAGAGGGTTTGAGCATCTCATCAATATATAAATATCTGAAGGGAGGGTGACAAGAAAATGGACCCAGGCTCTTCTCAGTGATCCCGAGCAATAGGACAAGAGACAATGGGCAGAAACTGATGCTCAGAAATTTCCACCTGAATATGAGGAAGAGCTTCTTCACTGTGACAGTGATCACTTAATGAAACAGATTGTCCAGAGAGGTTGTGGAGTCTCCATCACCAGACATACTCAAGAACCATCATCACAATCCTGTGCCACGTGCTCTAGAATGAGCCTGCTTGAGCAGGGAGGTTGGACCTGATGACCCACTGGGGTCCTTTCAAACCTGACCCATTCTGTGAACACATTAGAAACTGAGGAAGATCTTTGATTTCTCAAGTCGTGGAGGTTTTTTGGATAGCTCGAGACCTTAACAGTTGTAAGAGTGGTGCTGTTGCTTTTCATGCAGTGACTGATAAACAGCTGCTGGTTTCATGTTTGCTCCAAGCCCTTGGTCTGTGTTACCTGCTGGAAATCCCAGTGCCATCAGCTGAAGGGAGGGAGTTTACCGAAAGGTACTGAAACATAAGGACATACCATGATATGTTTAGATGTTTGATGATGCATTTTCCTACCAAGATTCTTTCCCAATGCTTCACCTGTGGGTGTTGGATCGCGTTAGAGATCACATCCCACCCCTCCCACCTTCATTCCCATCCCACATCTCCCATGGTGCTTCTTACAGCCTAACGAGGGGAGAATCACACCAAGGATCGTCCTGTGAAGAAAGGCTAAGAGGTTTGGAGTTCTTCAGCCTGGAGAAGAGAAAACTCTGACAGACCTTGCAGCAGCCTTCCTGTGCCTGCAAGAGATCTGGAGAGGGACTTTTTACTAGGTCTGGTAGTGAAGGGGAAATGACTTTAAACTGCAAAAGAATAGGTTTAGATTAGGTATCTGGAAGAAGACCTTTATTGTGAGGACGGTGAGACACAGGAACCGGTTACCCAGCTTCTCCCAGAGAGCTGTGGTTGCCCCATCCCTGGCAGTGTTCAAGGCCAGGCTGGATGGTGACAGAGGAGATAGGACTGACACCAAAGAAGGCTCCAAGCATCAGCACCTTATCTAAAAGTCACGCTTTTACCATTTCTGTGTAGCCTCCCATGGGCAGCTCCACACAGCTCTGGCTCTTTCTTTCATTCCTCTCTCTTCCTTCTCTAGTTCCAGCTCACTCCTTCCTGTCCCTGGTACAGCCACCCAACCCTGTCCATCCCTCACACAGCCTCCTGTCCCTTCCTCCTCACAGCACAGCCAGGAGACTCCAACCAACTCCCTCCCAGCTAACTCACTCTTTTATCACACCCCTGGCTGTGAGGGCAAGGCTGTTCCCACTCTTTGGTAATTAACACAGCTGCAATAAATCAGGGGCAGGATTGCCTTCAGCACTATCTCAATCTATCCTCCCACAGGATGGGGCTCTGAGCAACCCGGTCTAGTAGAAGGTGTCCCTGCCAATGACAAGGGGGTTGGAACCAGGTGATCTTTAAGGTCCCTTCAAAGCCAAACCATTCTAGAATCTATGATGTCACACAGTTTTATTGAGCAACAGGTAGAAGGAAGCAGAATAGAGGCTGCAAAGCTCTCTGGCAAAGGCATTCCTTATTTGACACTGCTTCTTCACATTAAGTAGTTGTTAATTACACTGGCAAAGTTTCATATTTGAAAATTTTCTACAAAAAACCCAATTAAAAGCACAAGAAGTAATTTTTGCTTGTTTACTTTCCATGTGCAAACTGAGAAACTTCATGTTCAGTCATAAGTAGTAGCAGTAGGAAACTACTTTTTATATAAAACTCCTAGAAAATACTTTCAGTAAGAATTTTTCTTTCTTTCAGAGAGAAAAATTATTTTAGAATACTGCAGAGAGTATTCCAAAAATAAACATTTTCTTTAACCTTGAAAAACAGTTTGGCGATTTTATTGTAATCAAATAGGTGGATTTTTGATTTCTGGCAGTCATTTCTTTGTTTATCATTAATTAAAACAATTTCATAATATTTTCTTTTTGACAAAGTAATAATTTTCCAAATTCTTAACATTTTTTTTTCTGTTTAAGCAAAATTAATACATATTAATACAAATTAATGTATATGGGCATTTCAACACATCAGGCTTTAAAGCACATATTTTTAAATATTTTAAAGTGTTTACTGTGTTACTTGTTGCCTATATAAATTTTCTCCTTTAAATCAAAGACAAATAACCAACAATAACCTCTTCCATTCCATATATGAAACTCATAAAAAAACTCAGATGCACTGTTATCTAAATAACATACTTAAAATCTGAACTATGAATAGAAATTAAAGGCTATAGACTAATTTTTTCCTCATTTTTGTGAATTACACCAGTTGTCTTCCTACTTTATCGCTGTCTTTTATCTTCCAGCAGTGACACCCTCATCTGACTTATGATCTCTCCACAGGAAGTCATTGAGTGACACAATAGAGTTAATGAATTGGTCTTTCACCTCCAAAAACCTGATCTAAATGCTAGCCTGAGATAATGAGCATGATGGAGTTCAGTAATGTCAGCAGAGTATTAACTTCTGTTTAAAGGAAGAATGAGCACTGGCAGGAAAATGGATTTTAAGAGAGATTTGGAGCAATTGCACCTGCATGCATTATGGCAACTCCAGCCTTCCTTCATTAGAGTCATATTCACATTATCCCTTTGCTATTTGAATAGAATTTGGCAGAGGTTTGTCTGCACAGTGTATCATTTTTCAGGGATCTTTCTAGATATTTAAGTTCCCTACCATTCTAATATCTGAACACTACACCTTCAGTACCTGGTGGTTCAATGTCATGATGCATCAATGCAGAGAATCAGAGAAGACCATTTAACCAGTCAAGGGTAGTAGATTTCATCACAGACATAAATAATGGCAATATATTTCAGAGGGGAAAAAACCAACAAAACCAACAAAACCAACAAAACCAACAAAACACTACCATCTGGGAAGCACTGGGTTAACTGCAGAAGTCAGCAGGACTGACTGTTTATCTTTCCACCACAGAGAGGCCAAATACAGTGTACTCCACTGAGGATCACTATCCCTGCTGTAGGTGGATTATTGGCATGTCCTGGAGGCCTCCAGAGGTAACTCTACAGGGCATCTACAGAGGTAACACCTTCACTCATTTTTGGAGCCACTCCCTAGCTGCAGCTACATTGAGAAGTCAAACAGAAAAAGAAAATCTCAAGCAGCAAACCCCAAAACTCACCACCAGCAAAAATAAGTCCAAAACAAGTAACTTCTTAACAGGAACAGCAGCAGCTATCCATTCCCCACATTTTATCCCCACTGAATTTCTTTCCCTGTGTATGTCCTGTGTCTTTGGGAGAGATAGTGATATTCCTGACTCCTCAAAACTATAAGGGAGAACAAGATGATCCAAGTAGCTCTGCTGTTGCCCTAACTGATTTATTTCCCTCACACAACAAAGTTCAAGCTTTTACCTCAAAAAACCAACAGCAATGACAACAAAACAAAAATGAAACCAACAAACCAAAGGCCACCAAACCCCAACCCAACGTATTTCAGACCAAACCAAAAAAAGACCATAAATCAGGTATTTGCAAACTAAGCACTGAAATTTTTCAAAGCAATAGAACTCTGAAAAAGCAAAGGAAGCAAGGATTTTAGAATAGTGACGTAGTTGGTACCATCATGTATACACAGAAAACACCATCTTTACCTCTTAGCCAAATAAGCTTTACATTTTCCTGAGTGGCAGCAGCATCTGATAACTTGTTCCCTGCACAGGCATTGGCTCCTCACACTCTTACACAGACTGACATTTATGCACTCACCAGTTCTGTATCTCTCTGACTTTAGGCTTCCAATCCCAGCAAAATATGTCTATTGTAGCAGGCAGACTGTAAACAGTTTGCAGGCTGGTATTCTGTTAGCTTAACCATTACCACCTTTTTTATTTCCTTCTTGGTTTTACCATTTGTTTGGGTTGTTTGTTTTTCCTTCACAGCTTTTGATTCACCCCTAATGACAGTCCATAAACAGCTTTAATATAGCTTTGTCCTCCTCTTGTGCTCTCCTGCCTTGCCCTCCACAGCTGCCTGCAATTCCCACCAAAAGGCTGGTTCAGACCCTCACTGTGCAAGTGTTTATATCCTAGTTTATCTGAGCCCAGACTATGCCTGTCTCTGATCAAAGGTTTATTTTAAACTTCAGCAGATGTTTGTCCCCAGAGTTTACATACTTTATATATTTAGAAGACAAATGATCTCTTGGCTTTTGTTATTCTATGTTAAACAAGCCAAATTCTCTTTGGGTATGACTGACAGGGAGCAGGCAGTGGTGTTTGTGCTCAGTCAGTGCCAGGGACCAGCTGAACCACAGCAAATCTGTAGCGGAAGCCAGGCAGGTCTGTGTGTGTGGATACCTGTGCTACACTTACAGTATTTAGTCCTGCCCCTCAGGGCTTGTTTCAGCAGCAAGGATCAGCCCACATCCACCAGGTATATTGGGTGGCTGTGCTCTGGTCATAATAGAGATGGAGAAAATGCAGCAAGATGTGTGAGGCAGGATCTCAGTCTCTCCTCAGACACAGTCCCCAGTCACACAGTTTGAAAAGAGGTTTTCTCAAACCTAGCTGTTAAACAGCTCTCTTCTATTCATGGAACATTGTTCTTAAGACCATATCCTTACATCTGGTAAAGTTGAGCCGTTTCCAATAGGTTTGAAGGTTTTATTTGGGCTTGTTTCTTTTGTCTGAGGCCCAGAGCTGTAGGACTTGGTGTAAATGACTTGCCCTGGTGGTATGACCTAGAATTTGCTCCAGGTGGCATGAATAGATCACTCAGCAGGGCACTGATGTGTCAAAGCTGAGTAGGAACCACTGAAATGCTGAATGAGACGCATAGGGAATGAGTCACATATTTCCCTGCACCAAGGGAAACATAGGTTGGATATTAGGAAAAAGTTTTTCACAGAAACAGTGATAAAGTGCTGGAATGGTCTGCCCAGAGGTTGCGGAGTCACCCTCCCTGGATGTGTTTAAAAAAAGACTATATGTGGCACTCGGTGTCATGATTTAGTTGAGGTGTTAGGGCTGGGTTGGACTTGATGAAGGTCTCATCCAACCAAGTGAATCTGTGTGTGTGTTTGTGTACACAGGAAATGTCCTGGGCACCAGGGACTTGATGTCATGTGTGGGATATGCAGACATGCAAGAAGCTTCAAGACTTGGAGAACCTGACATGAGCACAGCCCAGGCATCACTGCTTTAGAGTGCACGTGTGTGAGGGAGAGGAGGAATGTAATGATGCTTGGAAAGGAGTTATCTTGTTTTTCTGCCTGCCTATTCACTCCATTTGTTCTGTGCTCCAGCTGGGAAGGAATCTCTTAGATGTACCAGTACATACTGTCATGGGACATTTGCTCAACTACATTAAGCTTTGTTGTAATTTTGTATCATCGTAGATGTATTTTTTAATTTTTTTTGATTTTTTTTTGCTTTTAAAGATGCATTATGATAATATTTAGAGGAATTTTAGGCTATATGCAGAGCATATCAGTATTATCATATATATATATATATATCATATCAGCAGAAGTTTGTCTTATTTTCTTTTAAAACCGTGTGGCAGGTCAGTGGAAAGGAAGTCTCCTTGTCCTGTCCTAGCTTCATACACTAGGTCTTCCTCTGCCTTCTGGAATTGCCACCTTCCCCAGAAATTCATGGACACGATCAGAGAACGGAGGATTCACAACTGAAGAACAGGGCAGACAGAAGGATCAGTGGAAGATCCAGCAAGGAAATAGCACAGAAAACAGGCGTGGGTGGCTCCTGAAGAGACCAACATCAAAATCATAGCCAAAACAGGAGATGAACTAAAAAAATCACCCCTCCCTAAGGTTTGAAACAGGGCAGTGTGGGCTCTTGGAAAGTCACTGAGTTGTTGAGTTTGAAACCCAGACTGGATATGAAGGCTGCCTCTGCTGTGATACTTGGGACTGAAACACCCTCAAATTATCTTCTGTCTTCCCTTTTAGTTTTAAATTTTCTCAGATTTGAAAGTATACGCTTCTAACATCTGTTCAGAAAGAAACTGACTTTATATATATATTTATATTATATATATATATATATATATATATATATATATA
>VZDJ01007755.1:9448291-9641494 GCA_008694505.1 Cyanoderma ruficeps | reverse complement strand
AACAGCTCCAAAATATATCTCCAGTACTTCTTGGTGGCAGTATCTGCAGCCTTTCACTGTGCTCCAGAAGGAGGGAACAGGTTCAAGTTCTGCAGCCTCATCCTGCTGCTTGCTTTGCTGAAGTCAGTTGACTGTAGAGACTGACCAGACAACAACTCAGAGACTTAAGAGTGGACTTGTTTATGCCTTCCTTCCCTCTGAGCATTGTATATTCACAATTGTATTTCAAAACCTAGCTGTCCAGGACATATCATGTCTGGATATGCTCAGAACAAAATAAGAAATGCCAGACCCACATTTTACATGATGCTGTGGCCAGGTTAATAAATCTTGCAAGCTTTCCAAATAGTATGTCATCTTAAATATTGTTATGTACCTTCTGCATCTTCAAAGATTTGCATCCAGTCAGCTGAAAACATGCAAAGACCAGGCTCATTTTCATCTGCAGAATGCCAAGTAATGTACCCTAAAAGAATTTGTATTTGTGCCAAAACTATGTACACAAAAATAGTAGTTATATTTCCAAGCCTTAGGTTTGCTTTTAGCAAGCTAACAGAAATGGCTTTGTTTTAAAATCAGCAACCATGTCTATAAAAAGGTATGATACACCAGAAACATTAAAATACCTTATAGGAATACACAGTATGTCTCTGGTGATAATATAATTTTGTTTGTATGACAAGGTAGCAGAATTCTGCTTCTTTTGATCATATACATGGTGGAAAATTGACCAGATTAATGTAGTCTTGACAAACCGAGATTTCGGATACTCTGATCAGTGTTTTAATGACCAGTGTAAACACATCCTATGTTTTTAGCTGGCAGTGAAATGGCTCTGAATCTGTAAAACAGGAATGAAATAGTCTGATTTTGTAAGATGTTGAGGATAGAAATAAGAGAAAGGCAAGCAGTGATTTTAAAGCATTGGTAGAGTGTTTCCCATAACTCAAACTCAACCACAAAACCCAGAAAAATGTATTTTTAAACTTTATTAAGAAGTGCAGTGTGCCCTGTTCCTTGGGGGAAGAAATGTGGCTCAGCAGTGCTGGCAGGTAGCAAAGAGCTCTCAACCACCCAGCGTTTAACAAAGAGATGGCCATGAAGGATAGGTGACTACAGTTCCTGCTGTAAGAAAGCTATCTTTTGTAACTTGAAAGCGCTTTTCACGTTTTCATGGATTTGGACAGAAACCTTCCCCGAGATTTCTGACCCAGGATTAATTTCCATTTTTGTGACATTGGAAAACTCCATAATTCATGTGGAGAAACAGAAACTATCTGTGAGGAGTCAAGAGAGTTCAGTTAAGCCTCGTTAAGCCAAGTTCACATGGAAATTATTTGGAATTCTTGGAGAATGCAGGACAATTATTTTGCCAGTTTTCAGACCTAACCAAACTGAAGAGATCTCAAGGTGCTCATCCCAGTCCTAGATCCCAGAGTTTAGCTAGTATTACCAGTGATGATTTTTAAGCAAACTCTCCTTGCTTAAAATAGATATATCCGTGTTTTCAGGATCTGAGAGGCAGGATGCAGTGGAGACAGGGTAAGAACAAGAATGTTCTCCCATAATGAACAGAAAACCTCCACTGATCTCCAGAATGGTGAAACAGAGAAGATCCTCCTGAGCAAGTGGCAGGAGCAAACAGAAGCTTCTGCCTCTTCACTTTACTGCATCTGAGTGAGACATGGAGATAGTCTGGATTTGTTATTACCTAATGTTGATGTTATACTGCAACATGCATGTACTCTGGAGTTACTAGTATCATTTTGGCCTTGAGAAAGGTGAATTAAAGATTTAATATAAGTTTATTAGATGATCTACTGGCAGTGCTAATTTTCAATGGAGAAAAAGGAAATTTTCACTTCTAAATTTAGGGAGACAATAGATCTGAATGAAAGACCGTAATTCTGTGGTGTATGTTTTGCACTTTGCAGTCATATAGTTTGCTATTTTTAATTTACATTATAGTAATTTAGATTCAATTTTGAGGACAGAAAGCAGATTTGTAATCCACAGTGTGTTTTCAAAAGCTTCTTTGAAGTTAAATTTGGCTCGTGGTTATTGCTACTGGATTTTTTGCGCATTGTCTGATGAGTTTCTTAAGTAGATTTATTAAAAAATCATTGCTTAAAATACAATTCTCCCTAGAACACCTATATAAACAAAACAGATGAAATAAATATTAAGTGGTAAAAATAATACTAAAGAACCTAATTATACTTAATAAGATAGAAAGTTATGGAAACTATTTTAATGATGTCTCTTCCAGTTTTTTAGAAAGGAGAGAACATTGAAACCCAATGGGCACTTTGAGGTCTACTTCAGAATTTGGGACTAGTATTAAAGGGGGGGAAATGGATGTTTTGAAACTTTGGCAAAAAAAAAATACACCTTCTTTCTGAAAATAAACAAAGGCTACTATCTACACTTTGTGTGGTAGAACAACAGCAGGCTGTAGGACATTTAGTGAAAGAGAACAAGATAACATGATGCTTGTATGTCATGTTGGTACTGGTCCTCTGTCTCAAAGCTCATGGCCTAGTGGCACCATGGCCTGGGAAGGAACAGCACCATTAACTACAAAATAACTTCATTGCAACTAAAATCCCTTTTGGTGGAACTGCTTAATTCTGACTCTGCTCCATCAAAGCAAAACACATAAATGTACATTTTAACTTGATTATTCAACTTCTTCCTTACCTTCTTCACATGGAAAAACTTATTACTCTACTGTCCCATGAATCAGTTTTGTCACCCTATAGTTTTCATTGCTGAAAAAACAAAATGGAAGTCCTTTTCGAAATGTAAGTCTTCCTTGCCTTCACTGCAGGCTTCTCAATATAAAGAAAACCTCAGTCTCCAAGTATGTGTACTCACAACAAGTAAAAAATTCCAGAACAATGTTTTTAATCAGAATTTAGCAGCCACATTTGGATGCTTTCTGGCTTTAAAACACCTGGTAAGGAACTAAATCAGATGGCCGAGTGAGTGAGTGAATGTGTGTCACACATCAGAACTAAGAACTAAGAGCAAGCTGAGGAAAAGTGCTTTGTTCCGGTGCCATTTTATAGGTGTGGCAAAGGGCTTGTTTACATAGTCCACAGGCAAGTGGGAAATACCCCAGCTGGCAGAGGCTGTTCCTTCATAGGCAGAACTAACAAGTAGCAGAATTGTTGTGATCAACTACATAGGAAAATCCCTGAAAATGAAGGTGAATATTTGTATAGATCCATACACACATTCCATTTACTTTTTTTAAAATATTATTTATTTAAGTGCATGCCATATGGACATTTGACTGTTATCCTGCTAACAGTATATATATGCTGCCTGTGATCATTACCCTGGAACAGGAAAATTGGAACTTAGAAAGGGTTTTGTTAATAAGCCTTTCCTAAATGACACTTTTACAGTCCACCTCTCAAAGGAGTACAGTGCCAACTTTGTTGTGAGGCAGATGGTAGTGAAAAAGGTGGATGTGACTCTGATCATTTAGCAGGGAAATTAATTTATGTGGTACTAACCAGCCTCCAAATTGGCTTTATTGGCTCATTATAGTTTCTCCAAAACGCCAAAGCTTTATGTTTTAAAGAAGCTGAAGGTTATTTTCAGGATATTTGAGAGAAAGGGAAAAAGAAAGAGAGAGAGAGAGAGGAGAAAATTGACTGAATGATAAGGATCTGTATTAAAGGTAAGATGACAACTTTAATGCAAATTTCAATGAAGGACTTTGTAGATCAGCCAAAGAATGCTGAAGAAATTCTCCTGTCTGGTAGTGAAATGCATCTTTATCCACCTTTCACTGTTGTAGTATGAATGTTCTTAGATTATTAGCATTGTGCTTTTGGCATTGATACACCTTCATTGCACAAAGTAAATGAAATGCACTATGGTCTAGCCTTACAGCATATAGGTATTACCCTACTTTTTAATAAATAAAAAATGTGGATGTCCTTGTAGCAGAATAACTGTGTCTATTTAGTATACTAAAGCGAGTAAATTCAGGATAAAACTTGGGCAGTAAAATGGAGATCATGTTTTATGTTTCAGAATTTTATATCAGATGGGTAATTCTTATATTATCTGTACTTGTGGTATTCTATGGCCCATCGTTATCCTAAGGACAATTAGGAGCCTTTACTACCAGCCTGCCTGAGGAAACAACAGTGTTCCTAGATCTGGTGCTTTAAACTTTATTGCTTCACTTCCTTCAAAGCAATTATTTGTGCATGTAAATTACCTACTCTGGAATGGATTTATGTAATGCATTACAGTATGTGCCCTGATGAGATTTGTAAAAATTCCTTAAAATATAGTTCTCAAGTTTTACTAGGATGCTGTAGTCAACTGTTATCTTTCATAATTTTTTAACATTTCATGGAATATGTTACAACTGCAAGAATAATAAAATGCTGGTCTATGACTTGGTTTTAGATATCTTTCCTTACACTCATGGTGGGAGGGTCCTAAAAGATCATTTAGTTTCAATCCCCTGGTATGGACAGGAGCACCTTTCACTAAACCAGAGACTACTCTCAGTTTGAATCCATTACCCCTTATCCTGTCACCACATGGCCTTGTAAACAGTCTCTCCGTCTTTCTTACAGCCTCCCTTCAGACACTGGAAGGCCACAATTAGGTCACTCTGAAACCTTCTCTTCTCCAGGCCAAATAATCCCATCCCTCTCAGCATTTCCTCATAGGAGGGGTGCTCCATCCGTCTAATTATATTGGTGGCCTCCTCTGAACTTGCTTCAACAGGTCCATGTCCTTCCTGTGCTGGCGACCCCAGAGCTGGATGCAGCACTGCAGGTGGGGGTCTCACCAGCACTTAGTTTATGTTTAACTCAGTAGAAATTATTTGAGTAGTATAAAATTAATTTCCAATGGATTTTTTCAAGAACAATTGGTATTTTAATCTTTCTATTTTTATCACAGTTGTGTTTTTTTGTTTTTGTTTTTGTTTTTGTTTTTTTTACTTCATGGAGTGCAGACTTTAAAAATGCTAGCAGTTTGTATCCAGGCACACCTGCAGAGAAGCACAAGTCATGATGTGGGGGGGAATACTTCCAGATTAGGATAACTCCTTCACATCTGTTGGATGTGAAGATTTTATAGATCCTGCACTACAGCTTGAATTTGTAGGAGGCACATGATTGCACTTTTCACTTGAACAGGGGCACTCTCATGGTTGCCTTGTTTTCGTTCTGTGAGCTTGTATTTATCGTCAGAAAAAGAATCACAGAAAATTTTCAAAAGGAACAAGATGATGAGAGCCAGAAGCTTGGGGGGCTTGTGGCTTTTGAAGTTTGAAGGAAGGGCTACTTCTATTGTCAGGTGACTTGAGGTTCCTTTGCAGATAATGAAAAATAACAAAAATTTCTGATGCTTTTTGAAAGTGGGAATGTTGCATAGAGGCTCATATGTGTCTTCTGCATTTCAGGCCTATACCAATACTCATTTTCTCCAGAACAGATTGTCTGTAATTAGTTGAAATAATTACCTGCTATGGAGTTTAGGACATCCTCCAGAAAGACTTGGCTAGAATGAAGGCTTCCCAAATCCCAAATTGAGACATAAAATAGTCCTCTCTAATCACGGGGATATTTATATTTGACAGCTCAACCTTATTTGACATGGAAGTTTTCAAGGCCTATGCTTCTTGTCCACTTTTCTAGAAGTAAATTAAGTTTGTCTCCACTTTGTCTTGTTTTTGCCAGCCAGATTGAGTTTCTCATGAAGTCTCACATGTGGCATGTGCAAAACAAGATTTATGTAGCAAAAATAGGACACTTTATGTAGCAAATGGATGTGGCAAAAGCTATGCCAAAGTTCTGAGTTCAGAGCATCTCTGTAGGTGCACACCTGTGCAGAGAACAATCTCCTCGCATGGTACTAAAAAAGAAGAAAGGTTTTTTTCTCCTTTTCTGCTACAGTTAGCAGGTGTAGATCAAAGTGGTTGAGGTGATCAAGATGCATTGGATTCATAAGTACAAGAAATTCCTCTCTGCTGGTAAGGCTTTCCTTTCAATTACAGCCTAATCCTTTCATAAATTATGCTGAAGACTCTACCTGTTCCAGTTGCCTGACTTCTTACCAGCATCAATATGGTTGTAAACTTTTGAAGGGCAATTAGAGACAAAAGCATTACATATAAAGCCTGATGAAGTGAAATGGAGCAAAGAAAGACAAGGGCTTCTTATCAAATGGTTTTCAGTAGCACTACTGGAGTGTGGAGTAGCTCCCTCTTAAAAGCTGTAGTAGTCCAGTTATCTGAATAAAATGCAGTTGTGATGTTAAAGAGCTGCATGAGCCCCTCTTGCAGCATCACACTTCTCTCCTCCTTGCCTGTGATTAAAGGCTGACTTTGAATGCTAAGATCTGAGTCTCTCCAGATGCTAAGGTGGAATCTTGAGGAGACCAGTAACAAGCAACCAAAACACAGCAGATAATAGTTTACACTTCAGGGTGGAAAAAATGCGAATGATTGGTCCTGTTCCATGAAATGCTGCAGATTTTTGGTTTCCTCTATATCTATGGCAGTTGTAAGTGTTCACTGCCTACAAAAGATGAATGGGTCTATGATATTGTACTCAGATTCCCATGGGAACATTTTGTGGGATGGTATAATTGATATCACCCCAAATGTGAACCCTCTGGATCAAAAAGTCTATGCACTCCTTCCCAATTTAATTCCTTTCCTCTTCAAATGCTGATCTGATCTCCACCTGCAATATAATATTCTCATTTGATTTTAAAAAAAAAGGAAAAAGAAATAGAAAGGAACCAAACACTTTAAATGGCTTTTAAAATTCCCATAGACCATGATTGTAAATTTAATAGATTATCTGTTGATAAATAAAGCCTAGATCAGACTTTTTGGAATCATCTAGTTATTGTCACCCCAGGTTTAAGTGACTAATTGAAGCATATCAAAGACAGATTTTCAGAAAATGACTACATTTTATCTAGAAAGACTGAAAGGCTGAGAGAATTTGAATTGTTCAGCCTGGAGAATAGAAGGCTCCAGGGTGTCATAACTGAGGCCTTCCAGAGTCTAAAGTGAGCCACAAGAATGATGGAGAGAGACAATTTACAAAAGCATGTAGTGGCATGACAAGGGGCAATGGCTTCGAAATGAAAGAGGGCTGGTTTAGATTGGATATTAGGGAGAAATTCTTTACTGTGAGAATGGTGAGGGACTGGAACAGGTTGCCCAGAGAAGCTGTCAATGGCATGGGAGTAATAGCTAGATTATCTTTAAGGTCCTTTCCAGCTCAGGCCATTCTAGAGTTCTCTGAAGCCAGATGTGTTTCTCCTCATGCTTCACAATGTTCCAGGTCTAAGTGTTCAAACATGCAAGGAAGACATGCAGAATGAAATGGGTACCTTGCTAATGCTGTGGAGGATCTCCGTGCAACATGTTAGAGCAGTTCTCTGTAGAACTGCTGCCTGCCATCACTGGTGCAATGCAAGAGCTTGTAGGTTGAGGCTTACTAGAATATCTAATTTCCACTGCTTTAAGCCCAATTTCTGAAGTGCCTTTGGTTTGCCTTAGCACTACAGTCTGTCACAAGACATATTATGGGAAGATTATGTGGTTCAGGACATCACATGATTTGAACTTGGTCCTTGTGCAGGTGCTGTGCTTCAATAACATCTATCAGGCTACCCCTGAAGATAAAGTGTGAGCTGCTATGGGAACCACACACCGAAATAGCTCTGCAGGGCCCTATCTGGTGTCCTGAAGTGCTGGCAGGGGGCCAGCATGAAAGAGCTCATCTAGCTCCATGCATTTTCTCCTCCATAAATTCTTGGGGATCTCTTGCTGCACTAACAGTCAGTTCCTTGTGCTTTTAGTAATACCCACATTAGGTCTTCCCCCATCTGACTATTGCTTGTGCCCTAGTCTTATATCACAGAGTTTGCGATAGTAGCTCTGAAGTTAATTTTGTTTCTTTAACCCCAAGAAAGAGTATTAACTATGTTTTTTCATTGTTGGGAACATACACTATCAAAATCCTTAAGCCTGAGTATTTATTTACCTGGTATGTAAGGTTGACTGTTTGCTGACATTAGGAAAGACATGGGAGTCCATTTGTTAGTGAGGGTTTTTTGTATGTATCCTGGCTTCATAAATTATTGACTGTCAATCACCCATTGTCTTGGTTCATTACACAAACTATTTCTTAAGGCTCACCACAGCAGGAATTGTTTTCTTTTTTGTTCTGCTAATGCAACCTGATTTGGAAAAACTCAATGGAAGTAATTTAAGGAGCCTTAGCTTCAAATGAAAAATATGAAACAATTTATTTCCCATTGGGGGAAAATGTGGGTTGGAGAAAGGAAAAGGCAGCAAAAGAAAGAAATGGAGAAATCACAAGAAATACAGAATCACAACTCGGTCCAGACTGTGAGAGCCTAAAACACTGCAGGAGTAATCCAGATAATGAACCAACAGTCTGAGAAACCCACAGGGAGTTTCCAAAACATTTTGTCTTTGGAGAAGATAAAAATGATTTCCATAAGAATTACATTCATGGGCTTATAACCAACACAAAGATCATATACTGTGTTTTCAGCCAACTGTTTCTGCAGTATGGATGAATAGAAGTTGGTAAAGCCCACCTCTCAGATAAAGGTTGTTGTTCTGCAGCTTATACATCAGAAATATCCTTGTTTCAAGTCCTGTTGTCACCACCCTAAAAAAAGATTGCTCTCTATCTTTGATACACAGCAGTATACCCAGATGACAACACCATTACAATGTTTGGTTTGTTCAGAGTTGAGCTTGACAAATAATTTATGAAGCTTCTCAAAAAATTCAGTATCAATAACAAAAATTTTCTCTCTTAATAAATTTCCTAGAAAAGCTTCTGTGAGGTTTTTTCGTATTATTTTTTGTAAATATTCTTTAGAATATGGGGAGCAGAAGAACCAGAACACTCATTATTTGCAATTCACTTTATGAATTTGTTTTTATGTTCATGGATATTCAGCACTTGTGTCAACAAATTTTTGCTTTCAGTGATTAAGTCTCAGGAAAACAAGTCAGGAAAACATCACAATTCTAAGGATTATAAAACTGTGATTAAGCGGTTGCATTATTACCCGTGAAAACAAAGTACAGCATTTGGTATAACTAGGTTTTCAAGTGCTTAATCCATTATTCTTGAGAATTCTGTGAATTACTATGCTTTTTTAAAAAAAATTATGGAAGTACTGAAAAATAGCATGTAGTGTAGCCAGAACTTGAAAACTAAACTGGCAGGCCACATGAAACTGGTGTTAAAAGCAAAGCAATGAGCACTGCAATATTTGAATCCTTCTCTTAAAGGGATGGTTGGAAACCATGAGAAGAAGAGCTTACAAATATCTCAATCCAGACCCTCTGCACTGCTTTCTGGTCAGGAATTTCTCCTTGTCCAGCTCCACCTCTTGACTGACAAATCTGACTGTGAACTTCCTTGGTGAGGGCACCCTTGCAGCTCTTCATAGAGGCAAGGTCCTTCAGAGTTTCTCTGGACCATGACACTCCTAACAACACCCCAGCCATCAAGTTTCTGCATTCAGCAAAATCCAGATGGATTCAGAGTTGAGGGTATGAGATAATTAACCTTGAAATCTGTTTCCACCCTCTTACTTTCAAGTCCTGTATTCATAACGGTCAAAAAACACAGGTAGAAATACTCCTTAAAACATGAGGAAATACTTTCTTTTGCTTAATGCAACCAAGGTCATTCACTCTGGAGTACCTGCTGTAGCTGTGGGAAGATGTGTTGCCTAAGGGTTTGAACTGAAGGAGAAAGAGTTTGCAAAACTCAGTTATACTGATATTAATAGAATACAGCCAGATGGTGCAGTCATCAATAATCTAAAAATATCCCTGGTGCATAGTCAAAAGCAAAGTAGCATGAAAATTAAAGTAAAAAAATTGCACTCACCAATAATGTCCAAAAAACCTTTAATGGCACCCTGTGTTTGCTGAAAGGTCAATGCATAGAGACAGTGAAAGTCTTTGGCTGTGAGAAGTCATTGAAAGAGAATCTTACCTATTACCTACCTGACTGATTTTAATGTGCTCTTAAGCAAGTAAGTTAGAATAAATACTTTAAAAGGTGGCTTTAAATTATACCAAATTTTTGATTAAAACATGTACTCATCCTTCTGTATACCTGGCCCACTAATGAGTCAAAATTCCTGTGACAAGCCTGATTCATCACTCCTGTGTGGGTTTTGATATTGTTTCTAAACCCTTCTGCAGAGAAGACAAAAATTTACCATTCTGATACAGTCCTATTTGTGCAACTGTTGACAACTGTCTTAAGATAGAGTGGTAATCAAAATAATTCTCATCAAAATCAGAATATATGTATTTATGTTTATACGTAAACCATGAGAGTACCATAACTAACATATATATATATATATGTTTGATAGTTGCTCAAGTTATTTTTATATATATATATACATATATACATACACATACATGTATTTGTGAGCAATGATCCACCCTGCCATCTGCACAGAAATACTTCTAGACCTCAGCTGTTACATTTTCATATTACTGTGAACCTCTTCATCTATGACTGTGGTTGATCGCTGAATTAAAGAAAGCAAAATAAGCACTAAGCAATAAGCACAATGTTTATTTCAATGTTTATTTCAATGGCAATAAGATTTTTAATATTTTTATAGAAATTTATGAGGAAGTAGTCCACATTTAAGTCTTAGCAATTAGTCAATGCAAGCTTTAAATTCAACAATATTAGCTAAGGAAAAAAAAAACCACACACATGCAATTTTTAAAACCCTTACCTGGGATGATCTAGAGTTTTGATTCTCTCTAGGCCCAGGGGAGGAAACGCCACCAAAAATAAATCAGTTTTCATTCTGCTAATCCCCAAAGAAAAAGGCTGATACAGTACATTTTTATTTTGTGCACATAAGCTATTTCTCACTAACTCAGTCTTTTTATAGTACATGTCAAAAGACAAGTAGGATGGGTTTTGTTGGTGTTTTTCTCTCCCCCACAGGTATTCCCTAGGAATCGATTTAGGAGCCTTTGTTCTATGCAAAGTCAAAAATCTCCTGTACGTCTTCAGAGATCTACATGCACAAGCTCTGTAAAAGAAAGAGTACATGGAATTTCTCAGGGCATGTCAGCTTTTATGAAACCGAGCATTTCTTCAGTAACAAAAGAAGCAAATGGAAAAAGACATTGCAGGCGATTATACTTGTCAAGTGGAAGAAATAGGACAACTGCCTGCCACAAAACCACCTCAGCCCCACAACTGCCTGTATAGCTCAAAGAGATAACTCAGACCAACAGTGCTTGAAATGGTGATGTACAGGAAAGATTCCATAAATCTTCAGGGCAGGAGGAGATCTATAGATTTATTTTCCTTGGTTTTGGGGATTTTTTGTGTGGGTTTTTTTTTTTTCATTTGTTTGGTTTTGGTTTTGTCTTGGCTCACTTTCCCCCCATGTTCTGTTCTGACAACCTTCTCACAGATTTCTCTTTTCCAAAGTAGTTCTGGGCTAGGTTGCTGAGACCACATGAACTTGCTTTGTCAGTGGTGGCTTTTCTAAAACATGGAAAAAAGTTATTTTAGAGGGAGAAGACCCCATGAAAATGGGAAGTGAGATGGAAGTTGGGATGTAAAGTTTGGGATGTGCTAGAGATGTTATATGTAGAATATTCCCATACATGACCATAAGAAATGCTCAAATTATTAAAGAAAAAAAGCCCATTTTTTTAAATGCTTTGAAGCTGCTGAGAAGAAGAGCATTTGAAGGAAATGAGTAGATATACAAAGGCTACTTTTGCTCAAGAGAGC
The DNA here is from genome assembly GCA_008694505.1 of Cyanoderma ruficeps. Taxonomy (NCBI): domain Eukaryota; kingdom Metazoa; phylum Chordata; class Aves; order Passeriformes; family Timaliidae; genus Cyanoderma; species Cyanoderma ruficeps. The sequence goes on along the minus strand of VZDJ01007755.1, from coordinate 9,629,654 downwards.
AGGCAACTAAGGCAAGGTGCTCTGCTCAGCCTCATGTCTCACTACAGGTGCCATATTATAGAAATGCAGCAACATCAGAAGCATGTATAAGAATGAGATTTTTCATTATGTAATCAACAGTTGAATCTAGACCAGATTTATCCAGTTCTATCCAAATCTTCATCAGTTGCTTCTTGGAATGATACTTATTTCTTATCCTCAAAGCTATTCACTCCTTGTACCATTTCAGAGTAGATAGGAGCACCCCTAAACCACACTGAAAGACTAGCAACAACTGTAATGAAGGTAAAACATGTAATTTTTTATAAACCTTTATTTATTTTTGATGCAAAAATAAGACTAGAGGTGTTACGACAGTTCTTACAGCACAATACTTCTGCAGATATAAAACGTGACACTTCTCTTTGGCGTCACCCAAAAAAACCAATTCAAATAATTCAAAGGGCCAAAATATCCCATAATCAAAGGCTCACAGTGCCTATGAGTGATACTCAGAAAATATTTGGATTTATGTCATAAAAAAAATTAAAAGGAGCACATTGTGGTTTTGGGGTTTTTTTTGAAGCAAATGAAAACCAATTTGTTTCAAAGCAATTAATTGAAAAAGCAGAAACACCAATATGGTGTTGGGCCTGTTTTATGCTTCCATTTTTTTTCAGACAGCTGGTGATACCCTTATTTCTATGAATAATTTTTTTCATGCTCGCTTCAGGGATGATTTCTGAAGTTAGCAGTGGTACTTGTGAACAAAAATCACTTTTGAGCATCCAACTTTTAAGGATAAATTTTTCAAAGGCACATAAGTGACTTAGGATCCTACACTAATTTTCAAAAGTGATTTAAGCCCCCTTAGCCTAGTTTCCTGACAGCCAGAAAGATTTAGGATTTGAAGGGATTTATTTAGATGGTTTTCAGCATTGTTTGGCAGAGATGCACAACACAACTCCTCAACCGCTCACAGCTTGGAATTTCAGCACCAACTTGAGTGTCTATTTGCAGCTTGGGATCCCAACATGGGAATTGCTAAGCTTGTAAGAAAGGGATTTTCAGCTTTTTAAGGCAAACAGCTGAGCGAGGAAGCTGCCTGAATTAGCCAATAGTGCAAGGCTGAAGAATGGGGCTTATGTGTCTGAGCAACTGATGTGATGCCAGTTTAGAGGTGGCTCCCCTAGCCCAGGATCCTTGGCTGGGAGCTCTGCTGGACGTGGGCACCACAGCCAAGTCAACTACTTAAGCAGTCTGTGCCCTAGTTGTCAAAACCTCTGCTTGTCTTGAAGGCTGTCTCTGCTCACTTATTCTATTATTCTCATTATCCCTCAGCTGTCAGGTAGTCTGGAGTTGGCTTTTCTTCCATGTAGAGGTGTCCCTGTATTTATTTTTCTGCCATGGTGCTGGGAGACAGGCAGCCTCAGGCATGCTGAGAACATTGCTGGACGGGTAAGCCAGAAGGATATTGTTTAGATAGAAGGATAGATACGTTTAGATATCCAGACTAAAACCCTGGTGTCCGGGTTTGCAGGATCTTTGCTTGAGGCAGGGCTCAGAGCAGCTCATTACTGTGGTGCTGAAGTTGAGATTGGGCTGATTTGAATGTGCTGGATTGCAGCAAGTGAGAAGTTATCCTTACTGATTTGCACTGATGGATTCACCGTGATCTGGTTTTCAAATGCTCAGTGAAATCTCTTCAGGTGCATAGTTTGATTGTATGACCTGGCTCAAAGGAAAATGTTTCTGGAAATGGAATTTATTATCATAACTTATTAATTCTGGCATTCCTCAAGGTAATCAGTATCACAGTATCATGCAGCATAAATGACTAAATATTTAGGTATCTAAGTATTTGTGTGAATTAATCTTCCATGCTTTAAAAATCATGGATACCTATCAGCATGCTCTCATACCTAAATGTCCCTACAAACATAACCTGTAAGTTCCCTGAAACTCTGGGGGTTTTTAATTGGAAGTTGTTCTGAGCATCTGAATTGCAGTTCACAGATTTGAACATTAAATTATTATAAACATATTCAAAAAAACTCTAAAAATAGCTTCTTCTGAGATAACTGTTAAGCTATTGACTATTGAGGCAGCTGCACTTTCTATTTTAAACTTCTTTATAATGGAACTTGGATTTATTATTTCACAGTTTGTTTTGAAGTCTTGCCACCTATTGGTTTATCAGAGCAATGATCAGGGCAGCTGGATGTCTCCCTGTGAAACCACAAAGGAAAATGGATCTTGCAGCATCAAGCCCCTAAGCACTAAGAAATCTAACAAGTGAGAAGAAGTAATTTAGCCCCTTTGCAATTGCCAGATAATTTTGTAGTGCTATATTTGCACCCCATATGGACAAGGCAATTGCTAAACCTTAGTTTCTCTCCTTTTGAATTTAGAAAAAAAAAATCCTCTCCAAAGATCAAAACACTGAAGCCCTGGAATCTTATTCAAAGGATTTGCAGACTACACTAGAAAAAATGTACATATGTTCATTGATGCAAAATAGTTTTTAAATACACAGATATGCATGCACTACATTTACTTGTTTTGAGCCAAATTGTGGATAAATAACTTCTCTCATTGCTGCAAACAGATCAATCACTTTTCCTGTATTTGCAAATGCCTTCTTCTGTACCACTAATACACTCCACTGGGAGAATATTTTAGAATCCCCTTGTAGCTTATATTAATGTTATCCTGATACCACATTACTTTCAAGGTTCTTACTACAATACTAAAAACTGGTAATAATAAGAGTATCTGGGTAGTGAAAGCAGAGCACAGACAGAAGAGTTACATGAACAGTGCAGGACAAAAGTCTAAGGAGTAAGTGTCACCTATATGGGAGCAGAAGTAAAAACTAGGTGAAAAAATGTATTTCTAGACCTTCCGGTACTGAGATATTTGAAATTTTGCTATGAAAGTCAGGACTTTTCAAGACACAGCTGAACCTGCTTTTAACCTTAACTTTTTTTAACGCTTTGTTCGGAAGATGTTTCACTTTTGGACAGTGACCTTTGTCACCTCCACTGTCTGATTTCTGCCTGGTATCCTTCAGGGCAAAATAAAACAAATAACCACCTGAGGAGAAGAGACTTGCAGCTACTGAGGGCTGGTCATTCAACCAGCCTTCTGGTTTCCCTGCTAGTACCAAAGCAGTATAGGCAAGTATTGTACAGAAGAAGCAGCGATCAACTTGTCACAGCTGCAACACAGACTGTATAGAATAAGGCATCATTGTCAACAAAGCTTGCCCTGACAGCTCAACCAAGTCGTGTTATGCTTATTCATGCAAAAAGGGTCTGCATGAACAAGACAAAATATTTTAAGAAAAGAGCTTAAAAATAAATATCACACACAAGACACTTACAATAGGTTAACGGTTCTTTAAATATTGGGGATAGGAAACTGCTTAATTCACAAGCCTTGCTGTCTTCTGTTCATTATTTTGTGTACCCAAAAGAATTCACTAAAGTGCACTCCACACGATGACAGTGTGACAAGGGCCAATTTGTGAATAACTTGTCAACAGCTTGAATGAAACTCTAGAAATCCATAACAGGTGCTCGATAGCTATAATCGAGTGACAGATGGATTAGATACATGAAACCACAACAAACTGACTGAATGGGAGAGGGAGAGAGAACGAGGGTGAGAGTGGGGGAGGTTCATTAACTATTGAAGAGAGCAAAAATACATGAATTATTAAAGAAGCAGCATGAGCCAATTTGTGTGGATGCTTCCTGCTCATCTTCAGCAGCCCTGGGAAGAGAAGCTGCAATGCCAGCTACTATACACAGCAGCATTGGTCTAATATCTTGACTCTAGGCAGGGGTGTACCAGAGCTTGGCACTGGCCTTGATTGCAGAAATCAGTGTTATATTTCAGTACATACACAAGAGCTGATTCAGCAGTGTACTTGAGCGCAGGCCTTGCTCTAAGCATATGAATAGCACCATTAAGGTCAGCAGAACAACTGTGGTAACTCACACGAACACGTTTAAGCGTCTTGCTGAATTTTTGTTCTCTGCTGTGGGATACGAAACGCAAGGGGATGAACCCCAGCTAGTATAAATTGTTACAAGCCCCCTGGGGATTGCTGACACAAGTGTGTTGAGTACCACTTGGGTGCAGGCAATGATGGACCAGCATTTCTTTGCAGGCTTTAAGTGAGGGGATTGCCACCTGGGCCAAACTTGGGCCCTGCAGGTCTGTTCCTGTGCCAGCAAACCCAGAGGGCCTCTCCCCGTAGCCAGAGGCTGCCTGCATCCACCCCATCAGCTTTCCCTGGTGGGGCACCCACAGCACCATCAGTGCTGGATACCCTGTGTTTAAAGCACCCAGAGCCATTGGTAGGCACCCACTGACCGCACACAGCTCTGTTCCAGGTGTGTCAGAATATTATATTTAGTCTGAGCAGAGACACATTCTACTTAGTAAATGCCCAGCCTTTGTCTTCTACCTGGCCCTGACTGCAGGCAGGAGGAGGGGGGGCTCCTGTTACCCTCCTCATCTCTCTTCCTTCCCAATGGGTTTTTCCTTGATTTTTTTTACTTTAAATTAAATCATCCATTTTCTTATTTTCCTCCTGTGCACCCTGCTTAGTGCCACAATCCCAGATTTGCAGTTATTCTATCCAAACAATTCTTTTCCACAGCTACCTATTAAGGGAACAACCAAAACCTTGACAGCTGGTTTGCTTTTATACAGTGACGTATCTTTTTTGTTCTGTCACAAATCTTGCTGTGCCTAATATCTTCCCTCAAAGAAAAAATTGTGACATTTTGGAACCTATTCACATGACAAACAAAATCCAGTTCCTGAATATTTCAGGTGCAAAAACAAGACTTGCTTTTGTAAAAAAAACAGTAGAAACTTGATTTCTATTTCTCTTCTTCATAAATGTAATGTAAACACAGGGACTAAACTACTGCTTAGAAAAGGAATTTGCTGTGCAGTCGTTATCGTACCAGAAACCCCTGTGATAATAAAACGCAGCCATTTTGCAGTAAATGTTGGACCCCTGACACCATTTAATTTTTTTGCACTTTGGCATAATCCTTATGTTTTATGATATCTTCACTCCTGCCACCATCCAGGATGCTCTGTTTACCTGAGGTGAGACTGTTCTCTCTGGCTGTGTGGGTAGTGATCCCCAAAACACCACGCTAGCGCACTGAAACTCCCATGTGAACCTTGGATCAGTGAATTCAAAGTGTCAGAATTAACCCAAGGAAGGCACTGTTTCACACTTGAATGCCTTTCAGCTCCTAGCAATGAAAAAGAAAGTTGAGTTTCTAGATCCAGAATGTATGGAAAAGGCAGTCCTGCACACAAGGATATGCATTAATGGAATTCCATTTTGTTTCATTTAAGCTCTACAGTCTTTCAGCAGCACATAGCTGCTTGCCTTGAAAGATTGCCCTGGGAAAAAGATTTCACTGATTTTTTTTTTTCTGAGATACAGTAATATTCATCTAAAGATATGACTAAGGGGCTGAAAGGGTATAAGATAGGAGATGAAGGGATCATGAGCTTTGATAAGGGTACTCAGCTATCACCACTGCCATGGTGGTCAGTAATGATAATATAATAGCTAACACCACTGCCTCTGATGGAGCAGGCAGGCACATGTAGCAAGCAATAAAAGCATTTTAAATAAAATTGCCAATCCATAGACAATCAATTGTATTTCAGTCTCAGGAAGAGTTTGTGTGCTTGTGTAGTTCTTAACCATTACTTCTATAGGAACAAAACGAAGACTGGAGAAAGTTTCCTGTTTAGTAAGTGAATTTCCTGATTTCCTCATTCAAATCTAACTAAATGTTCCTCTCTTTTGAGTGAGAGACCTATTTTATGTATATTAGCCTTGGATCTAGCAGTGTTTCTCTGTTCCAAAGTTAAAAAACCCAATCTGATTGCATGCTCTTATGTCTATGCCTCCTTTGTAATGCACACTGTAATTATCACCATGCAGAGAATTTTGCCTGTCTACTCCACAGCTGCTTGTGGGTGAAACAGCAACTCTGTGTGAGCAAGTACACAGATGTTCAGCTATTGAATCACTTCTTTGCAATCCAGACCTGACAATAATTAGGATGTCAGTGATCTCCAAGCACCTGATCCAGTGTTGGTTTTCTTATTTTGAGAAATCAAATTAAACTTTGGCCTGGTGGGTTTTTGGGTACTGAAGCAAAAAGTGATGGTTGTGTAGACTGGGAGAAACTGGAAATTGCACCTTGGATCTACAAGGAGCTGCTTATTTTGAACCTCTCTACTTTCCCTAACCCTTTTGAGGAATATTTGTAACACGAAGAGGGCAATCAGCTTCTGTGGCTAGAATGAACAAGTACTAGACAATGTTTTGGGTTTGGTTTGGGATTTTTTACATCTATTAAGCCAGGTACAAAACCCTGTCTAAACTCCCCAAGACAAGTGTTAATAGCTGTACCACTGATTTACACTTAGGCTCTCACTGAGAGCATTCCAGAGACCACAGCAGGTCTTGCTCAAGCCTACTGCTAACAGGTAGATGAAAGGAATGTTATTAGCCCCCATTTCACAGATGGAAGGTGAGAAAGAAGCAGCAGAGCTTCTTCACAGTTGCAGACTCATACAGTTGTGTAACCAAATGGCAGACAAATGCCTGTGCACATCTTTCACTCCTCCATGAAGAGGAGTGAGAATTTGCACATGTGCCATTTGCATGTGGTCAGCTGATTGAAGTGTAAATGGTGTTAGACCATGCAGATTTGCTTTTCAAACTCATTCCATTAAGGCACTTTGGCCAAGACTTGTAGGTCACAAGTGTTAGAGCCAGGAGCAGCTGCAAGGAGAGTACCTTGCCCCTTGCATTGTGAGAGCAGCTGTTGAAAGAGGTGTTTTCCTGATTGGATGCTATAAACAGAAACTAGAAACAATCTGAAATGCTTCACATTACAACTTTTGCAAAATCCAGTCGTCTAGATAATCTGCTAGTAGCCCATATGAAACTGAAGAACTTTAGAAAGACATTACTTTAGCTTAAATAAATTTTTCCTTTAGCTGATCTGACTTGAGGACATCAATTTCTTCACAGTTTGATTTGGCTTCAGCTTGAGCCAGTAGAGAGAAGGAATAAAAATATCACACAAAAAGTTTCCCACATAATTCATCAACTTCCAAGCCAATTTGTTATTTCTGTGCCAAAATAAAGGAGGCATAAGAGCGCTGTTTTTACTCAAACACTTTTCCTATAGAGATTCTGTCTTCTGGACAGAAACAAACAAACAATCAAACAACAACAGCAAACAAGCAAACAAAAAACAAAAAACAACCACCAGAGGAAACCTCCAACACAATGAAGCAATATAAAACCTCCCATTAAAACCGTTAAAACACCTCCATTAAAACACTCATTCTTTATCATCAGCCTGTGTCACTGATGTAGGCTGAATCCCTATGTAAGGACTGGGTCTAGGTTCTGAATTTTCAAAAGTCGTTTTAAAGACCATGAAGCCACCCATAATTGGCATGACCAAACCTCCTTATGTTCAAACCTGAAGTTAAGAGTTTCTCTTAAGCAAAAATTCATGTGTATATTGTAACTGCTAGGTAAATTCAAGACCTGGAATAGTAATACTTGGTTGGAACCTAGATTTCAGTGTTAGAGCTATTCCTGTGTTACTGAGGTACATGAGAGTGTATTAGGAGATGAGTTGAACAGACTTCATGCTGATTTTCAACTCTTCTACATCTTTCTGGGCTATCTTAAGTTACTGACTGGCTTTGATATTACACATCACTCTGAAGTGGACAAGAAGTCTAAAGGATGAAGGACCTGAATCATATTTCAATGATGTGTATTCATACCATAGGGGAAAGGGAGAGAGTATGAAAATTTTGGAAGCTGAATGCTTGTGCCCTCAGGCCAATGCTGTACATTCAGCAGCAGGCTGTCATACCCTAATTGCTAGTACCCCTTTGTGAATCAACATCTCTGAGAAGCCAATTCTACATGAGGCTTCTTTAATATACATCTTCTCATTTGCCCCATGTATATTTCAGTTTGCCATCTGATAATTGGAATTGTGTGGGTAGCAGCCGGTACCATCTGGCTTGTTAATAAGTAGAGGATAAAAATGTCTAATGCCTTGCTCTACATAAATACAAGAATTACCCTACAAATAAACAGCTCCCTAAAATCTCAACTGATGAGAACAAAAGAAAATAGTGTGGTCTTAGCTCATTAAAAAACACTGAGGAGAGAATGAGGGAACAGTGGGAAAGCCTCATCACTTCCCATCTGAAGTTTCAGTGTAACCAAAACATATGGGGAAAATAATGCAAAATTAAAAGTGATAATGCACTTTTCACACCAAAACATATTGGGCCACTATACAAATGATGCAATTAAAACTGCTGCCTTCAGGAGCCAAAACCTAAGCTGAATAAGTACGGTACAATTAAAGTTTTTGATTTAAAACCAGCGAAAGATTTATCATAATGAAGCTCAGAATAGAGATAATATGACTTGGGGGCATCAAAGCTAAGCTATAGAAAGCCACATGTCCTACATCATGGAGTTAGAATTGGAAGACTGACATCAGCAGATTTTAGGGCACAGAAAGGCTTACAAGTTCATTTGCACGTGAATGGCCAAGACCATGCAAAATCTTACATGTAAACAGTGCAGTATTGTAATCACTACTTTAATTAACAGGAAGGCAGCGCAAAGCTGTCTGCATTGGGGAAATAAACTCTGATCCTGCGGGCTGGATGCGAAAGCCGCGCTGTTGTATTTGGAACCTGCTGGAACTTGTACAGCGCCTTATCTGGAAGGCTTCATGCGCACCGCGACAATGTCCTCTAATCTGGCAATAAAAAGGGCATCATGAGCAGTGGCAGCCAGGCCAGCCAGAGAAGGCTGCAGTCACGCTATGCTCCCAAGATGGTGAAAGGAGATTTAAGCCTGTCACAGAAAAAAAGCCCAGCAAGAATTGACTCCAGCCTGGCCTGGCTATGGAGGGGGGAAAAGGGAGGAAACGCAGCTGGATGGCCGCTACCTGGTTGGGGCTAGCAGTACGTGGGAAAGTGCCAACGGGCAGAGGACACAACACATGCAGCCAGCACCTTGGTTCCTCCTAACCACCAGCCACCCCCACCAAACATCAGCCTGCAAAAGCAGACGTGCTGGCCATTGGAGTTTTTCACCTCGGGGGTTTTTCCCAGCAAGGCTTAGCCTGGCCTGCTGATGCTGGGTAATACCTTCATTCGTCCAGATATAAACTCATCCTAGGGCGAATCAGAGCCCAGGGGTAACGTGCTTCCCCAGAAAGGGGGGCTAGTAAAACTACTCCTGATGATCCCATAGCAAGCTGGAGAGGGTATTTTGTGTGACAAAATGGGTGAAGACTCACATTTGGAAAACAGGACTGTTCTGCACTGAGTGGAGTTGACGCAGGATCAGACCCAAGGGACTCCTGTGGTTTTGTGCCCTGTGCCCCAACCCTGTAGGTGTCACTATAAACACACGCCTATAGTCACTGCTTGTCTACCTTCACTCTTGTTCAAATATTTACACTCAGACATAAGACTTGTACTGTTTACATCCTTTGACTCTGTACCAAGCACACAAGTGCAGTTTTCTGGCCAGCCTTGCACTAACTCTTGCTGCTACTCTGAGTTGTACGTCATGCTGATCTGGAGCTGGCCCTTGCCAAACAGAAGCTCTAACAGCTGAACCTCCCTCCTCTTCCCTCTTCTCATGAATCATAATTTTGCTCTCATAGCAATCAGCTGATTTTTCACAAAATCTGTAGGAGATCCATTATTTCAATAAAAATACTTCTGCTTTTATAGCCTTTGCTTCTGCTGTTTTGAAATTTGGCTTCTGCATTTTGAAAATTTAGTTTGAGACTGGCCAGCAGCATTAACTGGATGATATCTTCAAGGGAAATCAAGTAAGAAGCAGGGCAATAAAATGAAGACTGTTATAATGTTTTAGAAAGAATTTAAAAAGGGGGGAGGGGTGTTATATGCCCTTACACATCTGCTCTGGCTCTTTCTCCCTCACTGTACACACGTCTGTACCTCATGCTCCTGTATAGGACTGGCATTACTCATTTCCAAAGCACTTTGGAGTAATTTTCAGAGCTGGACAGAGCTAGAATCAAGTGTCTTGGTCAGGGTTACCTAGAAGCCTGAGTAAAGCCTCAGTCTGGGGTTTCTGAGGTGCCATTTTGTCTCCTGCCAGCTGGAAAACACAAGATGTCCCCTCACAGTCTTCGGCACTGGTGCTCCATGGGCGGTGCCTCTGCCACCTGTCTGTGCAAAGAGCTCGGCTCTTCAGTCTGTGGGGATGGGACTGCACTTCCACTGAAGGAATTCAATTTACACCCATTCTCCCGGTAAATTTTTATGAGGCTTTTAAAACCTTCATTCCTTCCCTAAAACCTTTTTGAGCATACATCAGAATTAAAGAAACCAACTCCCAAAGAAACTAAGCTCATGCTGCATCTAAAGGACCAGATCAATTTCATCCCAATAATTTTGAAATCAGGATAGAGCCTGGATCCTAATTCAGGTTTTGTTTATTGTTTTAGAAGTAAGAAGAGGATGCACGCAGGATGCTGCATGTTACTGTAATTAGGGAATATTTCTAGCCAGATAGCTTCAATCCTAGCCCCAGCTTCAGGGAAATGTTTGGACAGACAGTATCATCAGTTAAAGAAAGAATGAGATTAATTCCTTTGGTTTTTCTTCTTTTTTTATTTTCTGTCAGAAGAAAAAGCAAAACTAAAAAAATAAACTAAAAAAGGTGTACACAAACAGTAAATGAGGAGTTTGGTAAGGTTTAGAACCAGGCTTGGGGAAACAAAAATGATGCTTTCTTCAACATCTGGGATGGGCACAAGTACCCACCTGGAACTTTATGATGCATTGTTTGTGCAGACAAGTGTTAACAAGATATATATATTAGATCTAGAGATATATATATATAAAACAATGCTCTGAAATTATATGAAAACTTAGTAGCTGATAATTTGGGTTGGCCCGAAATTTGGAAATTTGGAATTGGAATTTGGAAAAGGCCCTGCTTGGCAAAAACAGCTGTGCATTTAGCTTCTAAAAATTAGGTTCCTCCAAGGGATGTGAAGCGACACACCAAAAGCTGGTGCTGGGCATCAAAAGCTGGTTGGAAAAAAATCTTGTGCAGTAACAGTTTCAGGAGCAGACAGCAACAACCTAAATAGTAATTGCTATCACATAACTGAAAAGTCCTAAGATTTACTTAGACAATGTCCCTGGGAACATTTGTTAAGAATGAAGCGCAGTTGAAGCAATTTGTACCATGAAGTCAGACAGGAAATCAGACTAATCCCTGATGCAATTATGTGTAAGCTTGGCTGTCTAAGACTTACTAGAGCAAAAGAGACAGAAGAAAACCAAGCCAGAATGAGATATTGAAAGGTACTGAAAGTAGGTCACTGTCCTACATTACACAAAAGCTAAATGGAGCTCTGTCATCCCACAGTATCCTGAGCAAGTTGAACAAAGGACTTTGTCTGGTGCAGATCTCCTGGCAGCATCCAAGTTACACAGCTGCATAAATCATAAAAACAGTTTAGGCATAGCAGGATTTCCAAGACAGGTAGAATGTATGGCACTGAATGATCACAGGAGGAAACCAAGGAGTGGACTTGTGTCATAACCCTGTGTCACTGCATGATGACAAATTCCCATCAAGTCCTGTGACTTATTAAAAGTACAGTGTTAGTAGGACAAAGGGGCATTGAGTAGAAAAGCCATGACACAGTTAGATAGATGCACGAAGTCAGCAAGAGAGAAGAGATGCTTAATTAGTAAAGAGAAATAAAATTGCAGTAGAAAACAGAATCTGTTTTTTACAGAATCTATTTTCTACATCATAGACTCAAAACTCCTCATTGTGGTTAGTTAAGAGAGAGAAAAGGCTTCCTAAGCTGTCAGGACAGCAGATGTTGACTGTTCTTGCTCCTCTTCCTTCTCTTTCATATTTAAAGCTTCAATTCCTTTCAAGATAATTCAAATTTTGGAATTTATGTATTTTTACTGAATTAAGTACTTTTCCCCCTTCTATAGGCATAGCTACAGAACATCTGTTAAAAATCGAAACTTCAGAAGATGAAAATGGTTTGAAAGTTTGTTCAAGCACAATGGGTTTTGGGTTTGTTTTTTTTTTTATATCTCCAACCCCCCTCCCCCCCAGCTTCTATTAGCTTAATAATGAATATAGCTTAAGTGTTTATTCTTTTTTTTTTTTTAATGGAAAAGGCCATAATTTCAACACCGAAATATTATCACAGCAAGTTGTTTAAAGATTAATGTAGATAGTCTTTAGGTAGTAATTTAATCATTTAACTGTAGATAGCATATTCCTATCCAAAATCACTAGGAAGTGTCATTCAGCTCACAATCCTTGTCTCAGGTTGCTGGAAATATTTGAGATTCAAGCATAGTTTTCATAGGTGTATGTAGAGCCCAACATCCTGATACCAATGCCGTTCCCCAGTCTTATAAACAGCAGATAATAATATTTAGTATTGAACTTTGAAAATGACGTGAGAAGACTTGTCTGTTGTACAATAAGGCCTTCTAAATTTGTGATTTGATTTTGGGCAGCCAGACAAAATGAAAATATTGGCCTCAGTCTTTATCTGTTTAGCATTAAGGCACATTGCTAAGACAGACTTATTTCTGCTTCCCACTAGTGTCTCATGATATGAAGATCCACAGCTGAAGTTTAATAGTAAATTTTAAGAACCCTTAAAATATTATTTTATATTAATTGTCATATTACATAAATAACTAACAACTGGCTTATTAAAAAGAACCAGTTCATGGCACCCATGGATAGGTGTCCTAGAACAAAGAAAACTCCAAACTCCACTGGAGCAGAGCTTCCCAGCGCAGGTCTGTCTTCATTCCAGCCCTTTGCTGACTCTACAGCTTCAAACATGGCAAGATTTGTGAGCATTCCAGATTCATGTAATGTAAATTTTTAAATTCCTTTCTAGCTAAATTCAGGACATGGCATTTTTTAATGTGTCCGTCCATTTTGGTTTATCTAAATATGTCTATTCAAATAAATAATTATCACCTACTTTATGGCATTTAAATTTGACTTATTTTCAAAATGAAAATTCTTCTCTATCTGTGGCAAGTGGGAATCTGAGACAAGAAATGCTCCTGAAGCCATTAACATGCATCCTAAATAAAACTGGCCTGTTTTCGCTACAACGAGTGGTGGAAAAAGAAAGTCCATTAGATGGAAATATTGTCTTTCTAAAACCAGCAGATTTTTATTTCTGCAATGTCTAAGCACTGCAATTCTCAGCAGAAAATTGCACTGGAACAGTGGGCGGTTCTGAATTTCTGGAAACTTTACAATGGCTTTTATGTTTAAACATCATTTAGCAGCTGTTAAAGGTCAGCACAAATCCAGTACTTTATCAGTATAAATGAAGTCTACAACTGCCAAGAAAAGAATGCATTAAATAATGCCGTGGTTATCATCTTGAATGTTTTTTCCCTTCAGAAGTGAAAAGGACCTCTTAAGTGGTTGTATTTTTCTCCTCCTTGTTTCAAATTGACAAAGTAAAACACTAATTAAATTATTTATATCAGAAATTTACTTACGAGGATGACACATTTTGTACACAAAGCAAGTGAAACATCTGACACATCGTATAGTGCCAGGTGCAGTTAAGAAAGTGTAATATAAATCGGCATCTAGAGGCTAAAAAACCCAACAAACTTGCTGCAATATTTCATTATCAATTTTATTTCCTACCATACACCAAATGTACAGCACAGAACACAATTTTGTTGTTTTGATGTAAGAAATATTAATTGTATGAAGAAACAGTATACAAACTACTCCAAATTAAAAAATGCATACATCATTGCTCTTTACAAAAGGTCTAATTTACAGTATAGCTCATCAATGCATTTAAACGCCAAAAAAAAAAAAAAAAGAAAAACAGAAAAAAAAAGAAAACAGTGCACATTACAAAACACATCAAGTACAAGGGAGGCAAATAAATACAAACATACTTCACAGAACATCCTGAGCAAACAGCCAAACACAGATAAATTAACCTGAAGCCATAGTAAATCATGATAATAAATACATAGGTCAGTAAGAGATTTTTTTTTTACTTAAATAAAATATATAACAAATTTGTTAAAATATTTAGTAAATTAAATTTTAGTCTTTGTAATGAGTGAACTCATTTTGTATGCATTTAACAAGTATAACAAATGTTTGCTTTTTGTGTTTTTAGCAAGAACAATAACTTTAATAGCAAATTTTTGTTTGGTGTTCTCCTATTTATATTAGACAGCACATATGGTAGCTTTTGAGAAATCAATTTAAAAATAAACACAGCTCCTAAGAACACACATTTTCCCCTGTCTAAACTAAGATCAGAGGGTTGAATCAACCCCCCAACAAAAAGCAAGCCCCACCTAATGCAGAACAGTGACCACAGTGCATGAGAGTTGAATCACTTCTGAATAGTACTTTTGTGCAGGAACAGTAATAATATAATTGTATATGTCAAGCCTGTGAATGCCATCATATTCAATCTAAATATAAATGCGGCTAATAAAAATAAACACTTTCATTATAGCACGGAAAAATTAAACACACGCTAGATCCATGTATACATTTACACTGAGGCACATATGCACATGAGGTGTGTGTGCATACAAAAAAGGCAGTTTAGCTGGTTGTTTATACCTTTTTCTTAAAAAAAATAAATATAAAAAAAACTTCTGAAACAATGCTTAATTACTTACAATCCCTGAAATAGACATTGCCTCTGTTATAGCAACTGCTAGTTTCTGACGGATTCAGACGTTCCACACCCAGGCTAACCGGATACCGAGGCGCGCGCCCACGCCTCTGCGCAAGTGCTCGTCTGTCCACACCTCCACCTGTCTGTCTGCTCTGTAGCACTTGGGACCCCACCAGAAGACTGGTGACAAATTCAGTATCAGCCTAGTCTTAGTGAAGAAGGATGGGAGAAACCAGTCACGGTGTTGCTACTGGTCGTTCGAAGGGACGAGCGACCACCGTGGTGCCAGAGGGGTGGTGTTGTTGCCCTCCAGACGGCTGCCTTCTCAGCTGCCGTCACCTTCAAGCCAGTATTAAATGCCATTTCAGGGGAGATGTATTCGACTCATTATGTACAAAGTCTTTAGCTTGGGATGTGTTCGCATTCTTTTAACTCCAAATCCATTGCGATACTGGTCACTTGCTTAAAACCTCAACGTCTCATACCAAAAAAGTACCAGTACCTACCTAATTACCCTTCCTGTTTTGAGATCTTTGTCATTTCCCTCCATGAGCTAACTCTGAACAAAAACTGCAGTGGTAAAATAAATCTGAAGTTCTCTTGAAACATTTTAAATAATCATTCTCATAGGCTAAATCACACAGCCAAGTCAAGTGCTTTGCTGATTGCTATATTTCATTATTGCTAACATATTCTTTAACACACTGTTTTCCAGCATACTGTGCTTTTAAGAGCCCAAGTTCCCCACTAGTGGGCACCATTTATCTTCTCATTCCATGCATCTTCACATCTCATGTTACTGCAAACCCATTTCTGATACAAAGCCATTATAAAAAAGCAGGATGTGAGGAAAATAAAACTAGAACCACGGTTCAGTCATTTGTTACTTTCATAGTTTTTTTTTTCTTCCTGTACAAACCCAGCAAGTTATTTAATTTACAGTATAGCTTTCAGTCTATTTAAAATCCCATTGGAAAATAAATTAATAAACACATTTGTAAAAATATGGCAGGCCGCAAAAATGCTGTTAAAAGATAAAAAAACCAACTCTTTGATTAGAAATAAATAAAAAATATAAAAAATAGTCGCACACACTTTTTACATTCACTTTACAAAAACTGAGTGCAAAAGAAGAAAAAAAAAGAAACTGTACTGAAATAAATACAATATACTAACAGAGTGCATTGCTGTTAATACAAATAGTCTGTTGTGGTTTTTATTCTTTTTTTTTATGTCAGCTGGGAAAAAAATTAGTGCAATGTTGCAATTGTAAATGCAGCATGGCAACCTACACCCCTTAGCAGTACATGAACTCCTAACAGATCCATCTGGAGTTTACTGCTGTTAAGTAATTTCTGTTGCCCAGCAGCTTTCACATCCTACACATGGATGCCCTTCACTGCCTGTTTGATACTTTCCAGCAGAGCTTTGCATTCGGGGGAATAGTCCCGTTCCAGATTGCTGTACATGTCTGTGAGTGTATTTACATATGCTTCGAAATTCTGCTCACTGATTGGCCCCTAAATGGAGACAAAACAGATTATAATTGTAGCAGGTAAAATTAAGGCCAAAAAACCCCAAACACCCAACCACAAAGCATGTCAAAGGAGTGATACGGCAACTAGGGAGAAGTCGTAAACAGGGCAGACATCCAAATTAATGGAGGGGTTGTGGAAATTACAGGAGTTGAATGTCCTGGGGAATCCACACTCCCTCCAGGCGAGAAAAGGAGGAGTTGGAGATATTATGATTAGTGTAAGCTTTTTTTTTTTTTTTTTTGGTGGCCAATTTGTCTTTGGGATTGTGACTGACATTCCCCTTAACTGTCCTCTCTTAATCTTCCAGTAGAACTCTTGACATTTGGAAAGGGGACTGGAAACACCAGTACCTCTGTGGATTTGGCCTGTGTTTGAAAAGAAGATGCAAATTTTTTGAGAAGATAGAGCTTGGTTATCTCCAGAAAAATCATCTGTGTGAAACAGGTTATAGTTTTGATCTGGGAACTGAGTAAATAAGGATTCTCATCAGAGTGAAGTGGTCACTCTTTGTGCAGGGTGGTGTTCAGACAGGGAGGTTTGAGGGAAAAGCCTGCCTTGCACAGTGTGGTACAGGGCAGAGATACCAGGGCTGGCTCATTCCTGAAAGCAACTGCACCTACTGCCACACAGACTTCATGATCCTACATCTCTGAAAGCAAATCAGCCTAAAAGTGCTCTCTGCTAATGCAGTTCCAGTGCTCCTGCCAGTCCCTGAGCTTGTTCATCTCCTTTAAGTGCTGCCAAGACAGTCTCAAAAGAAGTTAACCTGCTAGCTGTGGTCTTACCATCTGTGGAAGCTGAATGTCAGCAAGACTGGAGATAAGGGCTTGGCTTAAGCCAGCTAACTCCTTCAACAGGCTCTCGTTGTTCTGCTCTATGAGTTTGTTCTCTTCTTCTATTGTTTTCAAATTGCTCTCCATAGATGTGATCTAAAAGAGACAGGCAGGCACAAACACAGACAGACAAACCCTTGGCAGAATTGTTACTGAAGTTTGGACCCAAAATACCAACTGGGTGATTATGAGAGAGGCCATGAAGAATCTGAAACTCAGGTATGCATTTTTTGGGAGACATAACTTCTCCACAGAACATTCAGAGCAAAGAAGAGGTAGTATTTGCTCTGAAACAATGGACTTTGCTACTGGTTCATGGAGAAACCTTGTGGCAGCAAGGCACTAGAGAGTGTCCCAGGGTGGGAGGAGGGAATCGAGCTTGGAGGGGAAGGTCAGTGTGGAGCTGGGTTGGAGAGTGTGGTCTCAGGGCTGGCGGAGGGAAGGAGAAAGGAGGTTGATGTTTACATTGCTGTCCTGCTCTTACAGTATCCCTGCTGCTCGGCCACAATAGCAAAGGCACGGGTATTAGCTGTTGTGCTACTTTCCCGCCCTGCTCCTGGGTGAGCTCTGCGCTGGCTGGGATTAGCAACAGGCCTGGTTCGGGGAACAATAAGAAAATAACAGAGTGGAAAGAAAACTGGGGGGCTGAGCATGTATCATAAAGATGATCTCTGACCAGCAGAATGGAAAGGAGGGTTTTGGAAACAGCAGGAAAAAAGCAGCCTAGGTAGAAAAAATTGTATCTTTTGAAAGTGAGATCTCTGGGATATACTCAGATCTGAAAGCTTAGATGTCAAAAGCAGTGCTGCAAAAACAAAACCAGCAATGGCAGGGTCTGGTTCCCTCCTGCCCTGCTCCTTGTCCTGGGAGAAGACAACTCAGCAGGGCTGCCATCCCCGTGCCCCACCACAGCTCCACAAGGCACTGACCAGTGCAGTCATATCCACCATTGTCCTGCCCACCCTATCCTTATTAACATGCAACTCTTTGCACTTCTTAATTGCCTCCTGCTTGTGGCCACTTTACTTCCTTTTCTTACACACAGTCACAAAGCAAAACTCCCCAGTGTGAGCAACCCCTTTTTGCATGCCTGTCATCCACTACAACCCCTCCTCTGGAGGGTGTTCATAGCAGTCTAACACCTGGCTGGTGTAGAGTAAAAGGAGGTAGGAGATTTATGGCTTCTGCTGTACTTCAGTTCAGACTTTGCTGGTCAAACTGCCTTCACCAGAGAGAAGGTCCAGGGAGAAGAAATCTGACTGCATAAACTGGGCCACCTCTACACAAATAGCACATTGATCACCAGCGAGAACTAAGTGTCCTGAGACAGTGACCACAGTCCCCCTGCAGTGCATTTTGGGCTGGATATCCCCACAACTCTTGTGGTGTGAAGCCAGATTTGTTTAGATCCAGCACAGGTGGCACAGGCTTCTACCTTGTTTAGACCATATACACAGTGGTTATTGCAAAAAGAGCATGAGTCAACACTGCTCATTCCAATGTGGTGCAAATACAGGGGTGTATGGTTACACTCAGTTTGGTTTAGATCAGTCTAGATTTATATTCAGTTCACAGATTTCATTTTATTTCACTCTTATTCTGAAAATTCTGAAGCTTCTGCTCATGCTTTTACCCAGTCTGCCCAGGTTAACTTCCAGGTGCATATGGGAGCATGAAGGGATGAAGCTATACAGCTCACTCCATAGAACCACTATCAGCATATTAAGCCAACTTAGTCTCTCCAGTATACAAAATAATGAAAGAGAATGACTCTTTTCCATAACTCCCATCAAAATCCTCTGTACACAAATTAGCAAAAGGTATACATTCTTTACCAGCTGTTGCCTGGAGGCAAAATTCAAACTATTTCAATAATTGACAGTGAGTGAACTAAACTAGGAAAATTTTCTTAGGTACACATAAAAACTCATTAAATTCAACGCTCATTAAGACTTGGAATGGATTTGTAAAAGGAATTATCATCCCTATATCTCAAGTCACAGGACCTCCATGGTTTGGTAAGCAAATGTTTGGTCAACAAATGAAAATGAATGTTTTGTTTGGTAAGTATATTCTATTTCTGCTTGCTAAGATTAGCTACAAACTGCCCTGAATTTGTCATTCACCAGATCTTTAAGACAATACCTGCTGCTTGTTTACAAAAAGCAAAAAAACGAGAGCTTGGAAAACAAGTGCAGAGGAGACTAGCTATTTTTAAACATAGCATTTACATAGAATTTAATTTATTTATCGTGCTTAAACATAGCACAAGAAAAGGTTTCACATTTATGGCATACCTGAGTTTGAAGTTTCATCATGTCAGCTTCAATTTTTAGATTGGATTCATTCAGTTCTTTTATTTCCTCATCCAAGTGTCTTATTTCTTCATCACTCTCAATACCTGTAAATGGTTGAAAATAACAATATCAGATTTAAAGTGTCCACATGTAAATGGATGTATGAGTAACGAGCTGCATTACTTGTTAGTTAACCATAGGAAAATAAGCTTTTCAACAAATAATTGATCCTTAAATTGTCTTTTAGCTTGATTTTACGGTCAAAATTCTTTCCTACCTGTTAAATATCTACATAAACTGAAACATAGATGGGGCTATCTTAGTCCTCATTTTTTCAGAATTTTTCTTTTTCATTGCATCATGCAACTACAAGCTGGAGGATACAGAAAAGAAAAATTGCCCAGAAAGAGGAAAGTTTATCATAAAACACGAGGAGATATTTATGTGCTTGGGTGTGTTTGTTTGTTTGTTTTAAAAGGAATGCAACAGCAACCCTTCCTTTTCAGGAAACACACCAGGGCAACATCTTCACTAGTATTAGTGTTGAATTGTTCACCCATCTGTACCTGTTTCTGATCTTGCAAGAATCTCTGTGGGGGCAAGCTCCTGTGCAGAATAGCTTTAATAAGCACAGCCTTAGTTATATCTGATAAATAGTGAAATTTAAATGACAGAAAATGGTGAAATTTTCAGAAAGCTAACAAGTATTACAGGAAAAAAAAAAAACAAAAAAACAGAAGCCAGTCTTTTTCATCCCAACAAGTTAGATAACAAAGAAAAAAAGCTTCCGTTCTTTAATGAAAGCCTTGTTCTGAAAAATACTGAGCTGTAGCAGCTGCTGGCAATACATGTGCATGTTGCTGCTTAGTATCACTCTGAGCTCAACTCTGCCTGGAGATTTGTGCCACTGTTGCTGCTTTAAAGCCTGGAACTGAGTCTTCTGGGGAGCCAGCTTGGGAAATCTGTAAGCAGTAATGCAACCGTTTTCCTCAGCAGTTGGAGGCTAAAGACTAAATTTCCCGAATCCTGGCTCGGTGCCCAACTTGCTAAAGCACATTGTATAAGTAGGGAGACTCCTACACATTTCGCCCTGCAACTCTTTGGTAATTATTGCTTTGCACTTAGGTTAGCTAAATTGCACGAGCATAGATACTAAACCATGTAGGAATGAAGTTGGAGAGATGAGTCAATTTCTGCCCACAATATTTCTCCCTTCTTACCTTATTCATCAGATGGCTAAGTCCTCCTGATCTGTAACTAATTGTTTATTAATAAAAGCAATATTGAAAGCATACCCTAATAAAAAATTTATGCTCTGTAACAAGAGCATATCCTCAATGTTGAGTTATCAAGATGTAAATGAGAATAATTTTATAATCTCTCATGCAAATATTTTTGTTAGTCAAGATTTTTTACTGCTAGAGACAACTGAAAGTAGTGAGAATTAATGCCAGAATGGCATAAGGGGGCACAAGTATAAATGGGAGTCAGGGCCCTTCTATCTAAATAAATGTCATTGTTTTTTACAGATCTCCTTACCGCCACTTGCTTTAAGCTTGATAGTCATTAATTCTTCCGAAATTTTGCCCTTTTTTATGGTTTGTGCATTCAGAGGACAACCAGACAGGCTGAAATGGATAGGAAAAAAAAACATTAGCACCCACTTGAAAATGGCAACAATCCTTTCAGGCAATATTATCATGCACTTGGACAGACCTCTGTACCTAAGGTCACATCAGTATCTCCATTATAGCATGGCTTCAGGGAATGACATAACTCATAAAGAGTCATTCCAGCTTTAAAATTGGCACAGAAATCTCAATCTATGAGTAAACAACTCTTAAGCATATTTCAAAATAATCAAAATTGCAGTAGCAGCTACTGTTAAGCTATATGAAGATGCATTTACAGAATTCTTAAAGTTTTGAACACTTATAAACTGTTTTTTATCAAGGGATTGTGCTCCAAAGGAGAGGCAAGTATAGTCCTTTAAAATGGCAAGTTTACTAACCTAAAAAAAAAAAATTAGTTAATGGGATGATGTCCACAGTGCACAATTATTGTATCACTTTGTTGATACATAATAATGATCAATACAATAATAACTCTGGATATACCCTATAGGCTGTAATAGCTTTTTTGAATGGTTCTATTATATAGTCACTTTGCTTTTTAACCACTGTTCACATTAAATTACATTTTGCTATTTCAAAGCTTACAATTTCATCAGCTGGTAATTATCTGAGGCAATTTTTATAGCCCACTAAAGGGCTAAGAGGAATTGCACTGTCTTAATACTATCTTTATAAACAACAAAGAAGAAATACCCATATGCTGAAGAACTGGCAGAAGGATTTGTTTTTAGGTGTAGCCGAGTAAGGAGTGAGAGAAAATTTTGTTCCACAGGAAAATGGTTGATGTGTGTGTGTGTGTGTGTGTGGAGGTGGATGGGTGGGTGTGGATATAAAAATTGTTTTAAAAAGAGAATCCTAACAGACATGGTATTTCCATATAGAAAAAAAAAAAAAGGCAGCAAAACCTAAGCTTTCATTAGCTTGACTAAAAGCTATATAGGGAAAGAAGCTGGTTCTTCAGTTCTAAATTTCTGCTTATTATCTCTGCCCAGAGTAGACAGATAACTGGGAGATTGTTTGATAGCCATGAGTCACTTGGTAGGTTTCAAATGTCCTAGGAAAGCATATCAAACAAAGTTATATTTGCTACGTCATTTTAACTAACGTGATCTTGAGAGTGACCCAGTCTTATGTAGGACAGTAATCATCTGAATTATGAAATGCTACCAGCTAACATACAGTTTTTGCTACTTGCTTAATTAGCAACAATTTACAGTAGTGTCCTAATGAAAAGACTTTTAAATGGGATGCAGGAAATAAAATTAGGATAACACTGGACTTTGACTTCAAATTACCTTGGACATTTCTTGTTTTGGAGAAGTTGTCTCAAAGTGTTAGGAAGAGAGCAAAGCAAATAGAGAATGTAGACTTAATTACTGTTAAAGATAGAGAACCAAACTTGCCAATCAGACTCTTTGATTTTTTTTTAATTCAATATGGTCAGATTATTATTTTTCACAGTGAAAGATGCTGTTTATTGTTGCTAGTTATATGTATGACTCCTTCTGTGTAAGGATAATTTTCTTTGTAAGATTGGTAAAACTTTGAACTTCTTCAATCCATATGAGTGTTGCACACTTACTGTTTTTTCTTTGTGTAACTTTAGCTGTTTAAATGCAAAGTTTATGACTACAAATTTTCCACTTGTAGAAAGATGAAATTAATGACTCTTGACTAAAACCTTTTTTGGTGACAATTCAATGATATTTCTGTCTTTTTTTTTTNTTTTTTAAGATATGCAGATACAACTCCGTATTTCCCTAGGAAAGAACTCTACTTAATTTCAAAATGCATAGGCACTGTGTTAATCTGCACACCTTGGAATGTCATGCTTCAATGGGAACATAGAAAAAGACATAAAAGTTAAGTCTCTCACAGTAATTCTGTTTTGTATTACTTTAGCTGCAATGTTATTACTCACAAGACTTCAGCACAATTTATTCTGACTCTAAACTCACATGTTGCCAATTCAAAGTGGAACGTTAAAGACAAATGAAAAGAGAAAACACAAAGTTATACCTTCTGTGGGTGACAAAAACATTATTAACATGACCCAGCCCGTTGCAGCCTGGCAAAGGACAGTGTGGCAGCTCCTGTTTGTTCAGTTTCCAGGATAGTGAAGACCCATTGACAGGACTCTCCTTCTGTCTCTTGGCAGCCAAAGGACAACCAGAAGCAGTGCGATGAGAAGTGTATTTACCTGATATGTGACCTTGGCCATCACAGCCTATCACTGGACATCTACAGAAACACAGCAAAAGAACCCTCATTTTCACTGGAGAGAGCAGGCAAAGACAGTCTCAAAAAACGGAGAAAATCATCCTGGCTGCCTTTGCTACTTTGCTTTAACAGAGTAAGGCTTGGTGCCTGGTGGCACCCTGTATCAGAGCATCCAATTCTTGTCAAGCTGGGTTATGGGGGTTCAGCTGATCTTAAAATAAGGCAATTTAAAATACATTTGTAGAGACTAAGAAAATAAGACATTCATTTAGATAGTATTTTACCGGAAAAGAAAATTGAAATTCTATCATGGGCAATAAATCACACTTCAAATGTATGGAAAGTCAACATTGTCTCCTTTCTATCTCAGTTTCTGGTATGAAGCAGAGGGTGGGTTCCTGTAACTGGAAAACTTGCATGGGAGCCCATGCAAATACTTGCAAAGGAAGAATAGGAAGTTTTTTGTGCTGCCCTGTCAGTGTTATGCAGTTTTGCATATATCATTAGGAAGTATTAAGACAATATTCCATACAACTAAGTCTTCACTTTTATATTCTGGCAGTTATCATTTACAAAATTTAACAGAATGTGCATTCAAGCCAGGAGTGTACTGAGTTTCTAGTTTTCACTTTAAGTGAAATTTTCGTTCATTTAGAAAAGACATGAGACTTACAGATATTTAAGTTCCCTGGAACATATTTTGAAGGTGTCACTCTGATTTAATTAGCTGACATGTTTCACCTCAGTCAGTAATAATTTTCCTTCATTTTGCCAATTTTTTCATTTTTTCAACCAATTGGCACTTACATAGCACTCTTTAAAATAATTGGAGCAATGCAAGCAGATACAGCAATCCTTCCACGCTTTTCAGTCTCCTAGGTGATGGACTCCACCAGCTCCACCAGAAGCTGAAACACTTGGTTTGGTTCCAGCTCTGGGCACTATTCTCACATGGTTGAGATTAACTGGGGCATCTCCCTGTGATTCCTCAAGTCCTGAACTCTTACAGGCCATTTCCCCCCCCCTCCACTGGTGGTGGACCCCTGGCTCTGTACTCACTTAAGTTCAGGGTCTTCTTTTTCTTCCTTGGTAGGAGTGACTTTGATACCTCCTTTCCTGGCACGAGGACAACCAGACAAGCTGAAAGAAGCACACAGAATAAGAGCCACCTCTTTCTGCTGAGAGCCCTGAGCACTGCAGCCCCGTGTGAGGGGGTGGTGGTTACCTTCTGTGTGATGCATAGTTCCCTGTCACATGGCCAGAGCCGTCACAGCCAGGTGTTGGGCACCTATGGAATAATACAAGCTTACAAAATACAGCCACAAAGATACAGAGTAAATAATGTGTACAACCTATATTTTGTCTAGAGTGGAAGAAAGAACAGCAGAGCTTTTGCTGAATAACTAAACCTACCTCTCGCTCTTTGTTTTTTTTCTTTTTTCTTAAATAAGCAGACTCCCTTTTTTTGGGGAGGGATTTTTTATAAATAAAGCTTTAATAAGGAATGTGAAATATAATGTATATGATGTGTAGGTTTAATTAGTTTATATCAATGTTAGCATCAAACATTTTTCCTTGTACAGAATCAACATTACAAAGAAAAGAAAAAAAGCAGCTTGATATAGATCTATTTGTAAATTCGTTGTTACATGTTTGTTTGTTATTGGTATGATGTTTTCAGGTAGAGATATAAATAAGCACTTTGCCAGTATTTACAGAAGGGAAAATGAAAGCAGAAAAGCAGTTTTACTTTTGAGCATCAGCAGACAATAGCTGGATTTTGAATTTAATAATTTGTGTATTCTAGCACTGTAAAGCATACCACAGGACCATCTCTTTCTAGTTTGAGATTCAGCTGGGTGTTCATCTGAACAATTGGATTATGCTTATTTCTCATAGTTAAGGGGTTTCTCTGTGTATGTACGACAAACAAACCTTTTCAAGTATGAATGTTTAATACTGAAAATCCATACAATAAAAAGAAAAAACCTGCCTGTTACTGTGCTTTTGCCAGCAGTCTGGCAGAGGGGTTTCTTGCTTTCTGGGCCCCAAAACTTGGGTCAGTAGGTATTTCCACTGACTTCTGTGGGGTTTGGAGCAGGACCTCAGTGGTAACACATTCCATCTCAGAAGTACAGGGATTTTCTTTTTTTCTTTTTTTTTCTTTTTTTTTTAAGGCTCTTGTATATTCGTGGGGTGGTTTGGTTAGAGTTTTTTTCACAGCATACCTCAGCAAACAAAGCAGCATCAGAAAACATTCGCCTTAGAAGTTAAGCCAGCCTCTTCTATGTTTCTGTATTCTACAACACAAAGTTCTTGTGCTAAGCAACCCTAAGGGACTTTGAAATGCTATTATTTTTATGGAGTATCAGAATTACATAAGGAGTTGTGCCAAATAATGTTGTACTGAACCATTAAGAAAGCTTGCAGGGTTCAATATGCTCTTAAGGGTCTTAGTTGTTACTGAATCTTTCCTGAGTTAAAGAGATTCGTGATTTCATCTAGTCTTTGGTAGGCTGCCATGGAAAACACCTACAAATATAATAGTAATAGCACATCTGAGTGTGCAGGTGCATCTCTTCACAGAATATTTAAAACTAGTTTTCTGTGAACAATTAATTTGTCAAAAAATCTGACTTCTTTTGGACATGAACAAATTTATGCATTGATTCAAGTAGAATTCAGCAAATAATTTCAAATGAAGAAAGGGGTGACTTTTTTTAAAAGATAATGTCAAAACATTTCATGACGATGCTTAGTGAACAAAATATTTTTGGCAGAATGAGTTGCCTCACACTGACAGCAAAGGTAAAGGTGGGGGTTTGCAGACTGCCAGGGTATGCTTGACTGTGTAAAACTAAATGCTGACCTAAGTGTGGGACAAGGACTGGGCACAATGTCATGTGGAGCAGGCAGCAAGGGCAGATGTCTGGAGAGTGTGAATGCTCACAAGTAAATCCAGAACACCTGCCAAAAACTAAGGAAATTAATTTTGGCTACTTGTTTTATCAGATGATCACAGATGGAAGGGCTCCCTGCATGGACTGGAGGTGGACTTTAATTCAAGAAAAGCTTTTTGTGTGAGACATTCAGATCTGAAAGTCTGGGAGTTGTGAATATACTAAAAAAGGACACTGAACTAAATTTTATATCACCCCATCTGTATTTACCACTTGTGGCGGCAACAGATTTCCAACTGGATTGGAGTCCAAATTGCTCTGAAGGTCACTGAAGATTTGAGGCTGAGATATTGTCAATACTAATGGAACTATAAAAGGATATTTCAGGTGGGCTACTGACAAATATGTAAAAGGCTTCATTAGCAAGACTTAATCTTAACCACTGGGTTGGGTTTTCTAAATATTGGTTATACCTTTTTATGGATTGTGAAATTCTAGAACACAAAATACACCAAAAATCTATTGCCTTGCAATCAGTAATGTTGTGGAATTTCACCAGTTTTTAAGTGCTGTTTGGACTGGTATCCCAGTTTAGGGAGTCATCCTCTATAATGGATTCCCGTTCAGAGCAAGAAAATAAGATTGAAATCGAAGGACCAGAGGTCTCAGGATGTCAAATTAAGAGATGTTAACCCTCAGGTGGGTGTAGGTTACAAGTTCTTTTCCAATTCTTCAAAATTTGTTATTCCAAAATGAATCTCTCAGTGATTTCACATATAAATTCTTGCAAACGGGCATTGAGTACCTCCTATTTTGTTCCTTTCTCCAAGAGGATTGCTTTGTCTTTAGGAAGATGAACTACGACAGCATGTAAAATTTAAACACTGAACTGCAGGTTTAGGAGCACTTCTGGTACATTTTCTCCCTCAAAAGCTCAGCAGAGGTGTTGGATATGAACTACTGTATTTAGGGCAAACCCATACAGGTCAGCTGAGAAAACCATTTTCTGAAATTTGTTATACTGCATGTGGAATATAAATCAGTATCAATGTTTTGTGTGGAACCCATGTAGAAAAACTGCTCAAATCTCTCCTAAAAACTGACACTTAACCACTGTAAAAACTGGTCTAAGGATAGGACTGACCACATATTCCTAGAAGCTTCTGAATTTTAAGTAAATACCTCTCCAAAGTACACATTTAAAATTATTTAAGGCTTGAAAAGCAAGCTCTTCTATTAAATAGGATATCAGCCACAATTATCCCTTTTATCTTTAAAATCTAACTCATCATCAAACTTATTATGTTTTAAATTGACCACCTCAGATTGTCCTGAGCAGTAAGAATCCTCATAGAGAAATTTTCTTGAGTCTGAATCGCAGGCCCATTTTCTGAGCAGATCTTCCTTATTTCCAAACTGTGGATCACATGGAAGCCTTGTATCTTTGCTGGCATAGATTTTCATAATTAAAGCCAAAATCTTATCTTGATTCTGGCAAATTAAACATGAATAACATTTGGAAAAAATACACAGCTTTTTCATATTCATGCCTAACTACATGAGGGTACTTTCCTGGCCTGATTCTATGAGCGTTTATGCCCTCTGCTCACATAGCAATGATGAAATTAACTATTGATATCACTATACCAGCACAAGCGTGTATGCAGCATTTTGGAATAAGATTTAATTTAGACAGAAACAGAGCTTTGTTCAAAATATCACCTGAACAACGTTTGCAGGAACCTAAATTAAGGTGCTGCATTTGTGAAAAATAATTTTATTTAGCCTTTTTTCCTTGCGCGAATTGTCTGTGAACAGATTTTGATTTTTGCTCTTTTTCTAGTTAATTGAAATTAAATGCTAACTGCATTATGCAACATATTTCTGTCTGTGAAATGTCCATGAACTTTGACTTTGTCTTTCACAACTCACTTATTATACATGGCGTACAGTGTGCAGTTTGTCATTTAAGTCATATGCTGTTGCTCCTCTTTCCTTATGGCATGACCAAAACTCTAGAAGCTTTAGTGGAAAAATAACCATATTGGTATGCAAATTTACTTATTCACACATGAATGGGGTGGGGGGGGGGTTATGCATGAGGAGCAACTATTCAAAATATTTGTGTGAGTGTCTTTGTATGGCAGAAAGCCAATAAAAGCAGGGACAAATATATATGACTCAGCAAATGACTTCAAATTTGTCAGCAAGTTTGCAAGTCAGTTCCTTGCTAACCATTCCGCTCTTTTAAAACAAACTAAACCTATATTTTATACCTTTGAGAATCAGAGATGTCACAAAATGAAGCATTGTGCCAATGTGCCAGTTTACCTACTGGCTTTGCGAACTGCTTTGGACAGCTGCCTATATAAATGGTCTTACTTTGCTATTTTGCTGCATCTCCTGTACATTCAGCTTCACAGCTACCGTTGGTTCAGCATTTCAATTATAACTTAAGTTGTAAGGCTGGGGAATAAGACCACTAACATTTGATCTGGGGAAGCCAAACACTGCACCAAGCCTAAATGTAGTCACTTCTGCTATTAATACCATTAGAAAAGGAAAATAGTGCCATGATCAGACTTTATTTTCTTCTATCTGGACTAGGGATGAACTTAAAGGACAGAAAGGACAGTCACGGGGTTCTCTCCTTTTTGCATGCATTCATGAGTTTTTCCAAGCCATCTATTATGGGATCCAATTTACAAGTTGCAGAGGGAAAGCTATGAAAGAACTCTAATTATCCTTCCCTTTTCCCCACATCCTTATTGACAAAGCCAATTCAATAACTAGATGACTGGTTGCCAGTGCCTCTCTTGACTACAGATTTTTGAAATATTCATATGTCCCTATACATCTGTCTATATAGCAAAGCCTGCACAGTCCTTTTGTAAGTGACATTTCATGGTGAGAACTATGCCAGCACAAAATCATATGACTTGATGTCTGCTTCAGTGACATTAAACACATAGTATTGGGTAGTGAATAATAAAAAAGGATTTACAGGTATTCTGGTCTCATTTTTAGATTTATTCTAACTAGATTTGTTTCTATTCTAAATAATTCCAATTAATTCTATCTGGATCAGTTGCAAATCAGTCTTATGTATTAGATATTTTCTATTCCTCTCTGATTCAGAAATACTGAGAAAACTGCATCTTTCCTATGTTTACAATTTTTGTCCCCCTCAGGTCCTGATCAATTAATGAAAATGAAGGAGTACAAGAATGAAGAAGGAAAAATGGAGAAAAGTAAACTTTATTTCACTCAGAAGCTTTCAAACCAATTCACTTCACTTTTTAGACAAAAGTTTGATACTGCTCAGAGCAATTCAAATTTACAACTTCAATAACACAGGGAACATGTTTGTCAAAGATAAAAAACAATAACATTGGGGCTATTGTCAATACTTACTTGAGCTCCTGAGAGTTAGCAGCCATAAGGGATTTTAATGTCTTGTCAGCTAATGGGCACCCAGAAACACTGAAAAGAAAACCTGATGTGAAATATTTTACTGAACCAAAGCATTTATTTTTATCTAAAACAGCAACATCCAGACAATCTATGATTTATATTAATATACATATTAAATAATATATATTAAATAAACAAATTTTCTTGGCAAAGAAGGACCAGACAACATAAGGCTGTGGTTCTTAAATCACTAAAAAAGTATGTAGTTAGGGACAAAGTCTTCTAGCCCCTGTAAAGTTTGCTATGGGGGGACAGAGGTACACAGAATCCATCCTATATGTTTCCTATATGAAGGACAGCTAGAGGATCTGGTCCATGTGGTTGGTAGAAAGCAGAAAATGCTTCCATTCTGCTTCCAAGGCAAAAGCAGGAAATTATTGTTTCAACACCTAGGTTGACAGTAGGCTATTTTGAGGAAAATATTTAATATCCTCAGGTTGTAATAGCAGATTATGAATTTCAAAGCCATTCATAGAGAGGTACGCAGAAACCTCATTTAAAGTCACATGCAACATCTGTATAGAGACTGCCTGTATGCTCAGGGAAATGCAAACTTCACTAAATGACTTATCTGCAGGTCTCAGCTGAGAAATGCAGCTACAGGAGTAAGCAAACGCTGCTTAACTGCCTCAGTATATTAAGTCCAGACCTTCACAAATATAACAAAACTAGGAAAAACAGCTACATTTCTCTGTGGATTATTTTCTGCAAAATTGCTTCTGAATACTTATCTATGGTTAGTAGAAAAAGGTTCAAAAATGACAAGAGCTAGAAGTCGCTCTATTTCCTCTTTTAGGCTTCCTGTTGTTTCTTACCTGCGGTGTGAGGCATAGTTTCCTGTTACATGACCGCTGCCATCACATCCTGGGGTTGGACACCTATGCAAAGGAGAAGGAGAGAGAAATTAGAGTATGTATAATACACCACATAGCTCACCATACTCTTAATGTTAATTATGTAATGATCCTTGGGGTAATCACGTTCATCATTACACATCGTCACGACACTGCAGAAATCTAGAAAAACTTCACTTGTTTTTTAATTATTACTTGAAGCACAGAGGGAAAGAATTTCTCCTGTTTCCAAAATGCAAATAATCCAAACCCTTATTTTTTTATCTGTGTAGGGTCACCTTTGCATAGGTATTTTGCTTACAAAGTGAGTTCTTAAAAAGACTTTTATTTTTGGCACAAAATCTTCACAATTCATAAACATTAGAGCTGAAGTTTCTGATAACATATTGGAGGCCAGAGAACAGTGATATTTAAAATAACTCCTTTCACTTCTGACTAAAATAAGGCACCTTTTTTAGAAACATATTCAATATTTATTTACTGATAAAAGTGAGAAAGGTATTAGGGTTGCTTGCGGAACAGAAAGCACGTCAGTATCACACATCTGAAGTTCCAAAAGAGAACAAAACTTTCTCAAGCTGTTTCTCAGCGGAACTGAGAAGTGATACAAAGGTGGTCGTTGTGGTTTGGGAATAGTACTCTGCAGATTAATGTTCCCACCAAGGCTCTCCAAACCATAGGCTGCTTGCTCACCCCCACTTCCTCCTTCCCCTGTGGCAGGCTGGAGAATAGAATTTGAGGCACAGAAGGTGAAAGCCACATCTTGAGATAAGGACAATTTACTGAAAATAGCAATGAGATAACAAAATGAATGGTAACAGCAAAAATATCCATAAGTGCACAAGATAGGCAAATGATTGCTCAGAACAGAACTGGTGTTACACAACCTTTGCCAAGATTATTTGACTGGGAGGAAAACCTTCTCCCTGGGGGAGGTTATAGAATAACCCCCAGGTCCCAGCCACCCCACCTCCTGGCTGCTGCCAAATTTAACCCTGTCCTGGCTGGAATCAAGACAATGGTGTATGTTTAACAGAATAGATATACTCATTTAAACCAAGAGATGGAGGTATGCTCGACCTGGACAAGATGTTATAGCTTGTCTTTTTCCTCAGCCCTTCTTCAGTTGTAATACTGAAGTTAGTTATCAAACAGGGATACACTCCTCTGCAAAAGGGCAAAGATACTAAGAAATGCAACTTGTGCGTGGAGGTGGAGGAGGAGGTGAATTAAATATACTTTTGAACAGTACTTTAAAACACTCTAACACCAACCCTGCAGAGTTGCCTTATAAAAAGCTGGTTTTCTCTCACTGCGAATATGGATTAAGAGGGCAAGCAGATGCTGCACAAAAACTAACTAGTGCTCCATGCTGATGAAAAAGGGGTGCCTGAGATGCTCACCTGGCTACTTTCTCTGAGCTGGCAGAATGCTAGGAAGTTTTTCAAATCTGTAAAAAAGCCTTAGGAAGACATCAGCCTCATTTTCATAGCTCATTTCAACCTGAGCTATGCTGTTATGGCCAGCAGAATTAACATGGAAGAATAGAAAGCACATGCTAGACGGTCGTATTCATACAGTAGTTCGCTCCAACTGCGAACGTTCAAAAACGTTCCACGTTCAAAATTTTTTCTCTGCCAGTGCCTATGTCATTTTAAAAGCTTCCTCATGATGGAGCCAACTGTACTGAATTGTTCAGTAAAATATCTGAGCTCAGTGGGATCACAGGAACGTAATCTGATCCCTATATTGCCTATGGATTCTTCTAATAAATTAAAACTATTCCTTATTTAATTTTTGGCACAATTACATTTTAGATATCTGTTTTTAGATACTGTTTGAATACAGTAGAGTACAACAACTCTAAGCTCATCATTGACCTAGTAAATACTTTGGTGGTATTATTTAGGAGAGTAGAAAAGTATATTACAGGTATCTCAAAACAGGTCAGTATCACAAAGGAATAAATATTACAAAAGAAAAGCCATTAGTCTTCAGCAAATAAACTCTCGGTGATTTTTGTATGCATTTGTTGTAGAAGAAGAGGCAAAACAACCTGACCTGTAGCAATTTAGGTCATGAACTATGACTGCGGATATAATGTGGTGAGTAGACAACATGCAGACTGCATGACATGAGGGGAAAGAATCGCTCTTCACAGCAGTTTGCCCCAGGGAAATGTAAATTCTAGAGGCAGCTTTAACTGCTTCAGTGCCACCGAGTCTGGAGAGCAGAACACAAGTTGGGGGGATGTGACTCGTTTATTTATGGGTGAGCCTGCAGTGATATGTTATGAGCTATCACCACTAAGTGATATGGACCACACTTGTTCAGAGGGACCTCCCCTGGCTTGGGACAAAAAGAAAAGTGCCATAAATGATTGCTGAGTCCTATTTGACAATTACACTGAAAACTCTGGGTTAATATCAAAATGGTATTGATGTGAACCCAAAGGGATTTTGTGAAGAGCATAGATGAGATTTTTAAAAAGTGACTTGTGTTATGAGATGCTTGGGACAATTTTAGTGAACAATTCTAAACTGAAACAAGCTGTTGTGTGCAGCCAGATTTAATAGGGTCTATTTGCTTTTCTAGATAGTAAAGTTTTGAAACTTATGAAAAGAGCATATTAGCCTATAGTCCCAGGGCATGAATTTCTACTGCCACTGGATTTTCAGCAGGACTGGATAACTAATTCTGCTTGGAAGGAAGCAGATGAAGGACATTTCCGACAAGTTGGAAAGCGCCATTCTGTCTTGTATTTGTCTTTTTTATGAACTCTGCATAGTTTCTGTCTGAGAAATCCTGACTGCTTCTACACGAGCTCTAAGCAATGGATCTATAATGACGATTGTTCAATTAAAGCTTATTTGATTATGTAAGCATTAGCAGAACCAATCTGTGATAGAACTGTGTTTTGTAGAAGGAACCACTTTGTTGTCCACTTGTTACCTATCTGTCTGAGGAATAAGGGGTGGCACCCAGTATTAATTTAGTCATTAATCTATCCAGACACCCCAGGCATGCTCTGGCTTGTTGTAGCTCCGAATCTCATGTCTGCACACCCATGATGTGGAACTAAATACAGGCAGTGAATTGTCCCTGCTCAGTTCCTGCAAATCTACTTCAAAACAGAAGTCGGAACAGCAGCATAGCCAGTCCTGACCAGGGCAAAGGAAAATGCAGCATTTTTTTGACTCACGTGATGAGTTCCTTTTTGAGATCTCTTGAATGGAGCTTGGGTTTAGGACTTGGTATGGAGACATCTCCTGGGTACTTCTTCTCCTCCATGTTTTCTGGAGAGCCCACTGGATCTTTCTGAAATATTAGATGAGAATGTAACAAAAGGTTTCTCTCTTCAAATCCTCTCACAGATTCAAGAAACAATTTTCCATGGCAAGAAAAGAACTTCTTGTAAAACATTAAAAAAAAAAAAAGAAAGAAATTAAAGAGAAATGATGGAGAGAGAGAAATTAAGAAAGTTTAGTATATCATAGTTTCAGGTTCTTACGGGCAGACTTTTAAAAATGCTGTGTAAATATTTCTGAAAGTAGATGCTAGTTTAAGCCATATAAAAGAGAAATTTGTATTTGTTTTATAAGATGGTGATAAAGGCCAAAGAAAAGTACACAGAGAAGAGAAAAGTGGTTGTTGGTAGAGCCAAACAAGACTTTGGCAGTTATGTTTTTTTATTTGCTGTGTAAGTACATTGCTGACTTTTGAATGCAATTAAAATTGTGACCATTGCACCATAAATTACAAAATTGCAACCATAAATTAAAAAAAGTGTTATTTACATATGCAGATGTAAATGCAAAGCTTTTAAGATCAGTGGAATGGAATGTCCTGTTACCTTATTGAAAGAGCAAATTCTTGTTAAAATAAAAAAAAATAAGGAAAAAAAAGTTTGAAGCTTTCTTAATAGCAGCTGCTAAGGGTAGTTTTTCATTTCTGCTATTTGTAGATTGAAATCATCACTGTTACCATGCTGTTTGGTGGATGGTATGAATCATGAGCATTCACTCCCTTGGGAAGGCATTTTGGACACTTGGAGTCCTGGAAGGAAATGGCATTTTTGTTTTCTGAAAAATGTTTGATCATTACAAAATAGCTTGGTTTATACTGTTTGGAGACTTAATGCCTTCAATTATTATTATCTTTATGAAAGATAAGTATTTTCTTTTTGGAGGGATGCTTTGTATCCATTTTATCATTTGAGAATTCTACAAAGCTTATGGCATCAATTATCAGACCTCTGTTAATCCTTTACTGGACTTCATATTGATTTTGTGATTCTATTCCAATACTCAGGTGTTTCCCAGAGATTACCACCTGTAGGAGCAGAAACTGCTGCCTGTGGTTGAGAGGGGAAGGTCCCGGCCTCTGCTAAACACACAGTGCTGGTGCCACGGATGCTCTGGGCTCGTGCAGATGACAAACATGCCAGGACAGAGGAGCAGGGTTGTCTGCAGAGCTGTGAGCACACAGTGCAGGGATGAGTCGAATCTGGACTGAAAATGGAGTTTCTGCCTCCTGGGTCTTGTAAGCTCTGCAGGGGTGTTTCTTCTGATAAAGCTTCCATATGGTCCTCAATTCTGGCAGCTCATCTTTGCCTGTTTGGAGGCTGGATCCTCAATATGACTTTCTTCTGCTTTCTGCTACTGGCTACCTACTGCCTACTGTAACTGACACTTCACATAAATATCAAAACGATGCAATATTATTGCTGTATCAATTACTACTGATTTTTTCAACCACATTTGTGGGGTTAATTTGTTTGGGAATAATCTAATCTGCTACAGATATAGAAAGCGAAAATATGTATATTCAGCTTTACTAAACATTCTTTCACAGTAATTAATGAGTAATTATTTTAAATACATAGAAAAACCCTCATATATTTCAGGCTTGGGGAATTATATTTCTGAAGGAGAACTTCAGATAAGGAGCAACAGAGAAAATTAGCAACTGCAGGTCTTGATAAAATGTTAGTACAGAAATAATAAATGATTGAAAGTCTTCCAAACATGGAAACTAAAATGCTAAAATGCAAAAGTCAAAAAATGGATGTCAGCTCTGTTCAAGATCCAAGAAATACCAATGACACTTTTCCAAAGTTGGGTTAAATCTTATTCCCAGTGGCATATAGAAGTGATATTGCCATGAGTATTTGAATTCCTGACTGCTTCTGTCCACAAGTTCTGACCTACCTTTCTTACAAACATGTAAGTGCAAGCAGGGATCATCACCGGTACAAGTTATTGTAAAATCAAAAGCTCCCCAAAGAAACAACAAAAAATGCTAACCTCCTGTTGCCAGCTGGAAAGGATCAGATGTCAAAATAACTTCAAAAAACACAGGTAAAATGGCTTCCACTTAATTTAACGGAGGTTAAAGAAGGGTGGTTTATCAGCTTCCTGTCTAACAACTAACTCTGCCAGGCTACATCTGTGTCACTGAACTGACGTGTGTTCCTGAAAATTTAAAACATGCCTTGCCTGGATCCTATGTACTGAAACCAGGCATACATCAGCCTCTTCCACTACTGAGAGCAGCCTGGAGTAGGGGGTGGTGAAAAGGACCCTCTAGCACTCCGCTGTGATCTGGGCGCACCTCAGGATGCACCTGCAGCAGCATACCAGAGTAGCCATAACTGTTTGTGCTGCAGGATATGTTAATGTTTTCATATGCGTAACTTGTAGTCTTGATTTTAAATCAAGAATATAATCAAGAATCAAGGAATCAAGAAAGATATCCTGATCTTTCTCTGGTGACGGGCCAGAAACATTGTGTGTGTGTGTGTGTGTGTGTGTGTGAGAGAGAGAGAGAGAGAGAGTGTTATTCATCATGTAACTGTCTGATACCTGCTGGACAGAGGAGACTGATGGAGAATTATGTGTTTCCAAGGCTTGACAAAATGGTACAGTATTGCAGGTCACAGCTTCATTTCACTGAGTCATTTAATAAAAACAAGATTTCATGGTGAAGACTGACAGGAGTACACCTACAGCCACCAGTATAACTGATATCAGAGGGCTTAGAATTGCAATATTTTCATTTTCTATCTTTAAATAATTAGCTTTTTTCAAATCTTAATGGTGAATTTCCTGAATTGAGCTATTAGGATTTGTAACTAAAGGCACACACACACATACATACAGAAACATCAACAATTTTATACACGTCTTTTCCTAGTATATTTCCCAGGAGTAAGTGAGATAAATAGACATTAAAACAGGTGACCTCTTCAGCATTTTTTTAGTTCTTTGAGGGATACTTGGTGTCGTTCAAGCAGCATAAAATCTTCATATATGTAGAAGCTGCAAAATCTGGACAATGCAAAGGAAATGTAGGCAAAGGAATACTGAAACTCTGCCTTTCTAGAGCCTTACACCACTACATGTGGCCCAAAAGGGGTTGCATCTGTCTGAAATACAGAAGGTCAGAAATAAAGAACAAATACTTTTTGATCCTCTCCACTTAAGACTAAAAGTAGAGCATCATGTTTTGGCTCGTGTGCTTTTCCAGCTGTTTATCTTTAGAGGGAGAGATAATCCTTTGGGAAAACACCTTTAGCACTTCTCTCTTTCTGGTATGTTGGGTGATGATCACCACAGCTAGTCAAGCCCAACTGTATGTATAATTTTTCCTTTTCCATTTGAATGGATTTATAGTTAAATGCTATTAAAATCTAAAGAATTTCAGACTAAAAGAAAAATCAGAACCAACCCAATTGGTCCAAGCACTGCTATTTCCTGCAAAGAGCATGTGTGTATTCATGCATGCACACTACTGAAAGAAAGCAAGCAATGATACTCCATTAATGTACAGATGGAAGTTTATCTTGATTTCAGCAAAGACCAGAACATAATGGTAACATGAATAACAGATAATAGCATCTGGCACTTTTAACATTTTTAAGCCCTGAAATCTTTGGAGAACTGACAGTTGAACTAAATGACAGCTCTAGTTATTTCTCAGTGCTTTCCTTTTGGAGAGATTTTGAGCTTTTTCCAAATTCAGTTATTTTTTTTTTTTAAGGGGGCATCTGGACAGGCTATTTTGCTGAGAGAGAGAGAGACAATATTTTCTGGAAATTACCACCAAAATTAAGCAACTGTTGTGCATATGAACCAGATAACAATGAATTAGAAATAGATATAATCAGTCATTTTCTTTGCATAAGGATAACTGCCAGTCTTTGATTTTGAAAACAGAGCCTCTGGCCCTGACATCCCTGGACGTGTCAAGGCCCCCTGGGACAGCAAAATGTCACAGCAGAGATCTGGGGTCAGATCCTCAATTAGGGGCAAAATGCACAGTGTCAAAGCACTGAGTGCAAGGGGCACCAGTGCCTGGGTGCATTGGACCATTATATCCTATTGGGTAGTTTAGCTGCCTCTAATTCCCTGTCCTGGAAATGGACAGGGAAACATCCAGACACCCATCATAGCCTTGTGAAAGCCCGGCATGGACTAGGGGGGGGGGGATGTGGAAGTGCTCCTGTCTTGACCTGTCCCCTGCCATGTCTGTGACACCTCTTGATCCCTGCAGGAGAGCAGTCCTCTCAAAGCTGGATGTGCTTGCTCATCATGCAGCATGAATGGGGAAGGGCCTGAGCCCTCAGCCTCCTGCTTCACATCAAACCCACTCCAAAACCCTGCTACAGGAATTGTTCAGTCATTGGTGAGACAGAGACCATCGTTAGCCCCAAAGAGGAGACTGCAAAAGGTTCAAGACAACCCAGCCTCCAAGAAGGGCAAGCCTTTACATGGATACATTACAACCCACTACCCAGGGCTGATAGATTATTTTTTTCCTCAGGAAATTACTGAATAATCACTGAATTATCTTTTAATTCTAGGTGTTGTTTCAATTGGAGGCCAGAGCCCCCTGACCTCAATTGTAAATAGCTTTACTCCATCTATGTCTTCTTGAAGTGTCAGATTTGATATTTGAAGAAAAGATAATTTCATATCAATATAATGATCAAATTCTATTATTAGATTTATAAAACCAAACAAGGAGTAGTATAAAACCTTCCAACCGGGACATCTTCTAGTTTGTTTCTGAAAGCTTTAACATAGGCCTTTATCTAATCACCCTTTTAGAGAGCTGGTGGTCCCTTACTGATTTAAGAAAAATGAAAGCAGTCCATATCCTTAAAGTCAGGTTGAAGAGAAAAAAAAATTGAATGTGCCAGCAAAGTAGAAGAATAAGAAAGAAAGGCCATAAGGGACGATGCCTTGTTTTCAAGACAGGGTAAACAGACATGAAAGAGCAGAACAGAAACAACTAAAATCAAGACAATTATTGATTTGGAAGTGACATGCTGGAAGACTGATGGCACAAGTTGCAAGTTGGAGATCTAAGACTCAGCAGCAGAAATTTCTTGCAGTATGTAAAATAAAAAGTTTTCCAGTGGAAGAATATTACAGTCAAGGTTTAGGTGTGAGTTTAAATGCCTAAATAGCAAGTTATCTAGAAGTCTGAAGAGTTAATATGGAAAAATTGTCTTTTGTTTCAGCATGAAAGAACTGTCTTTATTTGATTTTATTTGTTGGGATTATTTTTATTTTGTTTTTCTTTTTTTCTCTGGTGATTGCAAGTCCATTTGGCTGTCTGTGTTACAGGACTGAGCCATTAGGAACAAAATTTAAAAAGCAGACTCTAATGATGGATACCTTTGTTTCCCTTACCTTAGAGACTTACAGACATTAACAAGTAGGCTCTGAAAGCAAGATTTTTCAAAGTGGGTAAGGGGCTTTTTGTATCCCATCTATGTGACCATTAAAACTAGATGAATGTTCACAAGCCTCTACCTATGGGAAGTGATTCCCTCTAAACTGTACTAGATGGTCCTAAAGACTATCATATGGTCTCTCATGCAAGGGAAAAAGTCACTCAGAAACTGAAAAAATACCTCTTTTTCTTCTTCTTTCCTGCCATGGGTCTTGCTGTAGTTGATTGGTGTATCCCAGCCTTCCTGTTCACAAAGTGCCTGGTAGAAGGCTGCATTTACCAGGATGCTGCTTGCTTTGAAAGGAGAAGAGGAAGGAGTGGGAAGTGCTGTGCTGGAAGAAGTGAGAGGCATAACTTTGTCTTGGCTTCGATTCTTTTTCATGCTCAAATCCAGTGTGCCATTTTCATCCACTTCTATCTCAGCTCCCTGACATGCAATAGGAAACAGAGACATGTTTAGATACGGACATGGTAAGGCTATAAAATTACCATGTGGTGCTTTTAAAGGATAAATATAAATGCACGCTATTATTTAAATTTATCTGAATCTAAACCCAGCTTTTCGATTTATGTCAGTTAATGTCCAACTCTTAGGCAGACTTAAGAGTAGCTTCAGTAATGGTATCCCGGCATCTCAGCTTAAACATAGTAAGTAGAATTTAAATAAGATACCACTAAACCATAACCTATACACCCTAAATCTAGTTTTATTTAAAAAAAGTTTAGCTTTAAATCTTCTTGATCTTTTCACTCTTACAGAGAACTATGACCCCAATTCACAGTTAAAAGCATTAATGCATTGTTTTTGTCATCAACTGCATTACTATTACATATCCTCCCTTCCCCCCACATCCTGGAAACATTACAACATCTGCATCATGGAGGGGGGGAAGGAGGGGGAAAGAAATATATCTAAAAGTAGCACAGTAGGAGAAATTTTCACTAGGGTTCTCTACATCCCTTGAAATATCATACTGCCTTTATTTTTTCATACTTTGACTAGGCCACTAAGGCACAGGTCTGCACTGAGACCTCTAGGCTGGGTGGCACAGGAGGATCTTGAGGAGATTCTCCCTAATGTAGACATTCTGCCTAAGTTAACAAACCCTTTGCTTCCTGGGGAGCACAGCAAAGAGCAGCCTCTAACTGCAGAGGTGTGTGCAGTCTGGGGAGAGACCCAACCTCTCTTTTCAGTCTGGGAGAAGCTCTCCTGCTCACAAAAAGGGACAAATGCTGCTTGGCTGTACAAGAACAAAGGAAGAAAAGGTTCTGCCTTATGGTGGTTGATCACAGAAAAAGAGGACAAACTGCTCTTCTTGCAATGGTAAAAAGCTGCTGAAAATTCACCTTACTAATGTGAGCAACAACAAATTTGCCCTCATGCTTAATATGCTACACTGCATATTGACATATTTTCTACATAGGGATGAATATAAGACCAGCCCTTGCTATTGCCAATATTTACTGAAGGCAAGGAGGGGAAAAGATGAAATGTGGCTTCTGGAGGACTGCTCAGTAGTCTAGTTCAGTGTTTTCCTGAATAAGGTGGAAAACATTCAAAGACTATGGAGACAAATAGGGATGTCAGAGATCTACACATAGAATACTGTAATTAACACTGCTCATTGTCTTCCTGTTATTGTCATCACTACTATTTTTAATTTGCATCACCACAAAGCTTGGATAACACTTGGGAATTTGGGGTAGATATGTTTGGTGCTGTGTAACTGTGGGAGACGGTTGTATAATCCAAGATTTCCTACCTTGAGTGGTGTAATAGGAAACTCATAGTGTAAGTGAATCACCTAGATGTTGTGCTGTAAATAGAAAAGAGTCAGGTATTTCCAGGGGGCAAGTTTGTCTGTCTTTCTTATACTTCTTCCTCAGAAAGACATTGGCAGAAGGAATCCCTTTCTTTTTCTACCCATTAAATATTGCTGAGGCATGATGATTAGTCAGCCATTCAATTGCTAAAGATAGGGCAGTGAAACCTGTCCTTGCCTGAGGATCTTAAGAGTTGTGGTTGAACAGAGAGTTCTCGCCTGTGCTGAAAGTGTGACACGGCCACGCTGGCTGGACTGAGGAGGCAAGCTTCCTTCATGCAGCCTTGCCTTCTACCACTGCCACTGATGCCTCATTCAAAGCTAAATGTGATTGATTAAATCTTCTGAATCTGAAGGAAAATATTGGTGGTAGATGACAATTTAAGGCCCAACAATCTCTCTTCACTCAGCCAGCATGACTCCCTTTCGCATCCATGAGCCTGACACAGATGCCCACCTAGACTGAAGCACCACCAAGCCATCTGCTTGTCCCTGGTTCAGAAACTCAGGCACCTCTTATGTTCGCTTCTCCCACACAGCCAAGTTCACATTTTCAATCATACAGCTTAAAGAGAGAGATGTTTTATTATATTTATGGGAAGTAAATACACTTCTAATATGTTCATACTAAGACGCTTTGGTTATATCTTTCTGCCCCTTTTTAGTAAATAGTTTAATCTCCTGTGATAGTTTTAAGCCCTGAATTTGACAGTGCAGCTTATCCTGGATAATAACTTAGTAACCACAACATCTTATGCCATCTGTATAATATCAAATACATTTTTATACCAGCATTAATAAACCTTAGTTACAAAAATCCAAGATATTAACTATATCAGTGCCAAGCACACACTCCAGGATCTGACAATATAGCTCTGCCATGATCGCCCCAGTGTTTTTTGGCTTCATAGTTGGTATGTAACTGTAGCAATGAAACAGAGCTACAGTAATCAAGTTTAATGACCAATGTAAAGTAAAATGCTAAATATTGTAGTTGCTGACATTTTTCATAATAAAAAAACTTGGGTTAAGTCTGCACAACCAACATTCACATAAAATTCCAGACCTCTGTGACAGATGGCTTAGGAAAGGAAGCCATGTGACTGGGCTGCGGTAGTTTTATAGTGCAAAACCCATAAATAGTGCAGATTCTCTGTCACTGACAAAATATCAACTACTCAGAAGGCAGCAGCAAAAACAAAAAGGACCAAAACCAAAGTTCCCTTCTTAATGCAACTTG
The DNA here is from genome assembly GCA_008694505.1 of Cyanoderma ruficeps. Taxonomy (NCBI): domain Eukaryota; kingdom Metazoa; phylum Chordata; class Aves; order Passeriformes; family Timaliidae; genus Cyanoderma; species Cyanoderma ruficeps. The sequence continues at coordinate 9,587,283 of VZDJ01007755.1, read as the reverse complement.
ACATAGAATAATATCAGAAAATCATTCTCTCAGAGAAACAGATACCAATAGCCTCCACAAGGAGCTCTGACTGATAAGCAGAACATTTACAAACATGGATGATTAAAGCTTTCTCAACACTTGCCTGAAATTCATGTAGAAGTTGGGTTGTCCAACACGTACCTAATTCTGATCAGGGAAGGCTGGGTTGTGTGTTTGTGAAGTAGTGTGCAGATGGGGTTTAAGTGAGCTCGCAGATGCACACAACAATTAAATAAAGTCATGGGAAAAATATCCCCCTTTGCCCATTGCAGGACTGGTCACACGTTTACGGCATGGCTTTTTACTCACAGTGGTATAAAAGAGCTATTGCTTTGGTGCCTTCCTACCAAACTCCAAATGGCAGAGCAAAAAAGATGGAAGTCAGAGTTATTGCTCCTGTTTACATTCCTACTCTGATCCCACCCTCCTCTCAATATGTCTCCTTTGCTTGCTTTACCACATTTATTTTTACATTAATTTTTAAATGGAATTAAAAAGACGAAAATGGCAAATGGGAAAAAAATGCTAAAGCAGTGCTCTGACATGCTGACAGAAAATGGCACTTACTATGCTTAGCTCAGGCTTGTAAAGGCTGTGTTCTCCTCACTGAAGGCAAGATCTTATTACTGTTGACTCTAGTACATGTGTGAAAAGGCCTATATTTATCCATTTATCATGACATAATTAAAATACAGCTACTAAAACAATGTAAACTGTTCTGATTATTCCTTAAAACTGTAAACAAAATAAAAATTAGAATGTATCTTTTTATTTTCTAATTTATGTTTGGTTTAAGCTATTTAAATCTTTGCAGCCTGATTTTGATCTTGTTCACATTTATATTTAGGCTAGTGTAAACCAGGAAAATATCCACTGAAGCAACAAAGAGAAATCAATGATCATGATAGGATACACACAGCAATTAAATTTGGGTTACTTCTTACCTACTACCTAATGAGTGACAGTCTAATCCCCCCACCTTACATTTTACAAGCAGCTGGTAAAAGGATTCCAGGATGAAAACTGAAAGAAAAATGATTGGAGCACATTTTCTTTATTCTAGTAGCTATTCAGTGAAAAGATAAGGTACAAATAGTACTTTATTACCAAAAGTGGAGACTAATATAAATATGTAAACCAAAACTAAAAAAAAAAAATGGTCTGTATACTCTCCAACTGCTTTGTACAATAAAGTCAATCTTTTTCAGCCTTGTTTATCTTATTACACAAATATTAGGAAATATTTTTAGTACTTGATTAGGTCCTGTCCTTACATGAATTACAACAGCTAGGACAATAAAGGATGCTATTATTTTCGTGTCAAATTTCTCCTGCATTTTTCCGTATGCTTTTGGTCCATCTGATCACTCATAACATTTAATACTCTCCAGTGTGTCTCCAGTAATTATTACAAGTTAAGCTATCTCAGCTGGATCAGAAGGAGTAAATTATTGTGTCTGCATGGATCTTATTTCAAACCTGTGACATCAGGGAGATTGTGTCATGAAATATACGGGAATTCATGTATCCTTTGGTTGGCATCAGCCATGGAACTTAATGCTAAGGAAGCCCAAAGAAACAACATGATCAGTGATTTTGCATTCCCCCTAGCAGTTCAGTCTGGTTTGGAAAGCTCAGAAGAGCTCTTAAGTTCTGGTACTGGGAGTAAATGAAACTCATGTCTCGCTGTGTGTATGAATAATACTCTTAGCACAAGTCCATTTTTCTATTCCCAGCCAATAAAAACACATGCACCTGTTCCTCAATTCTTCACACATAAATTTAAGCAATTGAGTATTTCTGCAGAAAATTAAAATATTAATTTGGGTCAAAATGAGAAAACTTGTAACAGCCCAACAACATCTGAGACAAAAATGGAGTCACAGTTTAAGCCCAGAGCAGTTCACAAATTAAAAAAAGCTAGCCAAGAAGGTACTTAGAGAGCAATATGCACAGCGGTATTACAGGATGGTACCTAGTGATACTCTTGGATGATTTTTCATTCTGTATTTAGGCTTTAAGGTATTTGGAGTAAAGTACCGCCTGACAAACATGCTGAGTGCTAACTACATTTTTTAAATAATTGATGCAATTTTCACCATCATCAATATCCAAGAATGGAGAGATGACACCATTTTATTCAAAACCAGAATGTAAACTTTAAACATTTTTAGCAAGCGCGATTTTATTTTTATATTTTTGTTGTTGTTGTTTTCATTCAAGGCATAGTGTGCATATGCCATTTTGTCTAAACAGGTGGGAAAAACACCAAAACAGTCAACAAAATGTTTGGCAAGCAGTAGTGATGGGGATACAGATAAACTATTGCCTGCGGCTACCTCACTGAGACGTGTGTGGTGAGGGCTGTAAACAGGGGAGATCCCTGGAAGTTATGATGATGTGGATGCTTACACAGAGCTAAAAACTGCAGGCTGAGCCTCCTAGGGGAACCCTTCTGGTGACTTCAGTGGGAGCTGAAGGCAGCTACATAAACTGCAAAATCAAACACAACCAGGATACTGGCTTGGGGTACTGACTGCATGAGAATTGCCTGGTTGGGATTCTATTCAGTGGAAAAGTTTACTGCAGTCACAGGCTGAGTGGCTCAGACAGTGCAACATTAATGTGGTATTAATTATTTTGAAAACTATATCATTAAGGTATCTGATGATCTTACTATTTTGTATGCAACTGATACATAATTCATAGAGAACGTTTAAGATTCATTTTACTGATAATTTCAGAATAAATGTATTATTTTAATGGCTTACTTTTAAAATTATTATTTTTAAACTTGGGATATTTGTCAGATCACCTTGAACATAAGGTCTCTTTGGAAGTTTTTCTCACCAGTGGTACTGTTAAGGTGTAATGCGACTTCTCTATCCTTGCTATGCTTCGCTTTCTCTTTTGTTGTCTCGGGCTCTCCCTTTTGAACTGATATGTAGAGAATGAAAGATACATATATGAATATCCAGTGAATTACTGAAATTTGGAACCATGTTATAAAATGTATTCAATTTTTCATTTAAATGTTATCTGTATATACAGGAAAGTGGTGAATATTCAGGGTGAACCATCCAACTCCTTTTAGGAGAGGGACAATGCTTTGGGGGTCGAGAAATAAAATTTAAGAGGCAAAAAGTAGAAAAAGGTACTTGGGAGCACACTTGTGCTAAAAAGCATTTTGTTTTCCCCACTTGTTTAAACAAGGCAACATATGCATGCCTTGAGGAAATAGAAGAAAATTCCACTTGAAATGTTTAAGTTCTGCTTTTAAAACTTAGAAGCACAATTTTTTTACATCTCTGACAACTGTGCTACTGGTAAAGCATTTTCAGCAAACTTGGGAAGTCTCAGTCTCACATATCCGTGTTCTACCACCACACAGCCTCCCATCCCAAAAGCACCAAGATCTGGATTGCTGGGAGGCTGCCCAATGCTCAAACACCTTTACAAGTCAGGAGCTTTGATGTGCTAAACTATGGACCATGCTAATCAAGTTTTCTTAGAAAAAGGAAGAAAGGGTGTTTCGAGGGGCAAGGCTGAGATGCTGGATACTGTTGGTCTCCGAACACAGCCACTCCACACAGTTATTTTCAAACCTGTTGAATTTCAAATCTGTGTGTGCTGTCGAGTAGAAAAAGGAAGTAATTAACTCTGAAGTAATGTGTGGCATTATTTGGGTTCAAATACAGGAAAAGTCACAAGAGATATTTTTTTAATAATCTGAACATTTGTAAGGTATTCTAGCAATTAAACATTTACATTTGCAGCCACTACCAGCCACAAAACAATACAGAAAAACTGATAAATAGTATTTTATTGTTTCATATTTTAAAATTAGAAAGTGTCTTCATTGAAGAGAGTCTGGCAACCTAATTCCACCATTTTTTGGTTTGAATCCTGTATGATGAAAGTAATAAATATCCAGAACCAAACAAAAATATGTTTTGTGTACTTTTGGACACCAAATCTGTTCGGAGCTTACTTGTCTGTGTTTTGGCCAGAAGCTAATTCTGATTCTTCTGTCAGATGTTTTGTAGCAGCATGCCCTCCAGAAAGTCTGGCAAAAGTGGAGGCAGGCAGATAGCAAGGTAGGCAAGTGATTTTCTTTCAGGCTTGATTCCTGGCTGTGAAAAAGGAGTAAGCTATGTGCCCCAAGTGCCCCTCTGTATCATTACTATTATGTTCACTTCCATTCAATCCTTCCCCATGATTTGGCAACTGTGAAGCAGGTACACAGGAGAAAGTCTTTGGGTAATGCCTGGTCCCTTTACTGCTCTTCTCTGGCAACAAAGGTCTATTGCTGAGGTCAGCCAAAGGCTGCTGCAGCAATTTAATCCAACCATTGGCATCAGTTTACATTTCCCTACTAGAAGAAGTTTCTATTAAAGACTGATGGAAGGAGGTTTTTTGCAGCACATATCAAGGGTGGATCTGTCATTAGGAAAGGTTCTATGAGCAGCCTTTGAAACAGATAATGAGTTACGTTATCTGTTCCATAGATAATGTGGACATCCCCTACAATGTTTACCCTGTGTCCTATGGCATCTCCCAACATTGATTTTAATGTCCAAAACTTCACACACAAGTAGAAATCAAAAGCAGAAAAAGTAGTGGATACCACTCTGCAAAGGCACAAGGCTCAGAATACCTGACAAGGTGTTATACTGGTGGCAAAATTAATGGTTCCACTCAAAAAATAATAACTAACCTCCTAGCAATGGTGAATAAACCCTCAACCAAGATGTAGATCAACAGCTGTAGAAGACACATCTAGCCAGACTGAGCCTTGTGAGGCTCAGGTATCAGAGAGATAAGGTAGAGTGCCACTGACTTTCAGAAAAACAGATTATCTGTCCTTTGGTGCAAACATCATGGGTTAGAGTCCCACAGAAGCACACCGGCTATGCTGTGTCTTGTCATATGTACCTCTTTTCACTCCCCAATGATTTCTCCTTACGTTCTTGTAATGACTCCTTCTCATCTACAAAGAGCTTTCAAAAGTTTCATTGCAGTGGAACATGTGTGACTTTAATGCAAATAATAAACAATTGTGCTCCCACACCACTGTCATCAGAAGAAAATCTTGTCTGTTTTCATCAGCATTATAATATCATGTAACGGCACAGAAAATAAGGCTCATAGCTCACACAGCACCATTTGTCAATCATAAAGATCTTTGAGGAAACGCAGAGCAGAAACCAAAACACGAAAGCCACACAAACATCTACAAAATTAGGCAGCTTTCCATTATGACAGACTTGCCCAAATTATCTATCTCCAAACGCAGTGGGCCTGATTCTCCACTCTTGCCAGCAGAAAGGGGAATTTTACCAAAGTCAGTTGTTATTCCCCCCCTCTCCACCTTGCCAAACTGTTAGGGGCTCCAAACACAACAGACTCCATAGGTAGTTCTGTTCCATTGCTAGCAAAATATCCCTTTGATTAATCATATGATATATATCTATAGATATATATTTTTTTAAATCAGTCTTCAAAATGATCATTAATGGCAGGCTTCAGAGGGAGAAAAATTCCCTCTTAAAACAGATCTTACTCATTATCCACCACAGATTGTTGCTGGATTTCAAACAACCTTTTTCTTTTTTCCTCCCAGAAAACTCCCCCCTTGTAATTAGGGCTCAATTATGAAAAGAATTAACAACGTAATTCCTGCTATTTATTTAGTTTTATCACAACTGGTCACTGCATTACGGATTTTTTTTATTTTTTTTTTTCTCTGCCTCTCTTCAAAAGAGCATGCAAACAGAAGCCTCCTTTCGGGGGATTTAATGCAGTCACTAACATGAAAGACAGTTTATTCGCACAGTTCAGTAGCTAGCACACCCTCCAGGTTCTTGGACTACCCTACCTTGGCAGACAGACTCTGTGGTTTGTTGGAGAGGATCTCTGCTGCTTCCCTGCAGCGGGTGGAAAGGTTCAGGATAGCAGCAGCTGCTGCTATGTGGGTGTCTTCACTACATTGACCGTAGCTATAAGAGTTGGCATGGCAAGGGCTCTGTGGGTGGGCGCTAGCACTAGGCAGTCGATTAGAAAATTTCACTGGATTTGAAAAATGCTTTGCTGTTGAAGAGAGATTTGATTAGCAATCGCATGTATGAAATTTTTCCCGTTAAATAGTTTTGCTTCTCAGACTACAATTTCATACGTAAAAAAAAAAAAAATATTCAAAGATTACATTTAAAACAATCCATTTGATATTGCCAGTGAGGGTTTACAGTAAAAATGGTTTCAGAAACACAATAATTTAATTTTTCCTTGAGAAATACACATCTGTCAACAAACCTTCTGAGATTATTATTAATATTTTACTTATCCTTAACTCAGGATTTAAAAACAATGATGTCCAAGGAAAGACTGAGCAAGCATTAATGTGGTATCCATCATGATTTGACCACTCCAATGGACAAATGCAATTGTAAATATATTCTTATAAAGGCTTCCTCTTGGAGCTTTATTGTGCAAAAAAACAACAGTGACTTGTCCAGTCTTAGCTAAAACAACACTGCTTACCCTACTTAGATGAATAAGTCTGTTGTTTAAATAGCTTTGCTTATGTGACTAAGGAGCACAAATCCATGCTCTTGAATGAAGCAGAGAAATCAGATAAAAACATTACCTGTAATGAACATTCAGTACTGATTTCGTGAAAATATTTAGAAATTTAAGTCTATCCTTTATTCAATTAAAAAATTAATGAACATACATATTATCCTGGTTTGCAGTCTTTTGTTGGCTATATTAGGAGTAATACACAGATTTATTAGGCACAGGGAGGTCGGTTGAAAATTAAATACTAACAGGTGAACAGAAAAGCACTTTCACAGACAAAAGTGGTGTGTGTGGTTCTTTGTTTTCTTCTTCATCAGTAGCATTTACTCTAAAACAGAGAGAACTCTGCTCACTCTTCTGGATTTTGGAGCTTGAGATGGCATAAACTGTGCAGGGAGAACACAGCACCACGATTTCAGCTCTAAAGAAGCAATAATCACTTCTTTTGTCTGCAGCCCTCACAGTGTCCTACAAAGATAAACTAAGCAAAATCCAATTTCTCAGCCTACACCCAGATACACCAAGAACGTTTCTGCATATGGCCATCTGCTCGTTCCCTAAAGATCTGAGCCCCAAGGCTCTGGATCTCTTTGGATGCAGAGCTTTGGCTGAGTGCTTTTTAATGCTAAGAGCTACACAAGGCATAGGAGGACTCATCTTCCCTCAAACTTGGGATGCTCTGAAAGAAATGCTTGTTTATGTGCTTTGACTGTAGCTGAATGCTATATTCCATTTCTCTAAGCACTAGAGGCATCTCAGTAGAGCAATACATGAAAGCCTCATGATTCAGTCCTCCCTTTCTCTAGTGAAAATTAAAAAGGATTTATCTACCCTGCTGTAAGCACAGCACAAACAAGACAGTCTTCATTTTTAACAGTTACTACAATGAAATTTAAATTGTGCTTAAAGACCAGAAGGTGCATTTTTCATTACCTATCCTAAAAGAAAAACAAAAAAACAACTAACCAACCAATAGAAAAACATCCCAGGCTATAACGGGTGTATGTTTTGTTAAAAAAAAAAGAAAAAAAATAACTTTACAAGTGCAGCATCCACAGAGGACTAATGATGGGATTTTGTCTGGTTACATATTTACATAGGACTCTGAACCCATCACTACATCATCAGCTTCTTATTGCCAACTTTTGTATACCCGAATAGTTAAATCACTCACCAGCTCTTTTACTTTCACCTTTCCATTAAAATAATAGCTGCACATTGCAATCTTTGCAAGAACAACGGGCTGTAAACTTCAGCTCGGATATACTTCATACATAAATTGCATATATATGTATTTGCATTTGTATAAAAACATTTCAATCATTTTTTCCTTGAAATGAACCTGTGAAACAGACATACATCTGTACAAAGAGACAGCTAATAGGGAATATTCAATTTTACAAACAAAATTGGAAAATCTGCCACCCAAGAAGCTGGCAATGCATATATTTGCTTTCATTTAAGCAAACCTATTTTCCAGGTCAGATAAATATCTACTTTTCATTTGCAATTTTCAATAGAGTATTTATACACACAAAAAACAAATACCTACAAACATATATGTGTGGTTTTTGTGTACTCAGACACATGCACAAATGAATATAAAAATATACAAATTTTTATAAATATATAAAGCATATATAAATTTTATCATATTAGATGCGTGTTATAATTGTCTTATATATTGATTTGTTCATTAACAAAATTTTTTGCTTTTCTGTTCACCTTACTATGAATGTTCTTCTTTGTTGGAGCAAGTGGGACAAAATTTGTTTTCTTATTTCATTTTCCTTTACTAATCTTTTTGTCATGAACAAAACAGAGACCAACTAAAGAGTTTCTTTTTCACATTGTTCTGGATCAATTTTCTTCTGAAACTAGTTTTGGCGGAATGAAACATTTCCACTTCCCTCATGGCAACAGAATTCTTTGTTCCTTGAAACTAAAGAATATTTTATAATGGTCAGTACAATGGCACAGCCTTGCTGGTGTTTTCCATACAGATTCTGAACAGCATCTGCAATAAACCATCAGTGTTCACACTGGTATCTCATTTGTGCAGAGCAGTACCTCAGCAAATCTGTAAATGACCCAAGCAGAGGAATCTTCATAATAATTTGATGCATTGGATATGACTGCACCACAAATATGATTTAGTACAGAAATATCAGGTACCAAAACAAATTCAGCCCAGGCCTGGAATTAATGGAGCTGGGGCACATGCTCATCTAGGAGGAATAATACCTGTATAGATTCACCTACAGGGTACCTGAAGTAGCTTTGAAACCCAGCTTGGATTTCTTTGCTCTACAATTTATTACATATTGTGCAGACACATTCCATGGGACTTCTCACCTATCCCACAAAGATATCACAATTTAATCAAGGAAGAAGGTAATGGGTAAAACATAAAGCATTCCTTTTTACTCCTCTTTTCCATGGATAACTCCTTTTAAAAGAAGCATCAAAAAAGTAATCTTTGTAGTGATGATATTTAGTGTTTTAAAATTCTATATTCCACAAATTAGTGATTCTATTTAACATTCTAAACACAAGTAATTAAAGATGGTTTCTACAGACCTTTTTAGAATTCTAGAAGTTTGACACCAGAACAAGCAAAAAGGAAAAAAAAGTCATCGACAATTTGCCCCTTTTTCAAGAGAAAATTGAATTTTGAGCTTACATTCAAGAAACTGAGGTGTTTTTTGACCTTGTGACACAGGTGCTGTTGTGCGTTTGCCAAAGACTTGTGCATCGAAACTGGCATAATCAAATGGGACTTTCCCAAACTTCTCCTGTTCTTTCACCAGGGTGCCTCTGGAGGAAGTGACTGGCTGTGCAGTTCTGTAACTGTACTGAGATACCTCAGGCTGCTTTCCTAAATTTGTCCTGCAGAGAAGAAGAAAAGCATGAAGGAGAAAGACATGTCTTTAAATAACCTTGTCTTGAAAAATAGGACATGACTGCATCTCATAACCCAAAACTGTGCTATTACCACATGTAATGTAATATATACCACATGTATGTGTGCAAAACATACTGGTGGGTGCGTATAAGAAATAAACAGCATGGACATGGTGGCTGACTAGTAGTCAAAAAGTACTTTGACTACTTCACGAACTAAAAGATGAGGACACTAAAAAATGCAGTATTCTTTAATAGTAGTTTGGGCTACTTACAAGGAAGTCACTGACTTACTGCTAGATTATCACTTCCTTTAGTTCTAAAAATTTGTCTGGATTTTTTTCTAGCTTTCAGGTTTTTTGGATCAGTATTGTTCTCACTTTACTGTGAACGAGTATGGTATAAATATAATATAAGATGATCTGAAATAATTGCTTGTGCTATTTGGGAGGAATGAATGATTTATGGTATGTCATTCCATTTAGTTAATGTTCAGTAACTACTTGTCTTTAGTAATTTCCTTAGGACTTTTCATATATAGAGTTAAGGCACGTGCAGTTGGCAGACACATGGACATAATACTCTGTAATGGCTCTGAAGGAACCATTAGAGCTGATCATGTCAATAATCCACAAATTAAAGTGTCCCCAAATAGACCTGAATATAATAGGTTGTAATGGTCCTGGTGCCAATGATGTGCAAATTATGTGTGTCTGTAGGGTCTATATAACTGAGACAAAACACAATTGCAATAAAAAGTGTTTCTCCTTTTTGATGTTATTGTATAAAAAATAAATTAAAGTAATTAAACCAATAAACTAAAGAAATTCTGCGAATTGTTCTGATCAGGTTACTTGTGTGGAAGTAAGATTTAATAGGATATATTTGACTGCTTATCCAAAGATACATCTCTTGTCTTTACTGTCAGCCACGTGCACAAGAACCAACAGAAAGATGGTGGTTTATTTTGAGAATCAGATAGTTTTGCAGAGGTTCATCTTGGAAAACTGGGTTAGCACTGAAGCTGAAATCTGAAGTGGGTGAAAGATCTGAGGACCAATCAACAGAGTTGGTGCATAAATAAGAATTTGTTTGCTTGGAGAAACTGGTTTGTGGGGGCACCTACCTGTGAGTCTGATCATGACACTGCCCAGCTTTTTGAGACTCGAGCTGGTTCTTTTCCTGGGACATTGCCAGCTTTTCAGCTGCAGCAATTGGACAACCAGAAAGGCTGTTGAAAAGCAAAAGTGAAGAACAGAAACAACAAGAAAAAAAATTGAAATTAATTCTTGGGCAAAGGAGATGTGTGCTGTTTTTCTGTGGAAATCAGTGACTTTGATGGTCTGTGCATTTAAAGGAACTGCTGCTGTTACAGCCCAGATTCATCTGTTTTTCAATCCTTAATGCAAAACTGTGAAATCTGTGTATTTTAGGTGATATATCTGGAAACGGAATCATGTAGGAGTTTTCCACAGTTCAGCTTTGATGTTTTGTGTCTGGCAAGTCACTAGTAAATTTTTTGACAAATGACATTTACTTTATCAGCTAAACCATGCATATAAGCCTCCTGCTGATTAAAAGGAAAGTGAATTTTGGAAAAAAAGCACAGGGATATGAGAGACTGTTACCAAAGAACACATTTTGTCATTTCAAGTTGTGCTAGCTTATATTTTCTTGTTTGTTTTATTAGATTAGAACATGTTTTCTTATCCTATTCGTGGGTTGCTCACGATACAGCTGATGTGCTTCAAAGATAACTGGAGACTGAAAACAGGAAAAACACAGAAAAAATATCTACTTGTGCCTTATATATTCTTGTAGACATGCTTGTCATATGTCTGATAAAAACTGACTATTTCTAGTATTAAAACGCACTATGATAAACCTTAATTTTGGTGCACTATGCAGTAACAAATCAATCGATAAAAAAAAAAAAACAACAACCAAAATCTCAAAAAAATTCAGATCAACAAAGAAAGTTGTTTTTGAAATTCTCATGTCCCAGGTTCAATTTTTAAGATTGACATTATATTTTCTCAGAAGCAGTATGATGGAATATGCTGCTTCCAGCAGAAAGCAGTACTGACATTGCTGACAGCAATGGCTTGCTGGAGACAGAGTGTGTTGACTCTCTGCCTCACCTGAAGCCCAGTTGTGATTCCCCAGCTGCCTGTCTGGAATTCTTTTCCAAATTTTACTTTCTCCCTGCAGGCAGCATGTTAAACAGACGGGAGGGTTTCAGGCAGGAAGATGGCATTTCTGAGGGTAATAAGTGGAACTTTTAAACAGATTTAAAAATAGTTCACTTAAAATTTTCTGTCTGGCTAAAAGGGAATGTGCCTTGATTGGAAGTTCCTGTCAAGGACTAGCATGTAGTGGTGCAAAACAAATGGGGTTTGGTTTCCATTGGGTTTTCCAGTTGTAGCACTAATAATGTGTTTTTCATTCCTTCCCCTTGTACATGATGATTTTTCAATGTGAGGGCTGTGATGAAATTGTAGCTCTAAATCTCATCTATGAAAATATTAGCGGAATTTGCCATCCTCTGTGCTCCAGCCATTTTTTATATAACGGAATTAAACACAATTATTTGGTTATAAATTATACAGGCTGCCCTTGCAGTTCATAGACACTCTTCAGTGTAGTACATAGCATCTAATTCCACGATGTGCCTATCAATTTACTCCTGAGTACGTGTTAGGTTTTAAGTGGACAGGATTTTTTCTGATCTACCTTCGGTGCGTGTTGCGATTGCTGTTGACATGTCCTCTTCCAGTGCATCCTGGGGTGGGGCACTTTAAAACATTTTCATGCATGGCAAGAACTAAACAAAAATAATTAAAAAAAAAGATAATAAAATGCATCAATTAAAAACACATATCTTTTAAAAGATTAATACATCCTCTTTGAGCTCAGATTCTCAATTCTTTTACATTTTTATCACAAAAGAAGAGGGGGAGCAAAGGACTTACAACAAAGTGACCACGGTGCCTCCAGTATAAAGCAGTTTATTTCTATATTACTGTGGTGTGGCTTCCCACACCCACAAAATTGTTTTTACGGACTTTAAAGGAACTTAAGCAGAAGTCAGCAAAGATGCTAAATCTTGAAGCCCTTTACACACCATTAACACTGGAACAGGCAGGTTATAGAGGAGCCCTGGGCCACACAGTCCATGTTAGATGGAGCTGCAGTCCCTCTCTAACCCAGGGAAGAAAAGCTCCCAAGTACAGGAAGGCTGTTTATACATTTCATCAGATATTTTGAGTATGTCCCTTTGAACGTTACACCTCCTGGTCATCTAAGCTGTGCTGAAATTACCTTGGACCAACCAGGAATGATTCCAAACATCAGCTTACACTCCTAGTAGCAATTACAACCTCTTGCCTGTACATTTTTTATGCCCTTGGATGTAGGTCACCTTTGCTAAAACTGACAGATATGCCCATGTTAAATATTATACATGTTTGGGGCACGGTGTTTCACAAAAGCTGGATGTTCAGTCCATGGGTTTGTTCTGCCAGGAATCAAAGTCTAACTTCTTTTTTTTTTTTAATCTCATCAGGACAGAGTGCATCTAATTGGAAGTGTGATAATTAACAATGACTTGTTTAATTTTAAGTTTTTAGGAAGTTAATGTTGCTAAGACTTCCTAATGCAGCCTGCTTAATTCAGCAGATGTTTCCATAAATACCAGTTTAGTACCAGATTTTTAAAAAAGGGAGAGCCACAGTTAGGAAGAGGATTTTGGTAAAGTGCAAATATCCTTTTAATTTGTTGTTATGCATACCACCACAAAGAACTATCTGACTAACTAGGTTGTTTAAGCGGATAGTTTCACATTAAGTTTTGGCTTATTACACAGCATTTCATTGCATCGTGTTGCAGGATCACACACACACACACACAAGCCAATGTAATCAGAGCAGCACAGTTAGAAATTAGCAGGGAAATTCAGTCTAGACTGGGTATAAAAGGGTTAGTGTGATACTGTCACAAGAGAGGGACCTGCCATGGATGCTTATTTCCTGCTACCTGCTTATTTCCATCAGTGCATCCCATGAGTGCTGGGATGTACTGATGGAAATAACCTTTCTGAGCTCAGCAGTAAGGGGGACACTGGAAACATCTCTGCATAAGCATGCCCAGGCCTCTCATCTGTTGGCAATGAAAAGCAGCAGCCTTGGTGTGCGATGGCAGCAAATGAGGCCACAGCTCCAAAACAAGCAGGTGATGTTGTGCCTCAGCAAAGGAGTGAGGGAGCGACATCTTGAAGATTCATGGGACGACAGCATGCAGGTCTGCTCTGCTGGCAGCGTGGGCATAGGCTGTCTGATCTTGTTCTTCCCAGGCTACCTAAGGAGCCTGCTGCTGTTTGTAACAATGCTGCTGAGGAGCACTTGAGCTGCACAAGTGTGGGAAGCAGGACTGTGACTATGAGCTGGAGGGCAAAGAAGGTGTGATGGCTTCTTTCCCAGTCTCATCCTGCAATCTCGTGCAGAAAAAACGGGATTCTCCTCCAGCACAAGCACACACTGCACACAATACTGAGGCAGATCCAGTTGTTATTCTGGCCTGCAGGGTGATGATACTCACTTTCTAGTGGCACTCTAACTTTATGTGGACAGCCTGAGAGACTGCGGTGGTGAGGATACAACCCAGTCACGTGCCCTGTGCCATCGCATCCTGGGATGGGGCATTTGGTTTCTCTCTTTTCAGGCCTGGGTGAATCTGCAGAGAAATCAGATAAAATTTTTGTTCGGATTTAGCCCCTGTCTGCACTTGGCTGAGTGATCCTAGCAGTGTGATATTCTCTATTTTATACTTCAGATTTAATTCCTGTCCAAAGTTTTAACAGGGATGTATGCAACGGAAATATCACTTCAGGTTTTCACACTGTGTCTTTTAAACAATGATTTCCCCCTCCCAATATGCCATTTATGTGCTAAACTATATAGGTTTAGGATTGCAGTGTCATTTATTCCATTTAAAGCCTCAAACAGGACAGGAGCCGCAATCCAATAAGCCAGAAAACTGGCAGCATGAGCCAACAGCAAGATCTATAAAGGAATAAATTAAAAAAGGAGAAACAATCTTTTGCTCTGCTAATGTCAGACTCCAGGAAGCTGGGACAATCAAATAAAAGCTGAGGTGTGAAACAAATAAACAAACAAACAAAAAGCATTTCAACCAGAAGCCATTCCTTAAATATCACAGATCTCTAGGCTGTAGGTTCTTTGTTAGGAAACTGAATACATGCCACTTTACATTTGAGAGGCAAGGCAAGCAGCTCCCTCTGGTACACATGGCAATGCTGCTTTGTGGAGCAGCCCACAAAGGCACTGAAAACATGGAGCAGCCGATACCCTTTCAAAGGCGAGGTCTCAGCCCAGCCCCACAGCTACCACTCGGCAACAGCCACAGTGCATGCCCAATTCCTGTTTCAAGCACCTAGAATTGTGCAAGAAGCACTGGTCAGAAAACCTTTATTTGATTTCCAATGCAGGATCAAAAGTCTGGGCGAGAAAGGAATGATTTCTGGTCCAGAAATTCTCTTGTGAGAAATCTGAAGGAAGTGGCCGCATAAATTGCTGAGGATGGTTTTAGCTCCATCTGTGATTGGCTGCCAACAGCATTTGGTGCTAGGGGAGAAAACAGCTGCAGCCAGAACAGGGAGCTGCCTCCTTCGAGCTCATTTTTCTGGACTATGAGGTAGGATGTGCTTAGGGACAGAATCACCAGAGAAGCTGAGGGTTAAACTTCCTGGTAAGTTTTTAGATTAAAAAAAATAAAATAAACAAATAGGAATGAAAGAAAATAGACTCAGCATCATCAGGAGACCACATGCTTTTTAGAATCACTGCAAATGGAAAGTGCTGCAATAGTGAACAGAAAATAAAGAGTGACCCTGAAATATGATTTAGTGTTCCTCTGGTAATTGGAAAGGTTTATCATGAAATAGATTTTTCTTCTGATCTAGCATCCAAGAAAGAAAATTAAGAGCCAATGTATTTGATGGTAGATTTTTTAGAAATAAAACCCAATGAATTATATAAAGCAGCAAAATTATGTGCCTGATACAACATTGACTACAATCATATGGTGCTCATACAACCCAAACAAAGCCTGGTGTGTTTCTCCACAGGTGTTACCTCTGAACTCATCTGGAAACCACAGCTAATTATAATATGAGGTAAATCAGGAAAGGATAGATTGTGCCATTCTTGCATCACTGCTCTTTCCTATATGTGCTGTGAGAATGTCACATTGACACCAGTGTAAGCACAGCCACTCTCATGGTAGGAAAGGATATGTATAAAGTTCCTGTATGTGCTGAGCAAATCAAGGTTCACTTAGTTTAATAAAAAGGTAGATTAATATCATGCATGCACAGGCTAACACATGCTAATGAAAAGACTGCTTGAGACACAAAAATGAGATGTCTGCATTTTCTTCCCAAATACTGCAGGAAATATTTTATAGTTGCAGCTCCTAAAAATGCCTGTCAGTTCTCTCTCACATTAAATGCTTTAGATAAGTAAATTGCTATAATATTTGTGATGTCCACAGGAACTACTCTAAAGTTACATTAGAAATACCAAAGTAAATCATTTATCAAAACCAGAAATTGCATCGGTGCTAGGGTGACCTCGGGATGTTTGGAAGGCCAAAAGGAAAAGTCAAAGGACAGATGGATGTATTGTTACTTACTACAGAAGGGAGCATGCTTATAAAATGACATCTCTTGATGTTCTGTAATTATCCTCAATTGAGGAGTTTCATACAAGACAGCACAGTTTTTAAATCAAACCAAAATCTTTTACATCTCCAATTCTGGAGCCTGATTAAGTGCTGAAAATTGATTGATGTTCCTACGGGTTTGTAGCATACCACAAACCCTCAGAAACAATAAAGATTTTGGAATTTACTGGTAGTTCTGCTGATAGCGAATGAGGCAGAAGAGCATGGCTTGTGCTTTCCTGGCTCAGAAGCGCTGGATGTAGCAAAATGTAATATTGATTGATGTAATAATGATTGATACGTGAAGTAGACTGAACTCAGAAAACACATGGCTTAGGAATTAGGTAGTGTCTTTGGGAGAGGCCAATTTTTCACCCTAAACTTGCCCTTGAGCGCTGTTTTAATGCCTTGGTTTTTGGCTGCTGAAACTTTGGAGGTTTTAGCACCCTACAGAGGAGGAGGCAGAGGAGGAGGAAAAGGAGGAGAAGGAGTTTCAGTGCCAGCTACACAGGCCTTTTAGTACCCATTACTGATCATTTCACATAGCAGTTTGGCAGGAAGCCAAGTACCTAGCATTTAACCTGGTTAGACGTGAGGCACTAGTGTGAAGGTACATAATTAACAAAATTACCAGCTAAATTCCAGATTCTTTACTGTTGCTATAAAACCCAGCTCAGAATCCTCTATCAGTCACAGGACAAATGCTTAAGCCAGCAAGAAGAGCCAAAAATACTTCCTTACGTTTGCTGCTAAATATCTGTCTCCCACCAATGTCAATAACTTTGGTTTGTCTCCTTTCCCCTGCTAGATGCTCCAGCAGAAACCTATCCAGTTCCTTGTAGGTGCTGTGGAACACATGCCCTTGCTCTGCCTGCAGAGCGATTGCTTGCTCTAGCAAACTCAAGTTCCCTTTTGTTTTGTCCAGCTCAACTGACACGTCTGTGGTTTCTGACAGGCACTCGTTGTCGTCTTCCTCACTTTCAGGGAAGAGATTCTGAATTCTCTTCTCAAAGGGATCTGAGTGGGGCTCCTGGGGTGCTCTTAGCTTGGCTTCTGAGTCACAGAGTGTTTCACAAGGACCATATTCGACCTCTTCCTTCTTAATTTCTGGGACTTCCAGGATGCTGGGTTGCTTACACTCTACGATATATTTCTGAGTTACATGGGGCTTTACACTAGTTTCTTCTGAGAAATTTGAAGAGCTATCCCACTCATTGTCCATAATTTCAGAGTTACTTTCGTTTTCCTCAGATGAACAGTATTTTGGGTCAGAAATAGCAGTCTTTTCCTTTCCTTCAGCTGAGCTAATCAGGTAACATTCATCAGTGTCATCACTTTCTGTTTTTAGGGATTGAATGCCACTATCATTTAGATTTTCTGCCACTGTTTGACTGGGTGCATCTTTTGCTACTTTTCCCATGTTCACCAAAGATTTGGCCACGGCGTCTTGATAGCTGGAATAGTTGTCTTTCCTTTGACTGGAATTTTCTTGCCCACCCAAATGAGGGGTTTCCTCGGATGATTTTGGAGTACTCTCTTCTGTATGAGAATAAAGGCAAGAGAAATATGTAAGAATAACTATTTTTTGTATCTTATCACAGTCACATGAAGATATGTTTCGTTTCTCAGAAAGATACTCTGAAATGATTGAATTCACACCAAGGATCTGTTTGAAATGACTGCTTGCAGCATGACGAAAAACTCTCCTAAGATTATATGTACTTTATATTATAGTTCCGGCACTAAATGAGAAAAAATTATACCCCCATTTCTCACTGATGATGAAAACATATATTTACTTAGAACACATGCACACGCACACACGGTCGTAAACATATATGAAAATATAATGTGCCATACATTGATATTACATATATACATATAATCTATATAATCTGTGCATATACATATATGTGTGTATATATACATACAAGCACACAAACACATTTTAAAATATCCTCTGATCTATTTTCACTTTTATTTCATCTAAGATTCCCAAATATTTTCTCAAAATAAACCCTAATTACTTTCCCAGTCACCCCGGATCCCATGAAAGGTCTTGATGGAAAAATCCTCAATACTTCACAAAGGGCAAGCTCCTGGTCACCATTGAAATTGCCACACTAAGTGATAGATCAGGTCATGCACAGGCAAACAGAAATGGTTGTTATGTACAGACTCATAAAGGACTTGTTAAAGACACCACTGAAGTGCATCCTGTCTTTATAAACATTTTTCTTCAGAAGAAAAGCAGCAGCCAGCAGGTAATAAAGGCTGCATGTAGGAGAGGTTGTCAGTGTGGAAGACAATATGCCTTTTGTATCTCATTTAATTTTTTATAAACATTTCCTCTGACAAGGACACTCAAAAATACATCTCCATCATCTTCCTTTCTGGTAATTATCTCTCTAAAATCAACACTGGTTTTGCCAGGATCAAGTAAATATTGCCATAGTAACTAAAAGCATTTTTGGATGAAGGGAAGAATTTAGTCACAACACTAGCCCCTTCAATAATGCTGATTATAGGGTACATTCTTTTGTTGGGATCTATTCAACATAAACTGAAAAATTTAACATTTTACTTCCTAGAAAGGAGGATGAATAAACAAGCATAGACTATTTCATAAGATGTGCCTGTCCTTTCCTGAAACAGAAGAACTCCAGGTTTAAATAATAAATTAAGGATAGCCTAAAATGCAAATGAAGTTTCTCTCAATAACACACTGAGCTATTAAGAGAAAGTGTAAAGGGTTATGATAATTTTAAAGTATTATGAACTACAGAAAACAAATAAAAAGCATTTTCAGTGAATATGTCCAATTCATTGAACTATTCTCTCAATCCACTTAACTACCCACATGTGTACAATAATGATTTATAGACATTATACCTAATTATGCATATTTGGGCTGTGTTAGAGTGCCTAACAAAAGCTCTAGAAAGCAACAATTACCTCTGTTGCTTAGCTACATAGTTTAAAATATTCCTATTAAGTGCAGATTATTGTGGAGGGGAAAAGGGGGACAAAAATGCACATGTGCACCACAATGCATTTCACTTTACTGCTGCCAAACTGTTAGCATTTTGGGTCATTTCCAGTTTACATAATTGTTTGGTTCAACTGTTTGTTATATGTTAAAAGAAAATATTGATTAATTCTTATTCTTCTTCAGAAAATTGGACTCATGCAGGCAGAGGTGGCCTTGTGCACTGTGCGCATAAAGTTGTATTTAAAGAAGTGTCTGCAAACCTTCGTGTAACTTTTTAGCAGCTGGTCTAGTACCACACACATTGCAGTGTTCTGAATAAAGTCTGCCATCTTTTCACATCTCAGCAAGTAAGAATGATGATTTGGCTCTATAACTAACTTTAGTCAAACGAATTGCCATTATTTGCTCTTCTGCCATTTGGAAAATAACAGAATCCCATCAGTGGGTAATTTCAAAAAGTAACAAGATCTATCTTAAAAGAAATCTCCCACCCATCGAAAGAAAACAAATCGAACAAAATACTCACTTGTAAGAGGCTTTTCGGTTATTTTTATGTGTGAAAGATGAAAAATAAGTTCATGATAAAAAAAATTTTGTTCCTTAAATAATCAGCAATTTATAACGCAATGTTTAAAAATTTATTGTTGAATCAGTCTTAATGGTTCAGCTGTCCCAGCTTTGCTTTTTACATCTACAGGCTGTAAATTTACTTTTAAAATAATCAAAACTCAGCTTAGTTTACAGTTGCATCAATCCATGCACTGAATCATTAACTGATCAACTGAAAAGAATCATGAGTTCATAATAAAATGAGCAATATTACACTAAGAAATCCCCAGTAAACCTACATACCCAGACCAACTGTATGCTTTCACTGAAATTTGTTTTGTAGCTGGAAAAAATTATGCAAATGATTTAAGTTGTATTAACACTGACACAAGCAGGTTGGAATGTATCATACTGACATCAAATAAATCTTTTCAAAGTCAAGTGGGATTTTTTGTTTAGACTGAAAAGCATTGCTTCCCTACTTTTTTATCAACAGATTTGGCCCAAAACTTTCCCCTTTTCAAAAAGAAAACTTTAAAAGTTCAGTAATTTCAGTTTGTCAGTATATGACAGAGTCTACCTTTACACCCATCACAGTAATTTCTCTTCATCAAGTTCTTCAAGATGTGCAGAGGACAGAAAAAGGGGAAGAAAAAGACACTACTGAGTGCAACTACTCTGGATGGTCAGGAACCAGGCTGAATCAATACAAAAATTTAGCTAAAATCCAAATATCTTAAAAAAAAAAATTCGAAACAAACAATAAAAAAACCCCAAGACAAGAACCATATAGGAACCCTTACTCCAACAGATTCCCTTCTGGTGTTAGGAGCTAGAAATACTCCCTGCAGCCTGAACAGACTCTGAGACGTATGGGATTTTTTCCTTTATGATTTTTCCTTAAAAACGTCACCCAAAAGACAGAGATATTGTGTATCATCTTGCCAATTAATGTTCTGTTTGAAGATGGAGCTGCCTTCTAGGCTTTCACAGCAATGGGATGCAGACCTTTGGGAAAGTCTCCTCCTAGAAGATTTGCAAGTGACAGCTGACTGAAAACTTCGCTGTTATAGAAATTCCACAAACGCTTCCACTATTTTGGTAGAATCAGGATTTGACTCTCATCTGAATGGCATTCTTCTTCCTCTTCTGTGTGTTCTATAGTAATCATATGTGTAAAAATTGTGGAGTTTGTTTTGTTTTAAGGGAGTTCAATTTAGAGTGGATAAATACACATATAACTAATCTTAGTTCATCATAAAATAATAGGACAGCCCAGGCTGGAAGGGACCTTGAAAAACCATCTAGGTCCAGTCTTTTGTGGTAAAGAGACTCTAGATGATATAATCTACCACCCTGTCCTCCAAAAACATTTGAAAAGAAGAAACTAAGTGGAAAAGAAATTATCTTCTAATTCTGATATCAACCAGCAACTGAGTGCATTTTAGTTCATTTGGTTTACATATCATCTATGATTACTCATTTCCCAGTGCCAGATCAAATGCCTTTTGTTTCAACATTTGCTGTGTGCAGGTGACTACCAATGTCCTCCTGATATCTTCCATTGATATCTTCTCACTTGTCTGATTAACTATTTTTGGCAAGACTTCTTAAACAAATATGGTAAAACAATTTGGTTGGAGACTTTTTGTTCAGCTTGAATATATATTAAAAAAAATGTAAGAAAGGAAGAGTAATCAAAATATACTATAGCTATATCTTTCTGTCCCCTCATCCTTGTCCATATTTTCCAGCACAACATTATAGAAGCTTCTATAAATTGTTGGATGTGTTTGCCTTACCAGTGTTAGAATAACAAGTATAAAAGTGCTGAGTCTAATAATCGTGTTAAACAGAACGCACACAGCAGTCACACGCATGAAATTGCTTTGCTAAATGTTAAAGTCAACAATGTTTTGCTAAGCATTATTTTTCCCTCCTAAGAGCTCTATATATTCCAGTGAAAATCTGCTCTTCATGAGCAGAGAAATGAGAAATGTGTGGGATGGTGGTGGGCTTAAGCTTGTCTTTTGACAGAGGTATTGGAGAAGCAGATGCTGCTCCATATCTGACCTGCTGCAGTAGTTGTCTCTGCGTGACCTACAAAGCATTTACTAGACCCCAGGAGAAGTTATTGTACAAAATAAATGAAAGTATGACAGTTAAACCTGGACAGAAACCCACCATTTCAACTGTCTTAGAAGTCAAACATGCCGTGCATCCTGTTTCAAAATACTGGTTTTTTATCTCCCTTCCTGTGGATTTCAAGTTCAAATGGAGTTCAAGCAACTACCTTGAGCCGAGCTGCTTTCAAGGACACTGATATCTTCCTGTAGCTCTGTCCTGTCTTCATTTTCTTCTTTGCAGTCCAGGCTGGGGCTGTAGTGGCGGGGTTTCATTAACAGGGACTTCCTTTTGTTGACGGGAACGCCTGATATCTGATCTTCAGCTTTTCTCTTCTTAGCCATGGAGCATTTGTAGGCACTGCAAGGATCAATTGCCAGAGACAGAGAAAAAATGGGAGAAGTGAGGAGCAAATTGTTTTAAAAATAGCACTACTCTATAGTTTAATTCTAAGTACAAAAGTGAGAACTGACAAAATGCTAAATCACTTGCAGTTTCAGCAAATTGTGTCTACTGGATATTTAATTTTAGCTCAGGTACTGAAAGTCCAGGCCACAGGCAAGTCCCATTTCTTTTCACTGTTGCCAAAATCTTTTTGGGGGAAAGTGAATGAGGAATAAAACAAAACCAAAAAAATCCATTACCCAACAGCCTTAAGGAAAAGGATAAACAAAATTGTAGTGTTGGTAATCCAGCAAAACAGCTAAAGGGAAAATAATACCACCAGTTGTATTACAAAATCCTGAGCCTTTGGTCCATTACTGTTACATCAGTATGAATAGCCAATTACACATGTTGAGTTCAACAGCATAAAACCTGTGAGAAACACACTGTACATTGATAACATTTTGCAACACAGGCCCCTCTTTCAATAATAGTCCTGAGCATTGGTTTCATTTAATTTACTCCATCCATAAAGACCTGGTTTAAGCTCTTCTCAGATCTCTGTACAGATTATGAAAAAAGTCTCCTGCAAAGGGATATTCATCTCACTTATAAACTACATTTATGTGAAAAAAGGGAGAGGCTTTTTAATATAGTTTTATATAGATATAGTTTTAAGTGAGGACCTGTTTCCTGGGAAAGGTGTTACCCAGTTTAGGTGCCCAACTTTCAGATGACTGACAGGAGGAGGAATGGCAGGATTTCAGAAAGGAGGTTTAATATAAACCTTTAGCAGGGTTAATATACTTCTTTCAGCTCCTAATAGACCCATATATTGATCTGAATATTCATTTGGTTCTACAGTTATTTAGCCAAACCTTTGTCACTGTAAAAATCTGTATGGCATGTAGGTGTTACAACATAAGACACACTGCTAAAGAGGCTGAGATTTTCAGCACTCTTTTCTTAATAATTTTTCATGTAAGTGATTTGACACAATTTTGTTTTTCTCTTACACAGAGTAATCTAAGAAATTTTTGTAGCACGAATAATAGTGCTCATATTATATCTGTCACAGATGAGAAAACTACATATGTGGATCTGTGTAATCCACTCAATGGTTTCTCAACCTTAAGTACCCCCAGGGTGCATTACAAATCTACACAATGCCCTCAGGTGTTGGATTTTGCATTTGGCTCACTGACTTAGCTACAAGATTTGAAAAAAAAAAAAAAGTATGAAGAGAACTCCTATTGGTTACACATATTACAAGCTCAACAGCATAAATTAGTCCTTCCAAGGTATCTTATGTGCACTAAATTGGCTCAGGTTCTGATTGTTTTGGATGAAAGCGTATGACTAACTTCAGCTCTTTGTTAAAAAAACCAAAAATGCTTTTGGCTAATCACCTTTTTGGCAATCCCTCGTTGCAAATATAAAGGACATGAAAATACAAAGATGTGCATTTTAGAGGGAATGTTAAAATTCCATCATATACATCTCAAACACTGCATATTCTTGATCTTCTGAAGGGCAAAATGCCATTGGCATCTGGAATCCAGGAATATAGGATGGTAAGCATATTCTGTAGTTGTATAAAGTCTGGCTTCTGTGTTATTTCTCTGCTTATGAATAGACGAAAACATGAATATCTTAATAAAGGTCAGAATCACAGTAGTATCAATGTACCCCTAGAAATAATGTCCTTATAACAGATATCAGAGATGGGTGCAGTGTCAAAAAATATGCATCATTTTTTCTAAGGAAATACATTTACTTAGTTCATCATTGTGAATGGTCGTTCATACCAGTCTTGTTGCTCCAGGAAAATCGAATAAATGACAAAAAGTTTGAAATCCCTTCATACACAATTGTTTTTAAAAAACAAAGCCTTCAGTAGGCTTTCTTTTGATGTTTCTCATTTATTTTTCAAGTCACCCTCCAGTAGATACTGTGAAAATGTTTAGGATATGATGAATTTCCAGTGTTTAGTTTCTCTTTGACAAAATCACAGATGTTCCTTACACCAGAATAATTAATAGGTTTTTTGGAACAGGAGATCCAATTGGATCATGTGTCCTCCTTTGCAACACAGGTCACAGAGCTTCATCTATTTCTTCAACCTTAATCCTGTGATTTGTCTGAGTATTGTCAAGATTTGACTAACCTCAAGTTAAGGGAAAATGTCATAATATGGTATATTCATTGCTGTTTTCTTGCTCACTGAGTACAATCTTTTTCTAGCAACATAATGTTACAGGTCCTACAATGTAGACTGGCATAACACTTATTCAACACGTTGGTTTTTCACCACAGCTGGAAAAGAGAGTCAAACTCAGATGTCAGCAGACCATGGACCATGGTCAATGTCAGTGTGGGAGTACTGCTGCCACCTGCCACCTGCGGATCTACTTAGGGAAGTGAGAGCACAAGGATCCCACCTAACAGAACCACCACGGTGTACAGCAGCAAATCAAAAGCTGCTGCATGAACGTTGGGACAGGCAGCCCACAGATCTTCTTGGGAGCACATTGGTCATGTTAGAAAATTTCTCCTCTATGAAAGGCTGATGCATTAGCTTGTCCTTATTGTATCTTTTTCTGTTCATGAGCAGCCACCCATCCAGAATTCCTCTACAGGTCCCATCATTTTTTTAAAAAATATATAAGATTCTACTTTTAGTAAAGTCATTCTTGAAACCATTCTGATTACAGGAAGTTGACATAGTTGTCACTTATGTCTTAGGAAGTTCAAATTTCCCTCCATTCTCCAGGAAGAGATTTTTCAGCTTTTGCTTTTGCTGATGGTCCTTTAAACTTTGGTTTTGAGCTTTACTTAGAATCTATTAGTTTGCAGGAAAAAGTTTAAAGTTCCATCACATTTCAGAAATTCCTCCCCTTTTCTACCTTACAGTGCTAAAAATGAAAAAATTAAATAAAACCAGAAAAAAATCACAAATGGCAGCTTTTTCAAGTACATATGATTTGCTAAGGATTCGATAATAGAAACCAGGAATTTTAGTACTATGAAAAGAATGTATTTATGCCTTTTTAACATTCACATCATGCTGTTTTTTACCTTTGTCTTTAAAAGTTTCTATTTCTCTCTTTTCCTTGTGCACATTCATACATAGACACACATGTAGGTTATCACTGACTTGTCAAGCTGTACTTTGTCAAGCAGTAAACCTATAATTTAGCTTTTCTATTACTCATCTCTTAGATTCAACATCTAATAGTTTTGTTGCTATTTATCAATGGTCTGCTTATTGTCATGGAACACTGATTCAGCTGTCAAGGTTATTTGGTAATCCAAGGCTCATAAAACAGGAGAAGCTCTTTTTGTTATGAGCCCAAAGCCAATACATAGTTGGGAGTCTTTCCCCAGCTTAATTGCGCTTAAATTTTATGGATAACAAATCATCTTTGTATTATCTAGAATGAGCAAAGTTTTTATTATACTCTTTTTTAGTGAATGGTTCAGTTACCAAGACCAGTCTTGTGTCAATTATCATAGTATGAGTCAAGAGATTAAAATCTAAGACACTTAGGACCTGGTTGCATATACTGAAAAACCCCCCAAAGATAAATCTTTCATAGATATTTCATACCTAAATATATTTGGGGGGAAATTATTGGGCCTTTCTTTAATTTCTTTTCAGATCACATCTTGCAGACACCGGTACTATGCAGGCAGTACTGTCCATTGGAGCCCCACCACAAAACTATGTCTCAGAAGAAAGATAGAGGTTTTAAGCAGTCCCAAATACATAAAGTTTTTCTTAAAAACTGGTTATGCTTTGGATTTTTTTGTTGTTTTGTTTGTTTGGTTGGTTGAGTTTTGGGGTTTTTTTTAATTTTGCTTTTTTGTTTTGTTTTGGGTTTTGGGGTTTTTTTTTGTAATTGGTTCATCTAAGTGATGTGTTTGTCGAGCCTTCAACCCGACCTTTAACCACATTGTATCCAGCAAGGATTTGTTGTAGTTAATCTGCTGGCATGACTTCCAGACCTCCGAGGATTTTTTTTCTTATTCACAGTAGCCTGCAGATTGGCAAAGCATGAAAACAGAGAA
Source organism: Cyanoderma ruficeps (assembly GCA_008694505.1). Lineage (NCBI taxonomy): Eukaryota > Metazoa > Chordata > Aves > Passeriformes > Timaliidae > Cyanoderma > Cyanoderma ruficeps. Next base: position 9,560,918 of record VZDJ01007755.1, on the reverse strand, counting down.
AAGAATTGTCATAGTGGGTAAAACCAGGGGTACATTCAGCCTGAAAACTGGTGTTTAATAATGCTTGTAATGGATGCCATGTAAAGTAATGAGACCAGAACACACCACATACAGTTCTTGGGTTCAAAATAATTGCCTTTAAATATCAAGGCACTTACATTTATTTTCTACTGCTATGTAAGGATCACATACCTAATGTGAGGTTGTGCGATGAAACTTATTGGAACTTTTTAGTTGTGGAGAAAATTATTTTCAATTTGTAACATGAATTGGATTTTGACTGTTTGCCTAACTATTGAATTAAAATTAAAGGAGACAGCATCTTCTGATGTGCAGAAGCATTTAACTTCATACTAGTGTTTACACAGAGAAGGTTAGTCTCACTACTTAATCATAATGTGATTAAAGATATTGGCAGATGCTTTAGACCTTGATTAGGTTTATTTTTTCCTAAACTTTTAGATGCCCTAAGACTATGTAGTCAAATACTACATTTTCCCTACAGTAGGGAAGAGTTGGCATTTGAAAATTCAGGGACACCTGCCACTCAAAGATGAAGCAGTAACATACAAGTGTGTGTCATGGCTGGGTTTCTTCTAAGAATTTTAAAAATCAAAACTATCTAAGAGGACCATAAATTTTGAACATCTCCCTATTGTAGTCTCTTTTATAGCAGTTTGTTCTCTAAAACACAGATGAACTGGATTCTGTCTAATTCTTTAGCACAAAGGCTTCCTAAGGTTTAAACTAGAGCAGTGAAAATATCTGATCACACAAAAATTTTGAGTTCCTCATAAACTGATGATGATTAGGAGAATTTGCTAGCATTGGCTACAGAAAGGGGATGAACTGCTCCTAGGATGGATCACAACAGTTCAAATTACATTGCTGATATAATTTACATCAACCACCAATGACAGAGGTTCATGGAAGGAGCTGTAATGTCAGAGTTCAAAAAAGAGTGCTGGTAGTCTCATCACTGCAATAGAAAACCCAAATGGGTGTTGCCAATTACAGTAACTTCAGATGGACAACAGAGGTTGGGAAGGAAGGTGGAGTGTTACTGTGTTACTGTGACTCGGTGGTTTGTCGTCAGGTTAAAACAGATTTATGCTTCACTTTCTTAATTAACTCTCACTGTTTGTGAAGCGGGTATGTAAATCTTGTAGCTCAGTGAGAGTGAAAGTGTTGCCAGCTCTGGTTGCTCTAAACAGGATAACAGACAGAAAGATGGTATTAACAGTTTCAAGAAGTCAGAATCTCCACAGAAATTCTGAAAATCCACAGCACCAGTCAGGTCTGCAAGAATTTCTCCACAGCCTAGGGTGGTGTTTTCAATGCCATGAAATTACTGAATATGAACAAATTCACCAAATCTAAATGTATATGATATTAAATCCTAGCTTCAGAAAACTATATAAAAGTGACTTTAAGACACATAGATTAGTCACAGCTTATATATATAAACATATAAATATATATGTTTAAAACTATATATATTTGAACAGTATCTAAAAGAAAGAAAAATGCGTCACTTTGGATCATGGATATCAAAATATAAAATTTACAAAGCTTATAGACACTTGGAAAAAAATGACATATAAACAGTAATTCTGCTTCCTCTATCCTACTCTAAAATGCATATATTTGCTGGAAGAAAATTCTCTCAAAGCATCTAAAAATTACTTGTGTAATAAAGAAGGATTTCTTGACCCATCCCTTTTATATTTTTTAAGATACTTGAAGAGATGCTTCTCGTTAGTGAGAATGCCATTTAAGAAAATGCTATAATGACTTCAACCCCTTTATATACCCTTCAACTCTCAATCGCAGAAGGATTTGTACTTCAATACCTCCTCTTTTGTCTGTTGTATGGATTAATAAAGATGCTAATTCACTATGTTAGGATTTCTACTGCACTGTATCGTAATGTTCCATCCTGCAATGAATTTTCCAATTCCAAATATCTTTCTACTCAAAGGGACATGAAACTGCGCTTACAGAGGTTTTGTATGTCCATGAATTTACCTTTAAATAGCGGAATATGCTGGAGCAAGGGATAAAAGAATTCGCCATTCTACCTACTTAAAATAAGTAGAAGTAAGATTTGTGAACTGTCAGGTGATGGAAAATTCCAAATGTCCAGAAACAACTGTTTGATTTGCAAGTTATGGGTAGCCACACATTGACTATCTGAAGAGCTTCAGGGAGTAAAACTGTGACCAGCAGCTGAGAAAATTGCCATCAAGGTTTGGGCTAAAATTCATTAGCAGTCTAAGACCAAGTTAGATCACAAAGCAGGAGTTTTCTTTCTAGTTATTTTAAATAATTTTTACAATTGTTAAAAATATCCAAACATTATGCAAATAAAAACTTGTGGCTTTATGTGAAGATATTAAAGAATGAAATTTGTTAACTTTGATATGAGATTTTACACATGAAATTTTGGAGGCTAGTCCTGGAAAGGACCACTGAGTTCTCATCTCTGACAAGAAGTTAAACATTTATTTGCCCCACTTGCTCATCTGGAGCAGAGTTATTGGCATTAATGGTTTCTTCTGTTTTATAGAATTAACCAAGGCACAGGATTATTTCAGATAATTTATAACATTTTGACTCCATGACTGAGTGTATTGTATTATACTGGTTCAGACTAGGAGATGAGAAAAATCTGCAAGAGTATTCATGCTGGAAATTCCTCAAAAATACATTTGTGAAAGAAGTCATCAGGTAAAAACCATTTTATTCCATCAACATTTTAAAGCATTAAAATGATAAGAATTTAAAAATAATTTTTTTTAAAAAAATTGATCTTAATTTGGCAGAGAGAATTGGTTGCAATGAAGCTTAGAACTTGGAGGAATTACTCCAATGGTAATTAAAGAAAATCTGACTGATTCTCATTTTTAAATGGCACATAACACAAAAAAAAATTCATGTCATCCCTTTGTAACTCACACACTTGGCTTACAAGGTGGGTCTGTGAAAGGGACAGAGGCTCTGCCCGTGCCCTGTAACAACAATTCCAGGATTAAAGGACCTTCTACAACTATAGAAGTTTATTGCAGTGCTCTATTTTCCTAAAATACCAGAGTTGTGGGAAGTTCAGTCGAGGGCTGGACCAAGATGAAAGGAATGGACATGAGATATAGATGGGAAAAAGATAAAAGGGAAATTTATATTTATGAACACTAATATAGAGAAAAACAAGATCAGTAACTTGGGGTTATTAAATGTCTTCTATATACACTAATGGAAAGTTTAGCTAGAAAAAAGGAGAAGAACTGGACAGATAATAATGTGGAGAAAATATGGTATCATAACTGAAAGCTGGCTGGAGCAAGATATTAAAAGATGTATTTTATTTTAAAAAGACATATAGGAAAAAAAAGGAATTGTCATAGCCTTGTTGGTAAAAGAGGATTTATTGGACCCCATAAGAAGAGGCTGGGGAGAAATGGGTAATGGTATTGAGTCATTATGTACTGAGCTTGGAGATGTTTCAGGCAGTAAACTGAGTGTTACAGGCCACCTGACCAAAAAGAACAACTGGGCTGTGAAATGATCGAGCAAATGCAAAGAAGCATGTAAAAAGAGTAGAGCAATGGTAAGTCAGAAATAACATAGAAAAAAGACATGTAGTTATGGTGAAATTTAGCCATACCTTAAGCTCATGCCTCTATGGACAAAAATCTCAGGCTGCAAAAGGTTCATGAAATGGCTTTTTATTTTTCTTTTTTAATTTTTCATTATTGAACTCTATTTTATTATTTTGTCAGGGTTTTCCACAAAGAAAAGGCAACTCAGAGGAAAACAACAGAAATTTAACTTCTCTGATTCTCTTGTTTTCAGTTAACAAGCTTGTATGATCATAAGTATATTCAGATCATATGAAAAGTATTACATATAAACCCTCAACTTGAAATACAATGTCAATGATATGGATGACTCCTTCAGAGTCATTCCATGAATCAAGAACTCAACATGGTTAAAGTCGTACAGTTGGACCCTTTTTTAACAGGTAAGATGTTTTTAGTAAGAGCCAGTTTAGAAAAAATTTAGTTCTTATTCTGTGAAGTTCAAGAAGTTATTAAATTCAGTAATATGAATGAATGTCCAAGATCTGGGCCAAATCCAGCCTCCCTAGCCTCTTTTTCATTTATTCACTCAATCTGTCCAGGTTCAGTAGGTCAATAAATTCCAGTGGGACCCAGGCCAAGAATTTGGCTTAGAATGGATTAAGTTTCTAGGCAAATCTACAGATCATCCACACAACCTTTGCATTCAGAAAGCCTTGCACATGAGTGGTCAGCCTGCAAGCGCCAGTAAATGCTTAAATAAAAAGCATATTGGTAGCTACAGTCTGGCTAAAGAAGAAGTAATGAAGATCAGCTCTGTGGGGGTTTTTTTGCCAACAGAGAATGGGGCTCTAAGCAACTCATTGTCAGCAGCCAGTACCTCCCTTTAATGTAGCCGGAGGTCCCATGGCTGCATTCTTTCCCTTCCCTTGCTATCTCCAGGCTGTACACAGTCTGTTTCCCCTCACTTTTGCTTGGCTGAATCAACCCTTGACATCAGTCAGAGGCAGCAATTCAGCTAACCATAATATTTAACTCATGATTGACATATATGAGGCAGAAGTTATGGCTTGGCGTTTCCATCTCTATATGGCTTGTGGTCATCTACAGGGAAAAGATCTGCCATAAGAGGAAGAGAACATTTGGGGCTGTAATGTTCTGATGCATTCTGTCATGCAGCAGAAGGCATATGAAGGCATATGCAACCCTAAATTTCTGTGTAGGTTTGGGAGGATAACATTTACTATGTGCTGATAAGCACAGAAGTTGTGATGGTGAAGACAGCGACTCATGTAATACATTAAATAGCATAAAAATTTACTCCCTCCCAAGGCAGGGAGTATTCTAAGATACAGCTAGCTCCCAGGTAGAAAAAACCTGAAAATAACAATCTCGATCTAGCAGCCACAGTAAAGTGATGTAGATTTGACATATATTATAAAAAACCTCTTACAGAAAAACATAAATTGAAACTAAATTATTATTACCTTTTTTAATATTAAATGGAGGCTTTAAGTAAAAAAATTATAAAACTATAATCAGATATAATAACGAAAAGAAAAGAGACACTGAGACTTTGGATTTTGGCTAGAAATCAATATAGTAGACATTAAAAGAGGGCTGCAATATGCTAGAAATATATCTAATGCAGTTGTTGCTAAACAGAGTTATAAAAGTCACCTATAAAGCAAATACACACTAAGTATCAACTAAAGCAAGCTAAAATAGAGATCTGAATGTGAAACACTGTCTCTAAAAGTTCTAAAATAATCCAGGAAGAAAAGGTAGAGGTAACAGTACATAGATCAAAAGGTCTGAACATGTACATGAATTAGCAAATTATTAATCATAATTAACAGCTACAAGCACAGTTGTCTTAAAAGAATTACAAGGCACAGTTCTTATTTCAACCATCTTAGTGGTTGTTCAGAACAGTTCATTAGATATTTAAGTCAAAGAATTGTAAACTCCAAGGTTACTTGCAAAATGGTAAAAGTCATTACTTGTGGTCACCCAGAACCATGTTATAATTTATTGAAACAGAATGGTGGTTCTTACTACCTTACTACTTTACATTCAAAGAATGACATTTTAATAAGAGTGAAAAATTATCTGATCTTCTCTATACACAGGTTGCAAACATTTTATGTAAGCCTTAACCCATTCACATGAATGTTGAAAGAAAAAAAAGTGGAAATGTTTGAATTTTGACTTTCTATGTTTGTTGTTAACTGTTGTCTTGGTTATTGGTTTACAGTAATGAAAGAATAACTTGGTTCTAAACTATGGAAGCACTTGGTATATAAAAAAGTCAAAAAGCCTGAGGTCCATCAACTCATTCAAACTCTAGAAAAAGGAAAGTAGGAAAAGAAATGAGATGGAGAGGCAGAGTGAAGGGAGAGGAGGGATGACAGCTCTGTAGATTTCACAATTTGATGGCTAATTAGAGGGAAGCTGGGAGATGAAGGAGGAAACAAGGGAGGAACTTAGACATGACAGACTATAAACTTGATAGCCATTACATTTTTCATTAATGCTTGGGGTTTTAGTTATCATGACTATATTGACATACGGGATATAATAAAAAGGATAGGTGAGTTCTAACACAATTCTTTGCCACTGCTATGACTGTGACAATATACTATGACTATGTACTTTCTTTCCTTTGCAGTAAATGGCACCAATAGTGATTGTCCAGTGTTTATGTTTGACTGTTCAACGTTTTCTATCAAACATCAACTACAAAGCCATTTTTCCTTAGTGTAAAACATAGATTTCAATAGATTCTTTGGGGAGAGTAAGGTCAAGCACACCAGATAAAGTTCTTTAGGAACCTAACAATGTTGTCAGAAAAGAACAGTAAATGAATAAGATTTAATGGGGATTTAAGAAAGCATGATTCATAATAACACAACAGACTTTCTTGTAGCAGAAATCATGGTACAAGAGACAGAGGTCAATATTTTCAGCACCCCATAACCATTTCAATTTCTACAATGGCTAGGGCAGGGAGGAAGTTCCTTTTCCAAGCTAAAGAGCAAGCAGCAGATACTCTAACTCATTCTGTTACCACATCTTGGGAATAGCTACTCTTAAGATTAATGCCCATTTCTTAATTGAAGATCAGTTATCAATAGAAACAGCATGATACAGACCTTTGACTCAGGTGAAATGCTTAATCCAATATGTCATGAAGAAATGTCTAAATTTCAAGGTGGCAAAGCTCTGCCCCAGCCAGTTACCATCATGGGGAGCACTGGGGAGGAGAGCTGGAAGTGTATGCTGTCAACATCCAATCTTGAATTGCAAAAAAAAAAAAGACTTTCTGTGAAGCTCAGACATGTCTGGCTGTAGCTATAACTATTGACCATCTTCATTTAACATTTACTACTAAGTCTGTTTGAATTCAGAGATACAATTTGTTTCAGCAAAGCGCATTAAGGACTGCGAGGGTCCCACACTCTCTGCCAGTGGGAGACAGATGAGACACCAGGAAATGCAAGAGTCCACCTCAGTTTCTGTTCCAAATGTGCTTATTCAGGATTATGTCAAATGTGCTTTTCCACAGCAGTTTCCAGAAAATCAGTCTCTGACCAACTCCTGTGGAAACAGAAGCCAAGCCTAAACGACAAACCTGACAGTTTTTTCCAGATGCCAGCTAGGAACAAACAGATTTCTCAGTCTCAGTCTCATTTCTAAGCAGTGCTATGGGATAACACCACCGTGAAGGTGATAGCTACACAAATCAACCATAATCTCAATTCTTACTGAGGAACACCTTGGAGCCTTTTTGTGTGATTTTTCTTCATACACTCACTTGTTCCATCATCTCACTTTCACCTCCTTCTCCAGTCATCTGCCATACTACTGCTTTCTTTTCACACAAATACTTCTTAAAAATCTACTTACTTTATCAAGTTCAGAAAAAGGGTTGCCAATCATTCCTTTCCAAATGCAGCTAGGCATGAACGGGCATTTTCCTTCATGCCATGAGCTTTTCCCAGCCGGGCAAATTCCCTTTTATCTACCAAATTCTCTACCTTCATTCTATTACTGTCTGAAACAGAGCTCAGTTATAACTACATACATGTAATTTAATAGTTCTCAAAGGAAACCAGGAAAATATCCTGCAATGTAGAATAAGGAATAACTACTTCAGTTAGTTGAGTGCCTTTTAGCGTGTTATCACATACTTGTATGAAACAGTATATGAAGGTACCTCTTAAAACATTACAGGTAAAGTTAAGGAATACATTTTAGTAACACGGACTTTCTGAGATACTTCAGTTCCATTGCTACTTCTAGCAAGGAGACATCCAGATAGCTCTGCTCTGTCAATCCTCTCTCTGCTAAAATAGTCAAGATACTCATAACTCTGTACATTCACAATGAACAGTTCAACTCCTCTGAATATCTAAAATGTTTAGGAACACCCAGAACAAGAGTTCCAGATACAAAAAGTTATTTTCCTTACTTTTGGAGAAGTGATGCAACAGTGCAGACAGTAAAGGGAAGTGTAACTATTCCCACCAAATGGTGATGCTGTTCTCCATGATTTGAAACACCTTGTGGACTCTACATTAATTGTCAGTGATAGAAGCCCAAAACACTTGGTTTCACCTGTATCTAACTCAGAAAAGGTACCCCTTCTATTCAGATATGGATTTAGCCAAACTGATCTATTCTTTTGCAATCCTGTGCTTGGATCAATGCAATTTGCTCTTCCTTGGTCTGACCCAGATGCCACTCCATAACCTACAGATGGTTCATTGTACTGTATCCCATCTGTTAAATAAAACACAGTAATGAGAATACATCACTCCAATATTCCTCACTTTACATTGGTTTCCATTCTAATCCTGAACACAGCTGAAGGTCCTGGTCCTTTCAGTGGTCCATGACAAAATTGTCTAAGAGAAGACCTCTTCATTCTGCTTCTCACAGAAGATGGATACAAGAGTTTCCATGCCCAAAAGGTGTCAAATTCAAACTTGAATGTATGGAACCGAGGTCTCCTGGCTTCAGCACTCGCTTCTACCACCCATTGTTGTTCGCTATGTTTAATTTGTGATAAATAGATACATCTTTTCTTAAGGCAGCTTAGCTACCAATGAAAACACCACAGCAGTGCATTCCTAAATAAAAAATTCAATCATGTTGTTAATAAATAGATGATCAAGACTTCAAGGAGAAACAGTTCTTTTTTAAAAGACTTATGAAGTTTAGCATACTGTGCTTCAACACTACAGCACATACAGTAGATATTGTTAAAATAACCCTAGTAAATTTGAATTAATAACACAGAAATGCTAATATTTTTCATACATAAAGAAAATTATTTATATTTTACTGAAATTTGGGATTCGTTAGGGCATACAGTTATATGAAATAAGTGCAAGTTTAACAAATAAATTGTGTATACCTGGAAGATAATCTGTTCTCTGAAAAGTCAGTGCAATGCAAGAGACTATTTAGTTATTTTACTAAGAAAAAAAATATGTAAAACCTAGCTTGTCTCTTAAGATAATGTTTTTCTAAAAATATACTTTTTTATGCAGAAAGGTGGTCCTATTTTGCAGGAGAAGATGGATGACAACAACAACAACAAAACTGTCTGCTACACAGTTCTGTTAGTGAAATCTTGGCTTTCTTGAAATCAAGAGATTTTTTGGCATTGAATTCTATTAAGCAAGATTTCAATGCCTGAAATTTAGAAGAGAGAATTTTTCATGCTTTATTGAATCTAATCGGTGATTGAAACTCTTTGTTTTGCTTTTCATTTATTTTATTCTCTACTTTTGTGAAACACAAGCTACAGAATAAGAAAAGGCTAACAAATGCTCTAGAACCAATCAATGTTATGAAATTAATAATAATACAAAATGAGCATGTAAGCTTATGTAGTGTCTTTCATGTAGAAGTATCCCAAGGCACTTCGTAACAGAAACTCAATAAGGAGTGCAAAAGTGCTTTGTCAGATAGGATAAGCCAGGGGAAAAGGGGAAATTAATTAAGCATGGATTTAAATTTCTCAGCCAACAAAGCATTTAGAACCTTGGTCAGAAAAGACAGTGGTTCCAATATCTGTATCCAGGGAACACAACAGCCTATTTCAGTCTTTAATTCTTAAGGAATGTTCAATAGTTCCCATAATAATATGAGTATGGCTAACAGGAATGCAGTCCAGCAGCTGCATTTCCAAAAAGTAGCCCCTGCCTCTCTCCCTCTACTTTTTCATGGACAAGTAGATTCATAAAAGTTGATCACCTGACTTGTATGCCAGTCACTTGACTGTGGAGATACCCAATATGGAATTTGGTACAGCAGAAATTAGAAATACCAAGTTAAGGACTGGATAATGCTTTTCTGTGCTGTTTAGCTCACTGTTTTAAACCAACGTGTGTTTCCTTATGCAGGTAGTCCACATCTCCGGCAGAGTGGTCTGCTACATAGTAGTTCCTAAGACAGCACGTATTTCACAGGGAAAAATAAAGTTGCTTGGGAAAAACCACAGCAATCGATAATACATAAATCACAGCTTCCCTGATGTTGCAGAAACTTGCCCATCCTCTATTTCTCAAACATTTTTCTCTTAGGAACACATGGACATCCTTTTTTTGGATGGCTGCCTCTTCGGATTAATGCATCCTTCTGGTGCATAAATTACTGATGCACAGAGGAAAAAAGGAGAAGCACTAAATCTCAGGAAACTGATACCATACAAAAAAAAAAAAAATGAGATTCACAGTAGAGCTGAATGAGTGACTCACCATGAATAATTTATCCAAAAAGTTAGCCTACACTTCTGTTCATGGAGTAGCTATAAGAAGCTTACAATTTCCTCAGTTTTATTATAAAACAAAACCTTAAAATATTGTATGTCTTCACTGAAAATAACTTCCTGAAAATATTTCACATCCTATTTTAAATATATTGGGCATTTTTGGTTGATCAAATAAATTACACAATGATGTTTCTGTTCCCTAGATGGATGAACCTACAAGCATATGTTTTGGATGCCTGCTGTGATAAAGTAAGCAGCTCCGTAACATGTGATCGTAGGGAAAATAAGTTAATTTATAAAAACTCTAAAGATCTTTCTGCAAATTTTTTTTTTCAGTATTTACACTGCAGCTCTAGTGAATTTTAATTCTGATTGATAACTCTAGGAATTTGCAGGTACCTCTAAATATTTTCTTTCTTGAAGATTTAGTACAGAATAATCTGCCAATCTTTCCAGAGTTTAATCTAAGCTTTTGGATCAACTATTAGGGTTTGGTGCACGCATAGGTAGATTAAAGTAGTTATGTTGAAATTTTACTGGAATATTTGCAGTCTGAAATATCCTTGTGTAGTTTGTGGTTTTGAGTGGACTGACGTTCTTTGTGCAAGTTTGAGAAATACTCCCGGCTCCTTCCATAAACTATGAAACCTCAACGAATACTTAAGGAAGAATGAGCCATTAGGGCAGTTAGAATTTACAGGAGCATACAGATCATTTTTATAAAAACCATCTAGTAAAATATATTAATATATTTTATAATGTTCAGATATTTAAATACTATAATACATATTACAGGAAAAAGAAGACTGAAGATCTGAAGATTCATCAGATACTTTGTTGTGTGCCCTGACTCAGTCTGAAGATAAAAGCAACATATCGGAATCCTTCCCACTTCACATTATTTTTGATTAGGCATGCATAATTATTACTAATATTTTCCTTTAACTTTTTTATATCTAAAAAGTGAATCCAAATAAATTATCCTTTTTCAGATCTATGCTAAAGCTTTACAAAATACACTTGCTTGATTCTTTATTTTACAGCAGTAGCAGTGATATAAATTTGACAATATAATAAGAAAATAAAACCAAAAAAATAAACAATATAAGTTCTTACCTGAGCTCTTGAGCTATAGAGTCCACTTGAACTGTTAATAAAAGCAGGAAATAATTAATTAGTTTACACTTCCAGACTTGTGCTTTCTGCAGCCTTGCACCTGCCTATCTGTAATGACAGAGGAGTGGCTATCAAAACACAGGTGGTTATTTCATGCTAACCACAGGATTGTAGCTGCTAGTGACAAATGCTAAATGAACATGTAATTCTCACAGTTATTTTAGGATGCATGAAACCTGGAGTTTAAAACATTAAATTAAAAGCAAAGTCCCTTGTTTTTGCTGAAAATCTTATATTTTTCAGACTTTAAAACCAGTTTGAGAATTGCAAAGACTGGTGTTTACAAATTCCTGCCCACAAAAGGGTATACAGCGTGTTGACAAGGCCAACAGGTGTCTCTAAGGATTACTCATATTGCAGAGACAACTTTCATTGTTTCCACTTCTGGGGAAAATGTTCTTGATATATTAATTGCTATAAGAGTGTATGCACACGTATAAAAAACATGGAGGAAAAGAATTCCTTAAGTTTTAAAATTGTGTTATTAGCCTTTTCAGTGAAAGGGTATGAAACCCCTATTAACTGCAACTAAAGTTTGCTATGCTGGCCAAGCTGTTTTAACTCAGTCCTGACCAAGAGGAGACATGCCCTAATACTGAGGTGTGAATAACTTCCCTATTCACAGACTTTCCAAGTTCTCTGTTTGGTACTTTTGAAATACATATGAATTTTATATTAAATTCAGTGATCACCACTGAGCGTTGCATCAAAGTTTTGATATGACAATGATTATGACTTCTGGAAAGGCTTGTCTGTGTTTATCCCCTTATCTACAGTCAGTCTGTTGTACTTCAGTGCTCTTCCTCTGTCTTTCTCTGAGTGAAGTCGAGCACTTTTTGCCCTTTTGATCATTTGAAAATAGAGAAGTAATGCTAAACCACTCTAATTTTTTCATTCTGACCATAGCTTGAACCTGAAGGCACAATATTAACAATTCAAATTAGTAAGTTGTGACAACGAACTGTAATCTGTTTTGCACAATCTTGAGAATGCACAATTCTCATTGCAATCAGAGTGAAGGATGGGTGTCTTGTGCCTCTGAAAACAATCATAAGCAAAAATCTTCATAGGGCAGGCAAAACTTTGACATTTATTTTTAAGTATATCCATTTTTCATTTGTTATCAAGAGTCACAAAAAGTGTTATGAATTAAAATAAAAATTATTTTCCTGGAAGGGCCGTACTGCTAGTCAATCATGTTTCCAGATGTTGAGATCATTAAGGGCCTGTTTATCTCTCAGTACTGCATTTCCATCTGCTCCTTACAAAAAGAGAGTAATATCTGGGAAATACAAGTATGTCATAACTTTGCCAATGAAACATGAGCACAATACTCCAAAAAAAGCCCACAAGGTTCTCTTCTGTCACATACACTTGCAGCTTTGATTAAAGAAAATTTACTTCTGGACCACTTACACAATTGTTTTATAGATAATTAATGGCAGAAGACATAAAAAACATTCAGGTGGCTGAGAAAGTTTTGATATACTCTTCTTAAGGCATCCATTCAATGTTCTCAACTGTGGAAAATAATTCTGGGGGTTTTTTTGAGTTTTATTGTTTGGGGGTGTTTTGCTTTTTGGTTGTTCTATTTTTGTTTGGTTGGTTGGTACTTTAAATAATAAAAAGCTTAGCCTTTATTTTCTTTGAAAAAATAACTCAAAGAAAATAGCATCAGCAGAGTTTTTTGGCTTTTCTTTATACCATAGCTAATAGCATCGTGCTTCTTAATGCCAGCAGTCTGTGTCCTGCTTTGATTAAAAAAAGCAGCCTTAAGGAAGCTACAGTGTCTCTCCCTGCCCATTAAGGACTGTGCACAGGAACTATGATATTTCAGGGTGGTCTGGGCACAGGGTCGTGGAGCGTGCTTGCTAACTCACCCTTGGTTCCTTTGGAGCGTGTGCGCAGCTTTTTATTTTCCCCATCTGCATCCATCTGTAATATTAACACAAGGTCTTTAATTCATACCTTTTGCCATTGAGAAAAAAAAAATACTCCAATGGGTTTTTTTTTTTTTCACATTTCCAAAGGCTAGACAGTAATAGAAAAAAAAGAATAATCATGCCTTATTAATCTTGTCAAAGAGATAAAAAGCCATCTGTGAATATCTAGTAAATACCTAGGAGATACCTTTAATGATGCAGATTTATTTAATAAAGTGATGGTTATGAGTGACTCTGTAAGGTTTAATGACGAGGTCTACAGGTGTTAGCTGAAGGCATAAGGTTAGAAAGAGTAATGCTGCATGAGTGCTGCTTTCAGCATCCGCCTCCTGAAATAAAAGATCACAGAACGCCGCCGTGGCTACAGAAACTCTGCATTTTTATCGTAACTGAGGCACAGCTCTATAGCTGTGTTGTAACCTGCATTTCTGACAACTTCATCCTCAAAGCATGAAACCTCCTTGCTTGGCAATGCATAACTACACATATACAGCCTTGAAAATCTTCAACACTTTATCAACTACTTCTTTAAGAAGTTTTGCTTAAAGAGACAGTGAGTTTCAGATTAATGGGAATTTTTGGGGGAGATTGTGGTGTCCAGATTTGTATTTTGCATTAAAAAAAACCGAACTCGAACAATTAAAATGCGCAGAAGTCAGCTCCTGTCATAAGTTTTCTAACTGAAATAGGAGAGTCATTTCAAGATCAGCTGTTCTCACTACACTCTTGGCTACATGGCTACATCTAAACCCAAACCGGAAAGACGCACCTTCTGGCCTTGGATGTGGCCCAGACACATAATTATAGGGGCAGGCTTTCAATCCATGGATTTTATTGCAAACCCCTGAAATTCAAAGGGATTAAAATTTCATGTTGTGGTGTGGAGAACTGCAGTGACATATAGCAGATTGTACAATGGTGCAATTTTGACCATGTCCGGGAAGGCAAATTCCTTTCTAAAAGTGACACTTTTTACATGAGGAAGACTCTATCACCAGGAATTTTTGTCTAAGCAAAATGTTGGGAACTATGGAATTTTTCTTCAGTCTCTGAGGGAACCTTACTATCTGTCTTTAACTTGAATCTCAGTTTGTCTGTTTGTAAAATGATGATATTCAAATATACTGTAGACAAAGCAACTCCCATGGGCTTCTGAAGATCAGTTTGCAGACACCAGTGTCTGATTTATAAAACTGTGTTGGGTGGTAGGTAGATATGGAGACCAGAAGTGCCAGGCATCTCTCCCTGAAAAATGTCACAAGATAAATACTGATGTCAACAGAAGATCCTGTCTATTATTTCACTTTTTCTTTCTGAGGATCAGCTGGACTGCACTGAACTGAGGAAAGATACAAGAAGTCCTGTTTGCGCCTTTTTCCATTTATAGAGTTTGAAGATCAGAGTATGCTTTATTTTTAGCTCTATATGACTCAGATTACTGAGATGTTTTGAAGGTCTTATCTGAAAGAACATTGCAGAATATGACAAAATTGACCTGAGAAATAAAAAGAGTAAAGTCAGCCTTTCTAGGGGATAAAAAGCCTTTCTCAAATTTCCTGGGGTTTATTTGTTTTTATATATGTTTGAACATTATATGCAGCTATTGGAATCAAAATACTTATTTGAAGGAGAGAACACAAACATTTGAAATGGGCATGGACTTTCATGGACTTGAAAGAAGTGTAATTCTAAAACACAAGTTAGTGATGTCTGAAATGAAAATATAAATTGATGGAAATGCACATCAAAGCCAGACAATGATACCTTCTCTCTGTTTAAATTTACATCTGATATTGATTATTAGCAGGGAAAAACATGAGGGGCTTCTGTTTATGTAGTGGGGTTGATGGCAGCCTTTACTTGTTACTATCCTTAAAAGCTGGAGAAGGAGTTTTTGCAATGTGACTGCAATGGTAATGGGAAACATGGCTCTGTTCTCTGATGCTGAGTTGTGATTGAAGGCACTGACCTGCCATAGACTTATAATAGGGGAGCAGGTGTGGCAATGATGGACTTTAATTTCCTTTAATAAACCTTTTATGTGCCACACTTTTACTGCCATTCTATGCTCTCCAAGGTCCTGCACATAATAGGTTCATTACTTTTGATTACTATAGTCTATTGAGACAAACAACTCCAGAACACACTATATATTATGTTCAGTTAAACCAATATAGACTATTTATCCACTGTGCATTATTTCACCTGCAACTCTACAGACAAAATTAACAACAGCTCCTGTAAGCTAAAACTATTAAAACCACCGGTACTCCTTTGTCATCATTTCATAATAAATACCACACCAATCACAGCACTGCTCTTTTAATTATGAAACAAAAAGTGCCCACTGCTTCTACTGAACAGCAGTTACTTTGGTCTAAACAGCAGGTTGCATTGTGATGAATATTTAAAAACTGCGCAAAGAGTGAAAACCAATGATAAAATCAATGCTGGTGATTTTTCAAGTGATTTTCTTCCCTTGTAAAAGTTTCAAACTTTGAGATATCTTTTCATCAACTCAAACCTAAAATTTATAGGACCCTTTAGCCTGGTGCATACACACATCAAAATAATCATCATGTCTGTGTTGCATAAAAGAAACTTTAACTTACAAAACTGTCCTATGCATTAACTTGAAATACAAAAGTAACCATAAAACTGAAATCTCGTAACTCTGTCCACAAAAAAAAAAAATCTCTTGCTCAAAATTTAAATGTACTATCTTCAGAGTTTGGTCTCTTTTAGAGACTGCCTGATACTGATACAAAGCTAACTAAGTGTCTCACTTCCGATTTTAATCTACATAGTGATAATTTTACATGAAATTACAGCAAAGGATGGTCAGCAAGAAGGACTCAAACTTTCAAATCACTCACAGAACATGAAAAGGATTAAATTCTGAGAAATTCTAGCCAACACTTCAGAGGCAATTGTTCTGCAGGTGTTAATTTGAGACATATATTATTACTGTTGTGACTGTGAGGGTCGAGTGGATTCTGGAAGGTGCTTCATGCTGTCAGAGCTGGGGGGTGGTCATCCTCCCTCCCACTACATATGTTGTCTTGAGTCAAGAATCCATAAGGGGTAAATAGAATGGTCATGTCTGAACAAAATCCTCACACAATACCCCACTGCTAATTTTTTTAGCCATCAGGACCACGGGGATAATAAAATGTTTGCCAAGAATATTTTATTGGGGGTTATAGTCCCATAATTTTTAAGAGCAATCTTTACAAAAACAATGGCAAGTGAACAGTGGAACTAAGTCCATTTAATCTTTGTGTTTTATAGCTACATTCTCTGATTTGATGGATTTTAAACTCATCTAAACATTTTCTTTTCAAAATTAGTTGAAGCTAGCTAATGGACTCTAAAGGAATTAGTGGGAAATACACAGTCAGAAACACAAGGACACAGCAGCTCTGCAGTCCCAAATCATTAAGCAAGTAGACTAAGAAATAAATGTTTTCTGCTTCAGTTATACTCCATTTCTGTGATCTCAAAATTTACTGAAGATATTGATGTAGAATTCTTTTCTAAAAACACGTTCCCATAAATCCCCCGAGGTTTATGAATACTCTCTGTCTGACTTTGTGAATTTCATCCTGGTCCTTTCTCCACTTTTCCTTCAATGTTGATTGAGATTTAAGTGTAAGTAAACAACTACGTCGTAGAAAAACTGACTGGAGTCACTGACAATACCCCAAATTCTGCTTGGCTGAAAATGTAATAATTTGCTATTTAACTGCTACAGGGTATTCATGTTTCTCCAGATTAATTTACTGCTGCAATAGCATCAATCATACTTTCTGAACAAACTATTTCAGAGTTCCTGGCTGCAGGAACCAAATGGTACTCCTTTTGTTTGTACCATCCCACTGCAGTTAACAGACTCGAGAGCAGCACCTGGAAATACTTCCCTGAGTGAGAGAATCAGGATTTGGCTCTGAGTTTGGTTTTTTGTGTGCCTGGAATCTGTCTGTGCACATGTGCATGTACTGATGTTATAATAGGATCCAAGAATATGGCTAACAGCTGAAAATAGGGCATGTGCAATAAATTATAATAATGACAATAATAATAATAATATAATAGCAACTATTTCCGTTTACTTGCACATTTTTAAATTTGAATTTCAGAAACTAAATTCAAATTGCTCTCTGGGTAGGATAGTTTCACAGCACATTACTGTGAAATAAGCTATGACTTAGGAAAGCCTGTGCTGCTGACATAGGTAACAGTGAAATGCATCTCCTGGAAAGAGCTCATGTAAGAACTACGCACTTTGTGATTTCCATTGTAATCTTTATACAAGCATGACTTTCCTGGAGCGAGTTTCACACTGCTGGAGGGTCAGTCTGTTTCCTTTTACATAATTAGCTAGAGGAACAGAAATTGCCAGTTTATCTAGAGATATAAGTATAAGCTTTATCATCGCACTGTGAGTTTCTGGCTTAAAGTTATACTTGCTTTTCAAAATTAAATTTGAGGAATAGTTTCACTAGGACAAACTTTGTCTTATTTTGAGAGGTCTGGAAAAAGAATAACTTTTCCCTACTATTTTTAATTTGTGAATTACTTAAGTTAGTATTGAGACAGCAGCTATGTCTGTCACAAGCTTAGTGAACTCAGAAGTCAGAAGAAAAAACATTGATGATTTTTAAAGCACACAAATCCATTCTCAAGTCTCCAACACAAGCCACAAATTTCAAAGCTGAAATCAGATTCTGCTAAGGACAATGAACAGGACTGTACTATACCGTGTCCCAAGGTGACACAACACTGTATATTTCTCCCTATGGTAAACAACACCCCAGAGCAAGATTTTCAGTGGTTCTGATACTCATATTTTGATATTTCTTTTCACTAAGTCATGTAGGATTCTACCACATAAAAAGAGAATAAAGTCATAGAGAAAAAAAATTAATAAATCTGAAAGCAAGATTTCTTATAGCCCGTCCAGAAGAGTAGAGCACTGTCTGTCTGTATGTGTATATGTGTGCTGACTGAATCTTTCTCTTAGTCTATGATAACATTTTTAATATGAAGTAGTAATCTCACATTGACAGGGAGAAATACAGTGAAAGAAATGCTGAGAACACATATAACAGCTTCTAGACATAATTATGTATTTTCATTGCTGGCGGTAAAAGTTATCCATAATCCAAATACAAACCTTTTAGGAACATTGCTTGTAATGTGGTTAAAGTTTATTGCTCTTCACTTTCTTTTCTTCCTTTTTCTTTTTTAAATAATACATTGATGAGCAGAAAGAAAAATATTTGGAAATATGGTCCTAAGATTATCATTAAAAATATGCCTTGTTTAGTGATTTTGATTATTCTTAACCAAGGAGTCATTGCACATTTATTTTTGAAAATTTTCCTTTAGTTTGCTCAATGCTTTGCTTGATTTCTCTAGAAAAAAGTTCAATGACATGGTAATAATTGGTTCAGCTCTATGAATTTCTTGGGAATTAAAATAAGTACATTTTGTAAATGCAAACTTTAAAGCGTGTCTATAACACACATAAATCATCAACAATTTGGCATTTTGTAGTGTCATTGAATGCTATACTTGATTTTGAGAAGTAGATTTTTTTTATATTGAATTCACTACTTGAAAATATGCAGACACAAAATAAACCTTAGATCAGAGGCAAGCTTGAATAGCTTTGTGACGAGGATGATTTATTTTGATTCTCACTTCTGATTTCTGAGTTGTCACTGCTGTTGTATACTTCATCCATGCAACTTTGCACAACTGGCAGCGCTGAATATAAACTAAAGCCATATGTTTATGTCCTTTTGCCAAACGACTACAGCAAATAGTTCTATTATTCCCTTAGGTAACCAACATGTGCCAAGTATTTCTATTAGTCTTCTTTACCAAGGCTTTAGAGGGCAGAGTCACAGCTTCATGAAATTAAGGGGCAACTGCTAGTTTTTCAAATTCAGAGAAAAATTATATAGTAAACTACACTGAAATGCAGCTCAACCCAGGATACCCTCTGGAGGTTTTTTTCTCCCTAGATTTTTATCTTTTATGTAGTTCAAGGTCTTGTCACTAGTTCCTGTGCTAGTATATATTAAACATAATTTTTAGAAGAAATTCAATATTAAAAAAAAAAAAAAGCTTTGGTGCTTTGAGATCTTTTTAAGTACACTAAAGTTTTAGCCCACCCAACAGCCATACAGTTAAAAAAATACCAAAGCAATAAACCTTACATTCACATATAAACATTTACATACATATAAAAAAATCAGCAATAAGTTATTAATTAAAGATTAAATTTTAGCAGTGCATTGTGAAATATATGCTCATTCCTGGAGTCACATAGATTCAAAGATACTGACAGTATGTATGGCTAAAAGCGTGTAATTCACAAACTTAAGAACTAGAATTTCTATGTATTTACAAAAATTTTCATCTCTTTAACTGTTTAATACTGCTATATCTGACTGTTGAAAACTTTTCTAAAAACAGTGGATATTATGAAAGAAAAGTAATCCTCTTGCACACATGAAACAACAAAGTATTCTACTAATAATATAGTCATATTTCTACTTAAATTATTTTTTCTGAAAGTATTATCCCACCTTTACGTGTTTCCAGGTGAAAATACGTGCAGATTCCAAAGGATCAAATTTGTCACACAGCCCAAGATGCCTTGCCTGATTTAACAGATAATCCTCATATTCATTCTCTGGAAAAAGAGACAAACAAAAACAAAAAGAACAAAAGAAAACAAAAAAAAGGACAGCTATACTAAATAAAACATAGATGAAACAAGACACTCTTTAAATCAAATGGGTAAATAATCCAGGTGCAATATTTTATTCAGTGGTTTTACACAAATAAGGTGTAGGGGCACCAATGATGCTTCTAAAAGGTATAAAGGAGAGGTTTTTTTCTTTTCTCACAGTATTTTCTTTACATCATTAATTCCCATTTGATAGCTTATGAAATAGGTCTGCTCTAAGAAAAGTTTTTCATCTCATGTGAACAAAAACCCACCATTTCTACAAGTAGAAATCCTTAGATGAATGTTTTAATTGCATCAGAACCCCTTTGACTGAGTGGGATGGTTCAGTTCATGATGTAAAATAAATGAGAAGCATTCTGAAATATTTTAAGAACAGAAGAAAACCCCTCCGTTTTATTTTTTCTGACTTCAAAATTAAAATTTAAAGTTTGGCAGGCTGAGAGTGTTCTCAGCATAAGCCAAGTTAAGGAAATCTTTGACATTTCTCCATGCTCAATTTTTATTCCTTTCTGTGAGGAAATGTACTAGATCAACAGTGACAGCGAGGGAAACAGAGCTTGCAGAAGTTTACATCTGAGTGCATAATACTGAGATCCCTGTTTTCAGAAATACTAAATACCCAAACCCTACTAACAGTTGAAGTTCTAGGCACTTGCAACCTGGAAGAATATGACAATGAGCCGTTATTGAGGGCAAGTTTTATTTAGGCATTGCTCCTAACACTAGTGACCAAAACATTAAAATTTTGCTATCAGTTGCAAGTTCAGAGATCTGTTTCACATATCATCCAGTGTATTTAGTAAAATGGATCTATTCACTGAAGATATTCCAGTTATGACAAACTTTCAGAACTTTAACTACTCCTTTAATGATATCTGATGGGGTTTTTTTCCCAACGAAATTTTGAATGTTATGTTTCTGAAATTGCAAGGGCTCATTCTAAACAGATTCTCGGGGAAGCTAGAGTTTCTTGAGTGATTAATTTCTGCTTGTGTCCCAAAAGACAGGATGCTAGTTTCACCCCATCAAGAACTTTTAATTATAATCAGTACACTTTTATCAAATAATGAAACAGACAACAGATGCAAGATCATAAAGGAGGGAGAAAACCCAGAGCAAACCATCCCAATACCAAAATGATTTTTAAGCTTTTTTTTTAACCAACATGTTACTAGAAAGAGATATTGCTTATCCTCAAAGTCCTAATTTCCTGTTATTCTATTTCAACATTCATTAAAAAGAAAACCCAGAACCACAAAAGAAGTTTCAAAGCCTTGTACCTTCCTCTTCCTCTTTGTTCAAAACACACTAACCTAAAACAAAAGACTTCTGAGAATAACTACAATGGTGAGCAAAGCTCTTCCTAAAGATTTAAATTTAGCAGATTTTTGTCTAAAATTCTAACAACTTAAGTATTTATTAACAATATATTTTTCCTTTATTTTCTCAAAGACTGCCAATAAAGAACTAAATCACATAAGGGAGTAGCTGCAAACCCTTTGAGTTCCCTAATGTCAAACTCATTAGCATCCGAATAACCACACAGCAGCACATCATCTGCACAATTGTAATTTTTTACTACTTTTAATAGCGTTTCTCAAAGGGCTCATTTTCAACTTTCTTCAGTGGTTAGTTGGTTCTCTGGGGAAAAGGAGCTTCCTGACGCTCACAGCTTCCACTCAACAACCAGGCCGTTTGCTGTCAGAAGCATCAGCCCTCTGCCCTAACCCCATCTGCTGTCTCTCTCATCCTAAGGGACCGAGAGTTAAGACAGCACAGCTGAGATCCACTTGGAAAAGTGCACAAAGGACAAGGAAAAATATACAAAACTTTCCACATTTAGCTTTATGTAATAAGCTAGTGTATTGAAAATCCTCCTTATAAGAAAAGGAGTTTGGACTGGGATGGGTCTGGGGGACAGGATTTAAAATTGTACCGAAAAACCTACGTGCAACAGTGTCAAAACACAAAAACCCTGTACCCCTCTGCTGTGTTTAAGCACAACAGAAGTTGCTGTTTAGAAAAGTTTAAATGTGCTGGGTTTGATTTCTTTCACATAAAAGAAATCTTTCACATGTGCTGGCTGCCATTCAGCTGATTCATGGGTGAGTACCCACATTTGAAGACATGGTGTTTCATAAAAAGTCTAATACAATGTCATGCATCTGTCATGCTATAAACAGGGTCTGCAGGATTATGCTGTGTCATGGGATGTGACATACCCTTAATGTAACATAAACTACGTGTCACCCCTGTCCGCACTCCAAGAAGTAAGTTATATTTCAAATATAAGTGATCTCATAGCTCAGGTAGCAAGAAAGACTTGGTGCTGATTTCACAGGAGTATCAAGGCTTTATACTGAATTTATTTAGTAAGTTTTTGCACGTTATAAAATTGATCATGGGCCAAATTTTGAGGTATTGCGAGAAGTGTAGAAATATGCAATATCAGCTGGAGAAAATAAGATCTCAGCCTCAAGAGCCCACAAAGAACATCTAACTAGGTTATTGGTGGGTTTGATGATAAGATTATTGTTGATGGAAATGAGGCAGAGCTAACTTGCTTATTTGTCAATCAAGATTCTTTGATGGGGTCACTCCCCTCAGGTCCTCATGTATCTTCATTTGGCCCAATCTATTCATAGCCTGTATTAACTCATTTCTCTTTTTCAATCAAGAATCCAAAACAATTTACAGACAGTAAATTACGCTTACACTTCAACTGCCTATGTGTCTGAAGAGTATTTTTTATTCTAGAAGGTGAAGCCTGCCTGCCTATAAAGAAAACTTTTGCCCTTTTCAAGCATCATCTCAATTCAACTAGAATAATAAACTTTATAAACCCACAAAGATGGAATATGTGAGTTGCTTGATTTCTCAGTGTAATTGTTCAGCGAAGTCACCTGGAGCCTTTGCAATTCATTCCTTGGTTTATGGCCATTTCCAGTGCAACATGATTTTGTACTGACTCTGAAGTGCCATCCTACTGAGATCATGAGTCACACCAGGATACTGAGATGAATGACAGTTTAGGTCCTGATCCTCTACCTCAGATGTGTGTGACAAATCCCCTCAAGCAACTATTTCTGTTGGCCCATCATCTGTGGGTAAAAGTCCACTCGTTCAGGTCAGGTTATCAGAGCTCCTGATGATTTTAAAATGAGAAAAGACATATTGTACACCACAAAATTATCTCAGCAGAGGTCTGAAGTTTTTTTCTCTATCAGAATTTCAATACTCAAAGCTTTACTATATTTGTGAAAGTTACCAAAAGCTTTTTTAAACAAAATACATTCCATTTCCAACAGATTAATTTGATTTTCTCTCATTTACCAGATCACTGGTTGATATATTGCAAATGTGGGAATGAATAATGTCTTCAGTTTCTGACTTGTTAGCTCAAAATAAAAGTAATATCTAAGGAAACAAAATCCCATGTGCTCACCATTATGATCTGTGGACATCTCTTGTGTTTCTACAGTGACAGTGATTTCTCTTTCTCAAGACAAAATAATGCAGTGTGTTTAGTATTTGAGAAAATAATATGTGAATGAAAGATACCATTACAAATAAATAAAGATAACTCTGTACTTCAGTCAGATCTTTATCCTACAGTCAGAAGTCTTTGACTTTACACATAAGGTTCTGCACAAGCCTCAGAGAGATCCTGAAGTACATGTAAAATGTTCAGCTCATGAGTGACTGAATTCCATTTGGCCTACACGCTCTCTGCAAGAAATCTGTGGGATTCTACTTGGGAACATCTCTTTTTTGTGTGTAATTTGAGCTTCAGAAAGGAGTTTGCATGGGGCAGTGTATTCGTCTTTGCACTTGTTTCGTTCAGTACAGAATTATTGCTGTTTCAATTATGCCATTTTCTTCCTCAACTCCAATGGTAAACTTTATCTTATTTTGTTCTACCATGAGATGAACAGAAGGTCACATTAGCAGTGTGAGACAGGCTGATAACACAGGCAGTTGCCCTTCTAGTACCTGTAAAAAACTTCACTTTCATTCACCCTCTCTTTCAAACAGGGCAGTAACTCCAAAGTCAAGATCATATTTCACTGAGCAGAGGAGTTTAACTTTCACCTGATTTAAGCAACAAACTATCCCTCAAAGATGCCGGAGGCTTTGCTGTAATTAACATAACTGCATTTAGATGCTATTCATGACCGATAATTCCAACACCTTGTGAAAAAAAAGAAAAAAAAAAAGGTTGCAAGCTGTAAACATTATAAACATATTCAAATAAGCTTAACGCAATCTGCCATGCTTATTTCTGCCTAGATCATGGACCAGTGAAATGGTTAATGCAAATGGATTTATAATTTGCTTTGGGGGGCCAGTTTCTTCTCCTTATTTATTAGCCCAGCTGATGGGGCAGATTTGATGAGGCACTTCTGGAATAATTGAGTCATCACACAAAGAAGGCTGCTAGCATTCAGAGTGGTTTTATCAGCAGCAAGCAGGCCTGATTACTGACAATTACACTCTGATCCGGTGATGGAGGAGAAAGAGCCAACGAGTGGGAAATGTCCGTGTTTCTATCCAGGAATAATTTCTACATTCATTTTACATGCTAAGTGTTTCCTATCTCTGCATAATAAACTGTAAACAGGAATAGATGGCACAATGTCCCTTAATATTTCCTGGTAATGAAGACACAAATGTACAGTGAGTGCTGATAAATATAGATGAAACATAAGCTATTCTCTGAGTCAGTATTGTTACCTTTAGAATAAATGCATTTTGGTGGTAAAAGCATAATCATAGCTAATGCAAAAAAATGACAGAAGATTGAAGCTGTCCTTGTAACTACACAGAAACTTTGTAAAAGTCCTGTTAATCACGACTGCTCTAGAGGCTCATAAGCTGAAGGTGATATACTGGAAAGAACATCATTTTGTTTCTCAATAGTCAACTATGTAGGAACTCTTTTGCTTTGACACAGTAAAGGAGAGCAACAGCAGTGACCTCCATTAACACTTCAGGGAGAGAGCACATCTCGATGCTAAACTGAAAAACAATGAAGCCAGTTCTAGAAGACATCTTCACTATGATAAATTCTCATTTCCCTCTCATCAGCTTTAAGACAGTGTTTATAATGAATAATAGAGCTAGACCATAGATTTCATGAGTTGTGTTAATCAATACGTTATTGCTTTTAGAACATTATTCTTATAGAAATTAGGTGCTGTAAAATGACAATTATTAACAAAATTCTGCAACCACAATTTTGAAAAACTGTTTCTTCAGGGGGAATAAAATGGGGGAAAACATGAAAACAGACATAGTGGAGAGTTGAAAGTAATTTTGTGTTTGTGGATTGGCAATTATAGATTTCAGCCAGAAAAAGTTAATGCCCTAGTCTAGAGAGAGTTTTCTTTTTTAAGAGTTGATCAGGCATGAAACACTGAATAATAAACTTTCGCATGCTTGTTTATTCCTTTTCCTCTTTTTAAACTAATTTATAGCTTCAAAAGAACTAAAAGTTATTCTCTGCTCACCGGCAGTAACTATGGCAACTATGTTTCATTATAGTAGCCACTTAACTTCAAGGCTTGTGTTACAATGATATGCGTTATTTTGAGTAAAACCACACCGTAACAACCTTATGATTTCAGACCAATTTTACAAGAAAGTTCAAAGAGCATGCGTCATTGACTCTGAAACACAGGGTTTGTTTTCTTTTAAAGCTTGTTTACTCTTTTCCAGCCGGGATGACTTTCCCTGCACGGAGTCATCTCTGTTGTGAGGCGCTGTGTGGGGAGACCACTGCTGCCTTCAGCGAGAGATGGCCATGCTCTGCTCACTGAAGGGGTGCCCAGTGGGTGCAGGACAGAGGCCAGCAGGAGATGCCTGAGCACACAGATCAGCACAGCCAAGAACAGAGAAATTGTGTGGGTTTAGTGAATCTGTTACCACCTTCTTCGGGAGCAGGACGATCCTGGTCTGCTTCTGATGTTTGCTCCACACCTGGTGTTTAGCCACCGCTGTTACAGTCCATCTACTGGACCTGATTTCCAGCAAGTTAGTTAGGAATTGATGGGTTTCAAGGGCAATTCTGTGGGGTGTTGCTACGATTGCACTGAGTCTCTGTAGAAGTTCTGCAGCTGGTTAGGTTCGGTTAAAGTGGTCACTTCTCAAGCACTGACAGGCTTCATCTAGGTTCCTCTATTCCTCCCCTGTGATTTCTGACTGTTCCAGCCATATTTTTTAGGAATATTTTAGTAGTCAGAATTAGGATATCTTAATTCTTACGCTGGACAAAACCCATGGCTAAATAGCTGACTGGATATTTTCTGCTGTGGAGTCTAAAGGAGCAATAAACCTAAAAATAAAAACTACTTTTATTCAAAGAAATAGAACTACCATTCTGCTGTCCTACGCATTCATCTTGCCCTTTCTGAACAAGTTCTCTTCATTAGGCATGACAGGCATGTCCCAGGAAAGGGAAAGTCACACAAAGGGAAGAAGTGTGCCGTCCCTCAACATGCAAATCACATATGTTCATTAACTTCAAGAGTGCCATGTGAAGTACAGTCTGCCACCATTTCAAAGACTTGTAATGACCCTAACTGCTAAAGATAATGGGGGCTTTCTTACACTACTGCACTGCCCTGAAGATCTTAGGAACATATTGAAGAGCACAGAAAAAAAAAACAAAAACTCCAAGAATAAAAATACCACCTTGCAAATCAAAGCAGTAAAGGATATCCTAAAAATTGACTAATATAATTGTCAGATACAAAAATGTGCATGTCAAATGTTCCTTAGGACAGACTTTGTATGCAAAAGGTTTTGCTCATCATATATTTCCATCAGGTAAAATGAGCAAGGAAAAGCATGTTCAGTTTATTCAAACTTATGATAAGAGGTCAGCATCACCAGGAATGGTGGCTCAAATTCTCTTTTCAGAGCCTTTTATGATTCCAAAGTGAGACAAAAGTTATTTCCTACAATGACACCTGTCTTCTGTTGTAGACATAAATAGAAGGCAGCATGATTGAGCAAATAACTGGAAAAAAGGGATTCTGGAATTCTCTTCCTGCCTCTGCCACTGATCTGTTCTGTGTCCCTCAGCAAGTCTTTTTACCTTTCAGCTAAATGAGGATAACAACGTAGAGTGCTGTAAAGTGCTTTTGTGCATTTCTAAACATACTTTAATGTAGCAAATATTATTTTTATCATCATGCATTCACCAGGTTAGTAGCCCACTCATGTCACTTTCTCTGAAACTCAACTTTAAATGATTCCTATTTCACTGCAGGTTTTAAAAAAAAGAAAAAAAGAAAAAAAGAAAGGACAATACTGAGAAGGATGGGTACTAAAAAACTAAAAACATATGGTGAACAACAAAAAAATTTAAAACACATTTCCATTCTTTTCTCTCCTAATATCTTAGGCAATCTGGATATCACTGTAATCTTTACACTTCAGACCCTTACCTTAAAAATTTGTTTATTTTCCTATACAAAGAAACATTCTCCAAGAAAATGTCTTTAACTGTTTTCCTTTGAATATTTTTGCTCTCATTGCTGAAAAAGTCAATAAGATGTATATATATATATATATGTATGAGTGTATATGAATATGTGTGTGTGCATATAAATATATATATTTCTGTGTACATAATTTTATTTACATGTTGGTGGTGACATTAAGTTCAAATGCCACACAAGAAACACTGTGTTTAATTTAAAAGAAATTGAAAGAGGAAAGTTTCTTTCAATGTGAACCTCTTATATGTGTGGTAAGAAAGTGACCTGTGGTACCACTAAACAATACTGAGTTAAAAATAATGATACAGGAACATATCATTGTAGTACTAATTTATATTGGAAGAATGATAGTAATAATTCTGTTGTAGCAAACTGGACTAGAGCAAGATGAAAAAATCATCCTATGGAGAGATGTCCTGCAAGTTTTGTTACTTAAAGCTCAGTTACCCTTCAGATTGCCTAGTGTAAGCCTGGCTGCATTGAAAACAGCCAGATCACTCTGGGGGACCTCAGTAATACCAGCTATGTGCATGTGAAAGCACCCACCTGCACTCAGGGTAAATCACACAGGTATACAAATACACAGTCCTGGTCAGACAGTCTGACAAAGTGAGGTGATCAAACCATTTTGCATGTGACAGCTGTAAATAATAAACAGCGGTTTAGAAATTCCAAAAGCACACTAAATGAAATTTCGTTATTTCAGGTGATAGTTATTTCATTCTTGGTAAGTAGGCCCTTATCTGCATATCTATGTAATAGTTTGGCTTGTTGTTTGGGCTCTGATTGAATCACTGGCTCTGTGTCTTATGTTGGTACCTCAAACACCAAAGTGTGTGCAGGAGAAAGGGATAGGCTGAGGGGTGGTTTTTGTGCTCAGGGCATAATCCTTTTTTTTTTCCTCTTTTTATTTTCATATGCTGTGCTTACCTATTCAGGAGATAGATTTTTTGCTTTCTTTTGAAGAGGTCTGATCATTGTGCATCAGAACTCTGTCCTGATACAAGGAGTAGTAGCTGTGACTTTTAAATAACCAGCCTCACTAAGGACTCCATTATGGCAACCAACAACCTTAAATCATTTTGACAGTGCATTCTCTGTACTGCCCATGTACTTGGAGGCTGTCCTCAAAACACTGAAAGCTGGGACAATATTCATGGTTAAGAAAAGTCCAGAAGCAGCCAAACAGGTGGGCACTTCTTTCAGAAAAGGCTTTTTTAGATAGAAGACCCTTTGTACACTAGTTCTATCCTAGGCCCCTTTCAGGGGCTACACCTGAGAGAGAAAGTGAATTATCAATGACATTTTTTTAAAGAATCAGTGGTTTAACACTAATTTCTAATCAGATCCTACAGAAAGGAACAGCTCGCATGGCAGCTGTACTTTTCCCAGGGTTAATTACCTTTCACTGCTCTCTACTAATGAGTCAGCTGTTCCTGTCATCACACAACTACACTGTGTTCATCTGTAGCTCTAGCTGTGGACAAACACAGTAGCTAGAGCCCTGTTTACATATTGGCGAGGTTTGTTGTGCAAAGAATTTGCAAAGCAGTTTAAGAAAAAAAAAACCTTAAAACTCCTTCCATTCCCCTGTGGTTTTTTTCATGGAAAAAGCATTATTTTTTGGGCAAACACCATGTTCTCCAGGTTACTAAATGCATCAACAAGAGTAGGAATCTAAAGACATAAAAACTAATGTAAGGGTTTTTTTGTAATATTGCATAATAATTTTTGTAAGGAAGATTAGATCCCTGTAGCCATCTAGCTTGTCTTACCTGATTGTTGAGTGAGGATGTTTAATTATAGCTTGATGATCTAGGAACTAGAAAACTTCTTTATAAAATACTGATTTAAGTAGTATGAGCGATAATAGAACAAGAATTAATGCAATTAGGGAAAGAGTTTCTATTAATTAATATGGTACACTTTAACAAGACAATGAATTAAGACTTTCAGTAAACTGCTTCTGTTTTTACATAATTCCAACAGGTAATTCAAAAGCAAGTAAGTAGAACATGTCATTTTCTAGCTAGGTTGAACAGGATGTATTTTTAATAGTCATATAACATCAAGAGAAGTACTCACGACTGGTTATTTCACCTTTCTTGTGGGAGGCTACGAAGACTATGGCTAAAGTCAGGCATAATGACAGCTCCTCCAAAATTCAAGTCCTGTTTGTGTCAACATTCAGAAAATGTTTTTCGTATAACTGAGGGCAGGACTCTTAACTGGTGCTGTCTTTGTAACATGATTTTGTGCTGAAAATATCTGCATGGAGGTTGCCCTGATCTGAGCAGATTTCCTCCGTGTAAGATCTGCAAATGTTGGCAGAGAAAGCAAGTTTTCACCAGACACCAAAGGGACAACATACACACATACATGTCATGTGAGTACATGTCATGTGAGAATGAGCTCAACTACCTGCAGTTTTATTTGCAACAGGCCTGTTCATGAAGTTATTATTTGAGGCTGAATTCCTTGCTAGCTGTCACACGGGATAATGAAAACTGACAAATTTATGGCAGGAACATAGACATCTTAATATGATGATGGAGGAAGAAACTTAAGCTTCCAGTTCCAGGTAAACCTTGCAGGACTGACACCTCAAAATATGAAAAATTTGCTTTTGAGAGCAGCAAAGCAAAAGCACCATGGAATTCCAAGGGATCACTTCAATGGTCATCTAGGAAAGGAGTAGTGCACTTTCCTTAGAGCATTACTGTAACAAACCACCTCTTTCTGACATGAACTCTAGGTTGTGCAAGTTGTATTGAACATTGAGCAGAGAGAAAATGTAAGCTGTGTGGTCATAAGCTTTTAAAAGGCAGATATTTATTTATTGCACCATTAGAAGCAATTCTCCTGCTTGATTTTGGATTAAGTGAAAGTGAATTTCCTGAAGGTGCATTAATTGGGTTTAATGATTCACAGAAACCCCTGATCACTCAGGTCAGGCCAGGGAAAATCATGTAATGCTCATTTTGTCTCAGATTCTTCCCCTGACCAGATTATTCCTTCTTCCAACACACTATATCTCACTGTCCATGAAAAAAAAAAAAAATCCCAGAGACATCATGACTATTCTCCACATAGTCAAAGTTTTCTCATGTTACTGGTTTCTCTTAGGTTTCCTGAGTTCTCAAGAACATAATTCCTCCTTCATCCATAGACAGGAAATAGGAAAAAGTCCTTTCCACTTGGTGAATAGAAAAACTTCACCTGTAGCATGAGTTTCACCTTTCCTGACATCTGGTCTGTTTAACTTGAATTCTGTCAGTACCCAGGCTAATTATCTCTCTACTAGAAGTAGACTTCATGCTGTACACTGAAAGATTTGGGATGCTAGACAGCAGCTTCTCTGAAGAGTCTATTGAGCTGGTGATATCCCTGTTGTGGGGATCTCTGTTGGAGATCCAGTAAGAGGGAAAAAAGAATTGGTGGCAAAAAAACATTATGTCTTCCATACTGTTTCCTCCTATAAACTTGACTTCTTTACTCCTAAATTATCATGTAAATTTAAAAGGCAGGGATCATCACATGCAGCTAACAAAGAGATACCAAGCCCCAAATAAACAGGGAACTAAGCCTTGTGACCTGGAGCTTGTCTGCGATGCTGAACTTGCTGTTTGCAGGCTGGCAATCATTGATTGAAAGCAGCTTGCACTTCTTCAGTATTACAGTACTATTCCCCATGATCACAGTATAGAGGCATGTAAGTCACATTAATAACAATAAAAATAACTGGTATTGCTAATGTTGTTGCCATAAATAACACCGGGCCCAAAGCATTCAGGGCTAAAGCTGTTTATTCTCTGATGCTACTCAGAATGACTTAGGGATATGTAAGAAGACACTTTTTAATGATAGACACTAAAGTGTTGATTTTTGGCAAGAAAAGTCTAAGAATATTATGCTTAAGTTTTTCAGAAGAAATGTTATAACATTTTAAAGGTTTGTGTTTATTGAACTGGTGCCAATTTATACCATAATAAACTTTGCTTGCCCACAATCTTGTGCATGATTTTCATTGAATTTGAGTTTGTGCAGGTGCTACTAGAGATGCAGAGTCACTCACACTTTGTAAAACTCTTCATTTCAAAATAAGATCAAGCTGAGCATTATCTTACAGCAGAAATCACTCCTGAGTCTATCCTATCCTCAGGGAAAGAGTCTGAAAAGGCAAAACTCCATCAGAAACCCAGCTATCACTTTTTGCTTCCAAGGTCCACCTGTGCCTTCCGTGGCATGGATTAGGAAAGTGCACAGCCAAATACTGTCCCATAGGGACCTTCCACTACATGAGGGTTACCATAGATCTGTGGAGTTGCATGCAACTTTGAACCCTGAAGGAATCTTGAACTTGGAGAATTTAAGAACTTTGCCTTGATCCGAAGGAACTTTGAGAAGCTGTCCTTAGAAATTCAAAAGATCATTTGTTCAAAAATCACACGCCTATGTGCTAAAATCATGGGATGATAAATAAATCTGTAAAAATCTAAATTTGTGTTATCAAATCTCTTGAAAAATTAAAGAAAATAGTTGATATCTTTGCAAAGTATGCCCAGCATCTGAAATTTTAATCTGAAAACTTGTTTATAATTTTTATGAAAGCACGGGCAATATTGACTCAGTATAACCACCCACTGAAACAGTGCAAAACCATAATCAAATCAATCTTTCTATTACTTTGAAGCTTGAGAAACAGAGTCTTAAAAGCCTGAGGAGACAGAGAAACCACCCCTGAAAATGTCTCCGGATGCTAAGTGGTGACCAACAGGAAAAAGAAAATGTCTGGAAATGCTTCTATCAGCAGCGTTTAAAAAATCCAACAGACTTAAGGTATTTTTGAATTAATGGATATCGTTAAATCTTTACAGTTTACTTCTCTTTATTCTTTTGAGTAGTTTTGAGAAAAGAAACTTTTTGTTTAAAGGAAGTATAATGGCTTCTAAGAAGAAAACAAGGAACTGACACTTTCCTTTTTGTAAAAATTACATTTCAGGAGCAAAATCTAGTCCTGTGAGCTGCACGGCAGTGCTCACTTCTGTTATTCTGCTCCCCATTAATAGCTAAGCAGACAAAGATTTTCATCAATGTCATATGAGGAGAGGAGCAAGAGGAGACTTTTGATCTAAGGAATATCGTATTATCCATATCACTGTCTTGTATGAGTAAGTGAGAAATGTTTCTGAGAGAAACATTTCTAGAGACAATTTAAGAAGAAATCAAGTCCATTTTGTAGGCTGGAGGGGAAAAGACAGGATTCATCTTCGTAATTTTACATGCCTGAAATACAAACACGTATTTCTGAGGCAGAGACTGCTGGATTCCCATGGTCTCTGTGAAGCCTGTAGGCAACCTGCAGGCATCTCTGAGGCTGTGTAGATATGTGATACATCTTACTCATTTCATACCCTGCTTCAGGGGGAGATGAATTGCCCACAAGTAATGTCTCTTTTCACTGACTCTAAAGGGAATCTGGATGACTGGCTCAGGTCTAGCCACTTCCACTGTGCACACTGACATTTCACCAAATGATGACTCCTACCCAAGGAACCTATGGCAATCACTGAACAGCATCTTAAAGCTTAAATAACATGTATGCCATGTGAGCTGTGTTGTGAAATAGGGCTGGGAAGGCAAAGGAAAAAGAGTAGGAAAGCATCCTCCAGGAACGAAGGCAGTGCCAGTCCTTGTAGGAAAGAACTGGCAACCGAAGCAAAGCTGATGAACAAATAAAAGGGAGCACTAGTAGATGGTATAACTTGCAGAAAAGGAGAGTTAGCCATAGATTTGACATGAGCAATGTGGTTTCAGAGACACAGGAGAACCCAGTGACAAGAGGCAAAGGAAAAGGTCGGCATGATATGGTAAATATTTCTTATCTAGATATAGCAGAACAAAGACACTCAACCTCCAAGCAGAACAGAGGGAAACTGAACTCTGAGAGTTGGTATGGACTGAAATACCATCCTTTTAGGATTTGCATGGGGCAGTATTTTAGGAAGAAATAAAAGTAAGTAAATTCATGGTTTAATGTCCATAAGTAAAGACATGGATTAATGTCTGGTAAATGCAAAGGGTCTGATACGAATAAAAGTTGTTAACAGAGCTTATCTGTGTTTCTTGCTTGGTTTACTATGGAGAAACCTGATGTCACCAGTGACAGTGGATCTGCATTTAATTCTTTCGTATTGCTTTGTTTTCACTATACATAATTCCACCTGCCCTGTTTTATTTGGTGTCTTCTGTTCTCATCCAAGTTTTCAACCATGTAAGTAAATAAATTAAAACCCAAATTCCTTCTCGCAACTTTTCCTGGCCTTTGGGAGCTAATAAGAGCCAGATTTTCAAAAATTAAAATGTCATCATGCCTGCATTGCTTGCCACAAACATGCCCATTTTTTAACATGTAAGGTGAGTGTTTAGGCAAAGAATTATTAACAAAATTCTTTGCTTGATTTGTGAGTGTCAAACAGATCTGAATCACATTCACCCAGTGAAATGCATTGTAAAAAACAAAGTGAAGAAAGATTTTACATTATTATTATTAATAATATTAATATTAATATTATCACTATATTATTATTTCTTGTATTTACTCCAAAGAAAAAACTCTTGTTGGTGAAATTCATCATGTCTAAACAAAAGACTGGCAGCTTAAGTATATGAACAGGGGGAAGGGAGACTTATTTCCTGAGTTTCAACAGATGTCATACTTAATTGGTTGTGAAATAAACCAGAGCTACTCTCGGCCTGTTTCCCTAGTTTCAGCTGTGAAGACACTTTTAAACATGTGCATTTCCCTCCTGCTTCTCATAATGAGGGTGTGGGGTGAGAATCAAACCTCCAAAAGGAGTAAAGCAGCATGCATGTTGCATACAGGCCTTCAGATACACTAATTAAACAGAAGTGAGAGTTGCATCTTTTGTCCCTGTGAGCTACACATCAATACAGAACAAGCCAAGACAACTCTGTTGAAGGGTTACTGCCTTTGACTTCTGCTAATATCAGGAAGTCAGTGGACTATCCCATTCTGCACATAGTCTTTTCCACCTTCCTCTATTTACTCTCAAAAACACTCTTTCTCCTAAATCACAGCACTGTCAATATACTACAACTAGTTGAAATGGGATTTTTTTTTTTTTTGGCAGAGAGTGCAGCTTAGAGGTTGGGGTTTTTTCCCCTTGTGGCTGTTTTCTGCTAGAAGGAGCAGAGTAACACCACATTTAACACAATGACAACTACGAAGAATTTTTTAAAAAGAAAGAATTGTCAAGCATAAAATAGTTTGGCTACACATGGTGATGGACACAAAAGCCTTCTCACAGACCAAAAGCACAAACATTTGCAACTGTGGCTAACCACCAGTCAATGGTATGCTAATATAAATGAAGTAATTTGTTCCTAAAGTGCTATGGCAAAGAATGTTAGCCATTCATTTTATGCCTTATTGGATGCAGCCCTCTAAATCAAAATGCTCTTTTGAGCTTCACAGGAAAAAGCTAAATATATGATAGGTGCCTCTCTGTGAAACTCAGTAAACAAATTTAAAAAAAAAATGGAATGGTATTTGTTAAAACATTTCACATGGAAATGCAATGAGAATTGTGTAAAAAGAAAAATTAAGGCCAAGGTTAAATATGTCTAATTCACCTGTGGCAACCAAACTGAACAATATTTGTTCTTTTAGTTTAAACTTGGAACCCAGATCCCAGAGGTGCTAGGAGAGAGCTTTAATCCCTAGAAAAAAAATTCAAATTCCCAAAGTGTGTGATGAAAACCAGTATAATCCTTCCCAAAGAGAGAAAAAAAAATAGAAAATACTTTTTTTCCCTATTAAAACAAGAGCAGTCAACATGATCTTTATTCTTTTAATGTTTTACAGGTCTGACTTTCGGCAGATGACCTCTCTTGTTTGTCCCTACATGTTTTCCAAAATATAAAAGTGAAATAGAGTCCCAAGGGCACTGTACTTGAAAGGTTATGAGAGTTAGAGAATTTTAACCATGCCTGCCAAATCAGCAGATGGCTTGTGATTATAATTATATGCATCAATAAAACGAATAATCTTTACAAAATTTGAATTTCTACTAAAGTAAGGGATTTAGTAAGCAGATGCAACAGAATGCATTTTCTTTAACCCTTTTTGTAGACAGCACTGTTTATCACAAAAATAATGGCAAGGTTCTCCATAGATTAGCTTGGACATACACTTGAGCCATAAATATATGTTTCTTTTGACCAAGAGTCAATGCTACTTAGAGTGATTTATGTGTTCAGTTGCACTCTGTTCACTGAATGTTGAATGCTTATATATAGGATGATTCCCATCAGACACATACCTCAAAATGGTCTTTAATTTTACAAAATGTTAGAGATACAATGAAAATGTCATGTGCACTCATTCTCTCCATTTTTGTTGCAGTGCTCGTTCTTTCTCTTTAGGGTTTGGTGACTTTCCGTGCCTCTTATGGAGTCTGAGTTAACCACATTATTAGTGAAGAAAATGCTTTTTCCCCAAATGTGTTTTGTGTCTGTGTGTGGTTTGGTTGGCTTTCTTTTTTTTTTTTCAATCAGAGAAAAGAATTTTTTCAATTAGAGAAAAGAGAACATATTAATAAGAAAAAAAATCCCAACTGTGGTTTTCTATGACCACTGATCTTACTTTCAAACTTACTTTTGTAACAAGATCTTGTGTGTTAGATTGTATCAAAACCCTGCCTGAAGTAGGCCGAAATCACACATTAGAAAAATTAACATAAAAAACCAACCAACCAAACAAAAACCCCAAAACCCTAAGCCAAATTTATTTCTGGACTACCTCATAAAAACGCTATTTGAAGACACAATATACACATCCTATAATTCTTTTAATATAGTAATGAAGAAAAAATTGGAGAATAAGAACATTTAAAAAAAGTCCCTATTTGATGTACTGTAGATGTCTACCTACAGCATTTTAACATTTATTTTATTCAAACATTTAAATGAGAATTTTTATTTCAGGAAGTTATATATGTTTTTCTTTTTGGCTCCCATTGTATCTCTGATGTAAAGAGCGCAAAACAATATTTTTATGCTGATTAAAAAGTGGATTTTTACTTCAGAATGACAGAGCCATTACTCTGTATCATGTAAATCCTTCTTAACATAAGGATTATTGACCTGATAGTCCATAACGGTGCCTTTGGAGCCATTACTACTTTGCTGTGCCAATCCAGATGCTGTACATGTGCTTCAACTTGGGGGCAAGAGGGGCAGCGAAAGCGTCAAAATTTCTCTTGAGATTTAGGGAATTGACCTAGTGATGCTACCGCAGGAAAAAGAAGAGCACTGTTTAGAAGAAATTGGGATCTCCGCTTCTCATGTGAGCCGATGTTTTGGAAAAGTTTTGAAGCTTTTTTTTCTTAAATTTAATGCCCAGTAGAGCAGAGTTCAAATACATGCCTTTAAATGAAAATCTAGCTCTTTTTCACCAAAGTTCCTTAGTGAAGGGAAAAGTTCACGTAAAAAACCAAACTTGAAATATGTGCTAGCAAATATTATTTGAATCTCTTAAGCAAATCAATAAAACCCTCGTCTTCAAAACGCTTACACACCCGCTTTACTGTATTAAAGTGAGCCACCAACCTCACCTCAGTGGAATCACTCATGTGTATAAGTGTTTTTGTCAGTATTCACCTACCCAAGAAGGTAAAAACTTATTCATCCTAAAGTAACTTTTGCTGTTAGGTTATCACTTTTTCTTGAATCAGAAATCTATCACTTAGAAAGGCATGAGTTGCTACTAAAAGTCTTCCATGAACATAAAAGACAGCAATTTTCCTCCAAAGAAATTTGATGTAAATACTAAAAAAGTTAAGATGGGGAAAACCTTTTTTATTATTAATTAAACAGTATCTGTAATGTCAAGTTCTTCAGGATAACTAAAATTCAGAAACACTGGTTTTGCTTATTTAGTTTTTAATAATCCACAACCACGCGTACAATAACTAAAAAGTACCCTAATCCCAGGTATGTACACTTCCAAAATCTATCAGTTCAGTAAAAGATTTTGCTCTAGATTCTTTATATATTTGTGGATATAGTAGAATATAAAGTTTTTTCTGCATGTCGTCTGCTATATTTTATTTTGGAGCGACAGCATCAGGCCCTTACGAGGATCATCAGTGACTTTGGAGATACTTGCTTGTCAAGAATATCAAATATTTTGGGATTACTGGTTTGAAAAACTATAAACATGCAAAAAAACTGAATTAGAATTATTCGATACAACCGCATAATACCATAACGTTTTTCGGATCCGCATGCACAGCTCAAAATGTTGTGCCCTGGAACTGTGCACTAAGATAAACGTAGAGGCCTCATATTGGATTGCAAAGTCCAAAAAAGTCGAGTGAAGAGTGGTTTCTAAAAATCTGGAGGGTTTCCTAGTTTATCAGGGAGATCAGATGAATGACATTAATCAAGTTTTCTTTGTCTTTTCTCTTAGGTGTAGTAAAGAAATGACAAACAAGGAAAAAAAGAGAAGCTGTGAAAAAATAAAAAAACTTACTGAGGCTCAACCTGTCGGATTACAGAATGTAATTGTCAGATTACAGCAGTATGATTTCTGTAACACTGCTGCTTGTGCATTACCCCTGTGAAACCATTCTTTGCTTTTAACAGAATAAATAGCTGAACTAATTAATGAGGTGAATCCTAAAGCATAGAATACCCTCTACTCTTGTTGGTGCAGGTACATAAAAAGGATACATGACTTTGTCACAGGAATATGCAAATTTTTAAAAGCTGTGGGGATGCACTTGAATGTCAAATGTCTTGGAATATTTTCTGTTAAAATAAATTGAAAACTTAATATCACTTAGCATATTTTAAAGCAAACTGTGTTGCAAGACTTTATGAATCTCTGTTAATCTAGATTTAAATTATAAGACTTGGAAAGAAAGCTAGTTTTCTGATTCAAGCTAGCTTGAATATCTCATATTTGCTGAGGTAACAGGGAGAACACTGCTGAGATGTAGACAACTTTAAAAACATGGAAAATAAATTAAAATACACAATTTTACTTAATTTTGGTTACTTTCTCATTATATTTTTTAAACTGGAATTACTGGGAAACGCAAAAACAGATATAACTGCAGATATACCTAATATATACTGAGTGTCAGGTAACTGGGATGCTGTATAGGTGAATATAGTGTTTTGAATGTGTGAACTTTTTCTATGAATATGCACACATGGATTTGTATATATGCATATACTCATACCCCTTTGCAAGGAATCATCAAATCTATGTGTTAGAACGTCACATTTTATCTTAGTGTCTGTAACCTGTGGTGATAACTATATTGCCCATGTTCCTGGGTAAGGGACATATCATAACGAACTGACTTCTGTGACCTGTGAAGAGTTTTAATTAAGTGAACAGGTTATCCTGATATGTCTAAATACACATATATTGACAGGGTTTTTTTTTTTCCTAAATTAAATAAGTAGCAAAGCAAAGCAAAACAAAACAAATAAAACCCAAACAAAACAAAAAACTAAATCACAAAAGCCCAACAACAGAACAATTGCAAGGCAGACTAATATCTAAACCCTACTTCTTTAACTGTCTCTATTCGATAAAGCATTCTTAAAACATACGGTTTGCAGTGGTTTTGCAGGGCGTAGAGAAGAAGCATTACTTAAGGCACACAGGCATCTTGTAATAATATCATGTTGTTTTGAAGCTAACATCCCCTGAGCCTCCAAAGTGCAAAGCAGACAGAAACATTTTAGTAATGCAAACAAGACTTTCCGGCAACTTCCTGTTGCCATTTTTCAACAAAATAAAGGGTCCTGAGATACTTACTACACTGAAACACTACTAGAAAAGATTTTATCATTGGTTACACAGGCAGGCACCTGATATTATGAGATATCAACTGAATATTTTGCTGCTGTGCAAAGAAAATAAGTAATGACTGTGCAACTGTTAAACAGTAATCTTCAACTCTTTAATTTCAGCTCAGGTAAAAGACAACACAGAGAAAGACATAATGTAAAAGTCGTTTTTAAAAATCCCAAAATTATAGTATCAAGTTCATTTATATCTGCATACTCGTAAAAACTGTACCAGGGATTTAGGGGTGTAAGTAGCTGTCTAGTGGATTGAAATTTGCATTCATATATATTACACATTTTCAGCAGATTTTTACAGAGAAGCAAAAAGAAACTTTCTGTCTGTAAAGTTTGTCAGATGTAATGTACATCTGAGGCAATGATTACTGTGTGACAGTTCCTACAAGGAATATTTAATTCATTACACTATAATTGAAATATCCAGTTCACAAAACATACTGTTTCACATTACTTTCGGAATTCCAGAAACTTTTGTAAGCTGGCAAATCAGACAGAAAGAAAAGGAAACAAACAAACAAGAAACAAACCCAACCTTGATTCCAGAGATATTTTTTCTCCCCTTCATGAAGTGACAGGGGGGAAAAAAAAAATCCCTTCATTATGACCTACTTGTCTAGAGACGGACTTTCAACCCCATGGTTAGGCTAAGATTTGCTCTACTTTCTCCCTAGGGCATAATTGTCAGACTGACTTACCGTGTGCCTTTTAGCCTTTGTTCTGCCTCTCACGCTGACATCAGGGAAGCAGTGATGTAGAATAAAGCAGGGGTGGGCTAGGTTAGTCCACTGTTTGTGTCGTTGTGTGGTGTGCAGGGACACTCTGTGATACTCTAGTGAGCTGCTAAGCTTTTTTTGTAGGCTTTGTGTCATTTACTTAACGACCAATCTCATTAGCTGCCAGGGTACAATGGGCTGATGCATTTTCTATGTACATACTCTACACAGTGACCCTCAAGGTTGCCGAAGGTCTATTTAATCAGTCAAAATGCTGAATATATTTGCAGTAAATCACAAAAAAAAAAAACAAAAAAAAAAAAAAAAAAAAAAAAAAAAAAAAAACCAAAAAAACANCGGGACCACAGAGGTATCTCATGAGTGCTTACTCTTTCCTGAGAGTTATTTGCTGGTAATAAACTGATAGGAGTTGTAGGCAAAAGCAAGGGCAAAGAAGGGGAAAGGGCACTCACTGGGCTTGCATTGGTCACCTTTCATTTAGGAAACCTTGGGGGCCCTGCATATCGCTGTGTCTCTGCTTGTTAATTTCTCCATGCAGTTCATGCTTCAGTGTAATCATGTTATCACAATTAAACCCCTGTAAATAAGAAGAGCAGCCCTAACAAAAAACACAGCCTTTCGCACATTGGGGAGGGGATGTGTTTGTGTGTGTGTGTGTGCGTGTATGTGTGTGTGATATTTATTTATTAACTTCCTTACTACAGGCAACCTCAGGGCTGGCATCTTTGCATTTCTAACCTCTCGTCAGTTACAAGGTAAAACCCTTTTAACTCTTATGAAAAATGAAATGCTGAAAAGCCCCATGAATCACGACAGCTGTCCATAAGTAACAGGGAGAGTTCTATTGTCCAACTTGTCCCTGGATAAAATGAATACTTTACAGCAGAGGCTGTTCAGCTTGGCTAAAGAGTATGGGGAGAAGGGGAGGAGGTCACTGGAGATTTCGCACACTAATTTAATCTGGGAAAAGGACAGGCACTGCATCTCACTTGAACAGACTGGCGGCAATCTGGGCTCCCACAGAACTATCTCCTTTTGCCTGTGCTCTATTTATTCCTTATCTCTGTTTACCAACCGCTAGGTCCCTTTCATTCACACCACGAGGCCGTTCTCCTACTATCAGTCAGCAGCTGACACTGTGGAAGAGCCTCAAAGGCAAAAAAAAAGGGATCAAAACTAAACCAAAGCTGTATAAACAAAGCAACAGTAGAAGTAAATGCATAAATCCTAATTCTTAACCCAACCCACAGGGTGCGAACAGAACCTTTATAGTAAATCCAACAAACCCACCACAGTGAGCTACGGGCTACAGAGGAAATGGGAAAAGCCAAATATCATTCATGAAATCACCATCTCAAGCCGAAACATGGAAAATAGGCATTGGAAGATATTTAGCTGGTTCCAGGATAAAAGGTCCATCAGTCCTGTGTATTGCTCAGCAAGGAAGGAGGCACAGGTTCACCTGTGTGCCTGGTATAAGATGAACAAGAGATTTTTCCACTTAACCATCTTACTGTTCAAAAGCCTTAGCTAACTTTGCACTCACTGCTTGTGATTTAGAATAAATTAGAGGCAACCACTTAAAAAAAAAAAATCTTTATTTGGAGATTGTAGTAATTTGGAAAACTTTATAGCTAGAACTTGAATGTCAATTTATTATTGAAGCATTCATCCAATTAATTTTCCCTTTAAAACTCTGGATTTTTAAATATCACCCTTTCTCAGCTGTTAACTTATATTTTTCACTCATATTCAAAGTTTTTAGCACTTAACATGAAACTCAAATGGGTGAAGACAAGGAAGAAAAGATTAAGCTTGCGTCTCTAATAAAAACCTTGTGACTCTAATAGAAAAGTAAAGTAATAAACTCTGCCTTTGATGTTCTGGGTTTGTACTATTATGATGACTTAACTATGCATAAGTCTATTTTCTAATTTCAGTGGTCCCTTATTTTGTATTCCTTAACTGACTTAGTAAGAGACAAGTTGCAAATATCCATGGAAAGACACAAATATTGCTTCACTGAAACAACCTAACTTTAAAAACCTACACAATCTGTAACTCCCAAAGTAGGGATATTCCTTCTGGAAGAAGAGTTACG
This sequence comes from Cyanoderma ruficeps, assembly GCA_008694505.1. NCBI lineage: Eukaryota > Metazoa > Chordata > Aves > Passeriformes > Timaliidae > Cyanoderma > Cyanoderma ruficeps. Next base: position 9,518,421 of record VZDJ01007755.1, on the reverse strand, counting down.
CTTTCACAACTATTCTCAATATTTTAAGACATAAAAAAACCAGTTAACTGCATACAGTCAATATACTGTCAACTGACTGATCAAGATAATTATAAAACTTACAAAGACAATGTTTCTCACTATCAAAGATGATCAACTGGACCTAATTTCAGTTTTGATTTTCACCTATGTGCATTATGAGCAATGAAGTCTTTACTATTTGGATCCTTTTTTCCAAATGAATTAATGAATTAAATTTATCCTTTCACCAGCTGCTAGGCAGCAGATGGAACCATTTCTGAAGCCTTGTTGAATTCAATCCATAAAACTCATTTCCTAGGATTAGCAGTCCAAAGTTTCTTTTAATGTTTATATACCGCTTGGGATTTTGAATTTCATGATGTTAAACTTTCAATTTAACTATTTTTTTTTCATTTCATATCAAACAAATATGATCGTTTGGATTTCTATAGCTTTATAACCACACATTTCAGGTCACATAAGGACAAGAATTCATTTCAAAAGCAATCAAGTAATGCAAGATTGGGATCTGCGGTGGTTTTGTGTTTTTTTTTTTTTTTTCCCTTTGTTTTGTTTACATTACAGCACTACCATAGAAACCATTTGTGTTATACTCATAGATTAATTTAGACTGGTAAAGTTTATTGTCTGTAACTTTGGCAAAAACCTTTATATAAAAATTCAAACTTACTAAGCAATTTTTGAAAGTTACTGTGAACTGAGGGTGTATTTGCTATTCACAGAAAGATGACACGCTCCTGAATTAAGTTTTTCATGCACATCGTTTTTATAGTTGACTTCGTTGTAAGGTGGGTGTTTTTTTCTATTTCAGAGGGGGAAAAGAGAAAGTAACAAATGATGGCAGTTTTGTGAATACTTCAGCAAAGGTTTTTTTCTTTGCAGCAACAGGAAATATTAGTCAGTACCCTGCAGTACCCTGGACAGCTCCTCTTCTTTCGTTTTCGGTTTTCTCACCTCTGCCACGCACCTCTGTCACGAGAATCAGAGATCAGGGGGGTTTGAACTGTAATTTCGTTCACTCATAAAGATCCCTATTCATAGATCTCTGAAAAAATTAACTTATAATTTAACCAAAGTTTCTATTAGAAGCCTACAAGAGAAAAAGGCAAACAAAAAGACACCCTCTCCCGCTCAGCTTCCGAAGACATACTATATTAAAAGTCTTAAGAATAAAACATCGTGATGTCAAAGTCTTCCTGTTATTCAACAAAGTAAATAAAACTATTAAAAAAAAAAAGTGATTCGTTGTTGTGTATAACAGTGATTTCCGCTAATTTGGCACAAGAAATCTATATTAATCTAATAATGCAGTAAGCCAAGAAGGCCACATAATAATAATTACCATTGAGTAATTGAATATTTAGAAGGAGAAGGAAAAAAAGGAAGACTGGTAATCTTAGCCTGCAGGCATGAAAGTACTATAACACAAAGATGATATTTACAAGTAAAAATAAAATGCTCCAAACTGGGAAGTTAAGAGGCAAAGCCTATATTTAGAAATTCCTCATTCCAAATCTGTATTATTTGTTAGCCACCTTGGAGCAGAAATATATTATTGTCTTAGAGAAATCTTTCATCACAAGTGCTGTAATTTTCCTCAAGAATTACAAAACCACTGCACAGCCAAACCAAAAAAAAGACACATCTACGCAATTAACTTAACTAATTTAATTGACAAAAGAGGTAGCAAATGGTCGTTTTGAATCCCACAAAGATCCTTAACTAACAAAGTTCATTCCATACAGTTTTACAGTTTAAGGATAAAATCTGGGATTTGTGCTTTTATAATCTCTTAAATGAAAAATTCACAGCACCTTGCACAAGATTGTCTTGCTATTTACATATGAAGGAAGACAAACATCTGAACTAAGTGCTTTGTTAAAGACAAAAGAAAGTCAGAGAGAGAGAGAGCTATTGCTGATCAGAGTGTTAAACAGACTTTCTCTAGCATCAAATGCTATTTCATAAAAATCATCCTCCTGCAAAATGTTGTCCCAGAAGGTCCATTTCATCCTTCAGCCTTGCCTGATATTACTGTCATTTAACTTTCTAAAGATTTTCCTGACACATACATTCATTCTGAAGTACAGTATTCGCTTTTTTAATCAGAAGCTCTCAATTCACTCTCTCAATCCCAAATAATTTAAAGGACAAAAATGCCACACTTTGAAACACCCTTTTTCCCTCAGAGTAAAGTTAATAAGCATATTGATAAACAATTTTCATTTCAAAAGCATTACACATGATTTTAAAGCATTCTAAAACACCCTGAGAAAGCTCTCTGGTCTGTAATACAGAACTGCAAATGAACCTGCATCTATAGAACAGTTCCTACAAACACACTGGTCCCACTCTCCCTCTCCCACTTCATTTTTTTTTCTCTCTCTTTTTTAAAAAGCCAGTTTTTAAGTCCAGTAACTTTTCAAAATGAGAGAAAAAGTGTCCTTGTGATCATTTCCTTAAATCAAATAGCTAGAGCTGCAAATTTGCACAATTGTAAAATGTATATGAACAAAGGCTTTACTGAGGCAGTATAAATGCAATTACACCATGACATTTTATTCAGAAAGCTGTCTCAAAGCAGTTACAAGTAGCTATTTTTTAATTGAGGCCCAAAATAGCATTTAAGATAATGACCAAGCATACATTGTGGAAGAAGCAGCATTAGTGTCATTAAAAAAAAAAAAAAAAGTTTGCAGAGAGAGAGCATTTTAAACATGGATTAAACCCCCCTCAAACTTCTTAACAGCAATCTCTCAACATTTTAACATCAATATATGGACAGGATTTTTCGCCTTTTGCAAGCTTAGAGCACAAACAACAACAACAAAAAAAGACAGAAAGTTACTAACAGTACAAGTTGCTTAAACATCAATGGGTTCGTAGTGTGAAAAAGTTGTTAAACTTACTTTATTTTTGTTTCCAAAACTTATATGTTTCTCCTCCCTTGTGTGCTGAACTGTGCACTAAAGCTGTGTCTTTGAAAGGTAGTTCCCATGATATGACATCCAGCGCCTTTGACTGCCTAGAGATAAGCACCTGCGTTTGTGTCCCCTCTTTACGTCACACCTCCCTATTCAAACCTTCTCAATATGATTCACATTTGCACATCAACAGCCTCATGCGCATACACAGATTTTTTTCGGCTCTGGGCCCAAAACTTTCACTTTAATTTTCATCACATGATTGCTGTGGCATATGTCCTTCCAAACCTCCCATATATCAGTCATCATGCAAATGAGATGGAATATCACTCCTCTGCAGCAGATGGCCAGGGATGATAACAATGGCTCAACAGAGGAGATTCAATGTCCCTGACTTTATCGCCACGGCAACAACAACCTAAAATATATGTAATGGAAGTGGTGCTTATTAATTTTGCAGGCTCGAGTGTTCTGATTTTGTGAGTGAATGGGCTGAGTTAAAAAGGGGGCTGTGTCCTCCTGCCTCTAGAAGACTATCTATAAAAGCCAGGGACCTGGAAATTATTTTCAGTGACTAAGAAGGCAACAGCCTAGCAATTATTTGAGTAATTAGGTGTAATTCCTCCCTGTAGGCCTTGTACCCTCCTGTGCTTGTTTCACAGAAGCTCGTGAATTAGACAGGCACAGATACTGAAAAGAAAAGTGCCTCAAGATATAGCAGGAGAGCTTGCAGGAACTAAGCTTCAGTGATATGACACTTGGCCTCCACCAGGCTTGGTAAACACAAGCCCCAAGCCATAAGTAAATAGAGGCCCCACTCCACAAACACAGACCAATTAAAATTACAAAGGCAGCCACACTTCTGGGTGGGGTTGGGGGAAGCTTTATTCTGCCATGGTCTCCCTGTGAGTTGCACACATAATGGTCTCTCAGTTCGGAGCACTAAGTACTGTATTCCATTGCTATCTGTCACTATCAAACCCGAGCACGAGGCTCTCTCCGGGCTGTGAATTTCTCCCCAGGGATTGATCATGCACCTTTAAGGAAATGTTTCAAAGTGAATTTTCTGTGTGTGGTCTTCTGAATGCAAACCAGAAAAAAGAAGTAAATGCAGAGCAGATTGCTATTTATCTTCAACAGATTAACAGGCTGAAGTACCCATCTCCATTTTACCCCTGAGCAAGCAAAATCTCCGCAGTGTCTCTTCACCCAGTCCACCACAACTTTCACATCCTTTAATACTTTGGGTATTCGTGGGACTAACCATTCGATTCCTCAGGAATACAGTTCAGCGATAAACTGTATGTCTAACTAAGAAAATATACTTAAAGAAACTATTTGTCTTTTGTTCTTTTCCCCGGGGAGGACCTTAGAAAAATGGGGAATCCTTTGTCTCCCTCTGCAGTGGGGGGAAGGATGTTAAAGTAAAACCGATGAAACATTCTGAAAAAGGAATGGCTCCATCACGTGCTAGAGATTTAGAGCAGAATTGAATCAAGGAAGCTTGATACCCCTTACATGAGATAATTCCTCAGAATTGGTAAGATTGTTGAAAGCAATTTTCAGTGCTTGCCTAGTGGTGGCCCACATACCTTGAGCCCTAAATTTAGCACCAGAGAGGAGACACTGAGTGGCATCTGGAGGAAAATTGAGATGTCAGATGCTTTCTTGAAGTGAGTGATAGAAAACTACAGAGGAAGTGCTGGGCCTGTGGATTCTTCTCCTGTTGTGTCAGGGCTCAACACCATCTCAGCACTGCTCATGTTCTCCATTAGCATTTACATTTTTTATGAAACCTGTCTTCCAACTAAAAAAAAAAGACGGGCATATTTCTATTGTACACCAATGTCATAAACTTCCAGAACATTTATTTACTTATTTACCTTATGATTGTACATCACCCAGCATTCTCACCTTCACACCTAGTAATAGATACTACTGGAGTACAAATGTCATTAGCTCCTGAGACAGATTCAAAAAACAAATAAATTTAATGTAAAGCTTATTGTTCATCTTTACTTCACACTTTGGTACGGAGTTTGCAATTGCATTTTCCAAACATAATGCTGCAGTTGGGTTTTGTTTTCCTGTTTCAGGAAATCTCAGCTGAAAACCTAGACTTTTTTTTTTATGCGTACACGAGCTTTTTGTGTTTGTGTGTGTGTGTCCATGTATGTGTGCATGTGCAATAAGATTCTAGAATTGTATATAGCCGTGTTCTTTACTTCTGTACATTTCATTTTCCACCTTGTTAATTTGAAATCACTCACGAGTGAGGCACTAATAGTGAGATGAAGAGAAAGGTTTGGTTCAAGCTTCTGCAGAGCTCTGAAGCTCCTTGTAGTGGAAGAGTAGTTGGACAGAAAGCCAATACAGAGAGTACTTCAGGAATGATGTTTTCCTGACAGCTTGTGTTATTTATGGAACTGGCCACTCTCTTCTGAACCAGATGGAGCTCTTTTTTCCTAGTCTTTTTTTTTTTTCCTTTTTTTGTGATCTGCTGTGCATGGCCTTAATTGATCATAGAGATTGGCATTTAGGTCACTGTCTTTATTTTTTCCAAGGTCAAGTATAAGCACCTCATTCACTTTAAAGATACAGCTCACTTAGCAGAGATATTCAGAGCCTCTTGAACATTGGAGGAACAAGGGACTGGGAAGATGAGTAAAACTTGTACATGCAGATTACTTTTTTATAGTATGATAACAATCTATATAGTTGCAGAGGTAGTGCCATGCATATTGAAAAATATACTTTTTAGGACTACTTCCTAAAGGAGGATTTGAGAGATATTTGTTACATTCCACTGAGACAAGTAAGAAAGTGAAATCTTTGTCATTAAATCAATCCTAATTAAAGTTCAGATTTAACACAACTTGGAATTTTGCATGGTTTGCAGTCCCATAAGTAATGGAAAACTGGCAGATTGGATTGTGTTCTGTATCCATTTAAAAAAAAATGTACTTAGGATATAAGTGCTTAAAACTTAACAAAACTTTAGATTGCAACAGTCATCCTGTTTTAATGCTTTAAGAAATAGGAGGTTCTAAACTTGCAAGACTAATGAGAAAAAGGTAAAAAAAGCTAAATTTTCCCTCAAACTGCTACTTAGGCAAAAGTGAAATATAATAGGAGAGGGTGATGTCTTGTTGCAGAAACACAAATGAAACAAATGTACATTGCAATATGCAGTAGCTACTACTCAGACTTGTGATAAGAAATTGTACATTCATGGTTAGGTACAAGACCCCATAACCTTCAACTGATAAATAAAATACTCTTAAAAGGCCATAGATAAAATTGTAAATTAATGGTGGTAATACATCAGATAAACCAGACTGACATAGAAAATTTCTTTGTAGACCGTAAAGCTGTTACCTGACTGCTATTCAAGTCCATGGAAAACTTAAAAAACTGCACAGAACTTTAAATAAGTACCAAGAATATTGCATTAAATAGTACCAAAAATCTCAATGTTTTCACCTGAATCTAGTTTATCTTCCAGTTTTGAAGGACAGACTAATACAGTGAAACAAGGTAGTTTTCCTTCCTCTGCAGAAATAGATGCATTCCCTGTATCCCCACATCTTACCAAATGATATTCCAGATCTACTTAAAAGGGAAAACTTGTTTATGATACTACCTCCCAAAAAAAACAGAAATGCCTAAGAGACATCATGAGACAAAAAACTGAGAGTGACAACAATTATAAAGAAATTTCAACATAGCAAATGTATTTCTACTTCTGTGAACAGCTATTGGCTCAGCAGAATCATAACTAAACATTCTTGAAAGGGAGACGTACCAAAGAAATCAGAGAGATTACATGAGACATATTGAAAAACAAGCAATATGGGAGATGAAGCCTGCTTCTCCACAAAGAGATAAGGGAATGAAATATTCTCTGCTGGTGCCAGTAAATTCATGGCACGCGTTGACATCATCAAGCACCAAGTGCAGAGTCATTATAGACAATAACATTGCCAAAGTTGCCAAACTCATGAAGCACCTGGTTGAGTAAAAATAATAAATCAGCCTGGAGTGAGTGATTTTAGCAGGCTTATGCTGAGGAAAGCTGGCAGATATATACATAGCATAAAAACTACAAATCATTAAGCATTCAACTTTGAAATGACATTTAGAAAATGTACTAACCATGTTTGTACAACATATTACTTCAAAAGCGTCAGTTTAGAGGAACAGAAAGGAGGAAGAAGAAGATACCTGAACTAATATTAACAAGGAAAAAATTATCCAATTAAAATTATATCTTGGCTCATGGGAATGTAAAGGTTTTCAGCATGTTCTCTATGAAATACTCTATTCGCTGAAATAACAGAAATATTTCATCTTCTCTCTAGCCAATTTCTTTCTTAAATGTTTGCTCAACATTGCCCTAGAGAAAGCCAGCAAATTTTGAAGTACTCCTTTCCTGCCAATAAATTATACCACAGAAAGCTGAAAACAGACGTTTCAGGTGAGTTTTCTCAAAGTCTCTTAGCGCAGGCATGCACCCTATTCTCTTAGGCTTTCTATAAAAATACTTAAAGGACTATGGAAAATCCTCCAAAAAAGAAAAAAGTAATGTAAAAAAATAATCTTAATAGGGCTTAGTGTACCTCACTGAATGTAAGATTAGAATACTGCTGGGTAGAGTTGCAGGTTTATGAAATTCAAGCAGATCTAAAACCGGGGGGGGGGACACAGTCTTATTTACTTTAATATATAGCCTTAATAAGTAACTGAAAGCAGTTATTTAATATTCACTGAAAATTAGGTGTAGGTGATGTCAAATATGGATTAAGCCTTTCAAAAACTCCCATAATATGGCTAAATAATAACAAATTTTCTCAGCTCTTGCTGCTAATTAAAAAAAGCTCTCAAACACATCTTTCTCCTAATCATTGTATTATTAAATGCATAAATAAAAAAAACCCAATAATAATATTGTTATTGTGGTAACTTTCGATCCTAAATACTACCAGATTTTCATTTGCATTTTAGACAGCTGATCAGCTGAAAAAATTCTTTTGAGTCACAATGTTGGATCTTGTCATAAATTAGTAATTTTTAAGTCTTGACACAGAAAGCAAAATTATTCTGTTTATGTAACCCTTATTTTAGAGAACTTTTGACTTCTTAACTATTGATCCACTTGCAGCCTATTTTAAGGATTTTTGACTGTATGTGCCATTCATACCTTTCACACACCATGGTATTTTTTTTTAAGTAGTGGGTGTGACACCTTTAACTTCTACTGTTAACCTTGAAAGACTTCCCCATGGGTATCTGCAGCATCAGACTCCGGGAATATAATTATTTCAAACAGAGCAAATGAGCCCTGAAAATGTTGATACAAAGCTCACCTAATCTAAACAGTCCTGAGAAGTACAAAGCTCAACATAGTTCTGTAAATGTCCTGATCTCTTATAACAGCATCTTTCCCTCAATTCCCTTCATATTTTTCATCATGTATTTTTTATTAAAGCCTGCCTATGGCAACTAGGAGCATTCCAGTTTCTGTTTGGGAAACATTCTTTCTCTGATTTGGACTTGTCTGCATGCAAATGTGTCTGCTTGTTCTGTTTCTGTTGCTCACATTCCACAGAATTCCAGATCAGAGAATTCAACAGGTAAACGCACATCTGTCTTGCAGGCTAAGTTCCTGTCCCTGTATTTCCCTAGGCTTCCAGCTGTGGTTCTTGGGAGTTTTGTAGCTGATAGCCATGCCTTGGGAAAGGGCCAAGGCAACCTTTTCTGCTGGTCTCTCATAAAACTCCAACATCTATTGCCAGCAATGTCTTACCTGATCCCTGACAGCTGCTTCCTCCAGGGAAATCCTTCACATCATTTTCTTTCCTCCTTTCTGCTTGTGTAAAGAACATATTTATTCTCCAAAGAAAACCCTAATGACACTGTAGAAACAGTGATCTTAGTGTTTCTTTGAAAAATCTACATGGTGAATCAAAATTCAAAAGGGTCTCAATTCTAATTATCACGATGAAAGGAGCCAGTTGAAGGAAGTATTTTTAAATATCCACATTTTTTGTGGATATAAAGACAAAAATTACTGGCATCTTCTTCCTTATTTAACTCGCCAGGATTTTGGCACAGGATTTTCTTTCTGCTTTGAAATATTTAGGATCTATTTTATAGATATATCCTACTAAAACCAGTCCGACTTGTTCAGTAGGAACATCTTTCTAAAGATTTCTATTATATTTTAAAACCTTGTCAGATTTCTCTGTTAAAATTTCTAAATTTATATTGTTGGGGTTTTTTAAACAACATTAAATTATCGTTGCTGAACTTGGAATAACTTTACTGGAATGTGTTCAGAGTGTTATGTCATAAGACACAGTAATCTCACAAGGAAATCTTAAGCTTGCATGAAAAGCATCCAAAGTCTGTGTATGCAATATCTTGAGTATATAACCACAATCGGATTTACAGTTATATTTTATGCATCTTGTTAGGATTTTAAATACCATGCTAATGCAATAAACAATGACCATACTTAATGTTATAACACGGTGTATGCACACTTTGACTGTCCAAACCGCTATAAATAGGCATATGTAAATTAATCTCTGTTTTCAAGTATTTATATACAAATATATATTTGATATAAATGTGCAAATATATATATATGTAAATTTTAGGCATAATTTAATTAAGCCTTCAGGGCAGAAAAATCTTCTTTCTAACACTGAATAGATAATTTTAATAGAATGGAAATAGTACTATAAACTTTTTCTAAACGGTTTGCACAAAAGTGAGGGAGGGCCATAAGAGGGGTTTTTTTGTCTTTATTTTTTTTTTCTCCATGAATCAATGAGATCTACAAGAATGCCTGGTTCTTTAATCATAAAGTATTTAAAAAGCTTAAATCCAGAAAGGGATAACAACCATCTGAAAAAAGGGAGAACTATGTTTCCATGGACTAGACTTGCTTTCTTTTCTTACACACTTTGCTGAACAGTCTACATAGCCAGAGGCTATTCTGGACCTAATCCTAGGAAATGAGCCAAGCGTGATAAATAAGGCTGAATGCTGGGAGTGGCTAGTGTAAACCACTGTGTCATTAGTCACTAGCCCTCAGTAACTAAGTATATGTTTTCTTCTGGCATTTCTAAAAGCAGTCTTTTAATTTAAAGCTCAGTCATTCCCTCTGTGTTGGAAATGTCAACCAAGAATACGTAGAGAGCCTCAGAAACTCATCACTTGCTCAAAAACTCCAGGTAGATCAACACACGAATTGTGCTCCACTTTGAGATATACACCACACTCCCAAATATGACTTACTTTTGAAAGTATTGACCAGAATGCCTAGTCTTATGTCCATACAAGTAACCAGCAAAATATTCTTACTGCCGGCAGTAGCAGAAAAATTAGGCCAAACACTCCTACTAGAGAAAAGACAATGGGTTTTTTATTAAATTATTTGAAAATAATTTCAATTAATAAGGGCAGATATGGCAGCAACTGTAAAAACTCCAAAAATCTAAAAATTCAAATGTGTTATATTTTTCTTACTCACTTAAACTTTGTAACAGTCAAACAATTTGTCCTCAAAAAAAGAAAGGAAAAAAAAAAAGCTAATCTTCACACTCCACTAAATAAACAAAAAAATCCTCAGCTATTCTTCTTTGCTTTTGGAGGAAATATGGCAATTTGTATTCCAATTTTTTCAAGCCAAAGTTACAGGGGGCTAAAATAGGGCTTCATAATGGAAGCTGATTGCAACCCTAACTATAGAGGGGCTACTGCCATTCCATAATAAAGAGTTGCACATTTCCAAGGAGGGGAGGAGAATACTGCTCTGCATGACTTCTTGTAATTTTGCTTCTTTAAATTAAGGTTGTGTCTCGGGAACTTTCTTAGTTCTTTTGAGCATAAAGTTTGATATTCCACTTCATGTGGTTTTAATTCTGATCCTAGCACTCTGGGATTAGCAGTTGATACATTTTAGAAATAGGGAAAATTATGAAGCTTTGCACTTTTTCAGAGCTGTGATCTCAGTTTAGTTTGGGGTTAGTGGTTTTGAGGGAGGATTTTTTGTGTTCTTTTGTTTTGGGGTTTTTGGATTTTTTGGGGTGTGTTTTGTTTTTTGGGGTTTTTTTTGGGGGTTTTTTTTTGGGTTTTTTTCCCTTTTTTGTATGAATCATATGAAAAGGCCATGCAGGCTAAAGCAGCAATTTAAACATATTTGGATTTAGTTTGCTTGCTCTGTATTGTCTTCTTGCTTAATGGTAGAATGATTTTTTGGCTGTTTAAATTTCAGTCTGGAATGTGTGTTGGCTGTTTTTCCTTTTTCTGGGCATAAAATGGGTGAGACCCCAGAAAGAGTGTCAGGAATGTAAACTGTGACCATAATAACCAGTGCCCAGGTATGATATTATCAGCCTCAGTTTCTGTTGCACAAAGGTTTGAATAGCAGTAAATGTTTTTCAGTCATGTGGATGTTTTACCACCATTAAAGGCTGCTGACAAACAACAAGTAAAAGAATGTGATTACGCAAATTTAAATTGGGATTGTTTTCAAATAATTATAAGTCATATTAGTGTGGGTTTTTTTCAGTGTCTTCAAGGGAGTACAGAGGAGATGAGATGTGGTAAAATGGACATCCTTGGAGGGATGATTTAATTGCATATAAATTCTGATGTATGGTTGGTCTACAAAACTTTGGTGTAGATTTAGATCCATTCATATCTATTGTTCTATTGCTTCTAATCTCTGCAAAAAGCCATCGAGCTAGATTTTGTGTTATGTCTATGATTAGTGAATCTACCACTTTTAAATGTTTTCATAACAATGACCTGCAAGAACATCCTTCCAACTTAAAGAGCTTTGCATTAAGGCACACAAATTAAGAGTCTACCACACTTAAAAGCAAACTCCTGGATATAGAGGCTCTTGCCTTTTTTGGAGACAGCAGGCAAAAAATTTCACTTGTACAAAAGACAGGATTTTTTCCTCATCGTTTGGAAACTCTGGAAGAGAACTCTAATGTACCAGTGAGGATGCTAAAAGATTCATGCATTTTAATTCTCTCTGCAGTATTAAAATCTTAAGTGACTATGGAGGAAATTAGTTTAAAAATTTAATTCTCACACACGTTTATTAATTGAAATGATGGAATAAAGGGCTGTATTTAAAGACAAAATTTACATTTCACATTTACAAAATGTCTCCTAAAATTACTGCCTAAGTATATAAAATGTATTTTTGTGTATTCTTTCTCTAGAGTACTCTAAAGAGTAGCCTTTCATGTTAAAATTATCCTTTCCAAATATTAATGAATACGGTAGTATTGTTTTTCAAAAGTCTTATTTAGAAAACAAGAGTATGGCATTTCACACTTGAAAAGGGTGTTATGCAATCACTAGCAGAGAAAACTGGAACCATGCCTTTTTGGCTGTCCAGGAAAAATACTTCCTTTCTGGTTTAGGTACTCAAAGTACAAAAAAATTAAATTATCAGGTCTTGAAGAATCAGTAACACTTTTTTCCTCTTCAGGTCTATGTATGAACATGTGAATAAACATGAGAAAGACTAGTCGTGAAACATCAAACCATACATGGAAAACATTATAACATTTTTGTTTTACAAATCCGTCCTAAGTGTAGAATGTTTCAGTACTTTTTATAATGTATCTAAACCATAATTTTCTGTATCAATTATAATATCAATGTTTGATTGTGTATGTACCACGCTGAATTCCCATTTCTCCACAGAAACAGTGAGCCACATGATAAGGATAAAAATTTAAGTCTCTTAAATAAAAAAAATGCAATTTTACCTTTTCAAACAACATACACAAAATAAGTAATTGAAGAAATGTACATTCAGGTGATTTTATTCAAATATGAAGCTAGTGTATATTGCAGATTGTCAAAAAGAAGTAGCAAATGTAGTACAAGTTTCTTGCTAATTGAAAATTCACTTCTTCATAGTTCAACCTTGCATTAAGAAAATAAGTACAAATGTAATTCTTTGAGTTAAGCTTTATTGCTCATTTATTCAAATGATTGTAAGAACTAGATATTTAAATTGCTGTGACTTTCATCTGTCTTAACTCATCTAGGTTCTGCAAGAGTTGATTAAAATACTGTGGTATAAACTCTGTAACCTCTAACTCCACAGAATACATTGATATTAAATTAAAACCAAGTAAAAGCAGAAAAACTACCAGACTGTGAATGGATCAACCAATATTTTTAATTCAGCTTAGTAGGTGCCATTGACTAAAAAACAAAATCCAATCACAAATTCACCAGGAATGGAATTTAAAATTAAGCATTTGACTGTTCTCCTAAATGACTTACCAAAGATATGACTAATTTTTTAATATTTTAAAGCATCCATATGCTTTAATTTGCATGCTTCCATATGTAGAAAGTCAGTTAAGGTAAGAATTTTTTTCTAGAATAAGCACTGTCAAATACAGAACAAGATTCAAGGAGTCTGTAAGTATAATGCCCTCTTCACAAAAAGTTCTTTTAAATCCATGATCAGAGTTAAATCCATTACAGCTATAAAATACAAATTTAGACCTTTAATGTGTTACTCACTTGCTTAATTACTTATTTCTTTTGAAGTTATTTTTTTCTGTGTCTAGAAGGCTCAAAATTGCCATAAATAAACAGTACATGCAGGAGTTTAAACACACCAGACTCATTCATACAGAATACTAAATGTTCTGTCACCAAGAAAAATGCCTGTCACAGGGACTTTACACATTTCAGGATGTCTGACAACATTCCTCAGAAAAAATTGCAGCTTATTGTGAAATGTTGATTAGGAATGGCACACAACTCCTTTGTAATGGCTAGTTTGAGTGTTATAACAAGTCTGAAATTATGTTCCAAAAAAACATAAGAAACAAAAAATAGTAATTTCTATTAAAATAATGAAGATTTAAGGGACAGTACCAAATCTTAATATTGTATTTCAAAAATCAGCTGAGAGACATTGCTTGTTAAAGAGAGCAGGTTTGGTGTGTTAATTGTGAGACTTATGATTTAGTGATTAGTCACCTTTAGATTCCTACATGGAGCATTGCAAAGGGCTACCTGACCTTATACAGTATTCAGATAGGAATGCTGAGATCCAGGGCAGAGGTGTTACCTAACAAGCTCAGAATTTATCTTCTTTCATTAACTTTAGACCTTAAACATAATAAAATATTTTTTGCGTGGCTTAAAAGTATATAAGCATCTGTTAGCAGAAGCCCTTTATTTCACATAACAAGAGAATTCTGTTTATAATGTGTCACCAGCTGCTCAGTCAAAATGGGTTCTATTAGAACTAATTTAATTTTACATAAGTTGATCTATTTGCATTCTGAGTCTCCAGTTAAATGACTAGGTACTATTTTGTAGACTGATCCCGCTTCAAGCCTCAGTGTATGGACAATGCTTAATCAGTGTGTACATCAGGAAATAAACATAATCAGCAAGTGCACTAATTAAGCCAGGAAAATTTTGCAACATGCATACACTGTATGGATTAACAAGGCAATTCATTAGAAATCTTAATTATGGAATATTATATTTTCCGTACATTTTATTTTATGATGCTTCAGATGAGTTTTCTCTAAATACAGAAGCCATCTACACTTCTCAAAGTACACAGTGAGATCCTTTTAACTCAGGCACATCTGTGTAGCCTCTAGTCTGGAAGCCTCTATGGAAAACACGTTTTGTTATCTCCAGCCAGATAACCTGATTTGCTCTCTTAAACAAGCGTTTGCTAATCAGATGTTAATATGTCGATGATTGAAAAATAAATACAAAATAAAACATATAGATAAAAACTTAATTTGGTGATATGGAGCCTCTTCTAATCCTTAAGAAGGGTTTTTAACATGTTTATTTCTGAAAAGTCAACAAATAGGAACCTAGAGCTTGAGACGCAGCACTCAGGTTTTAATGGAAAAAGCTTCCATTGAACTCAGCATGCTTCAAGCTTTTAGTGCAAACTGGTGGCAAGACTCCAGTTTGAAGCAGAGATGTCAATAATCCCAAACCTTCATGGTGGTAAAATGTGTGGGCTCCTCTTCTTTGGGTAATAACACTGTTTCTTTGACTCCCTCTCTAACAAATGTTGAATCCTATTGTACAGCTTCACGTAAACTTCTTGATGGTGGAGTTTTTCACATGGAATAAAGGACACTGGTCTCATCGGAAGTACAGGGAACCAATCAAGTAGTTTGTATCAGCAGAAGTAGACTTTATGAAAAGCACTTCACCTGTCAGACAGCAGTATTAAAATATAGCTTGCTTCTGAAGGTGTTCTGCACTAATAGACAAGGACTAAGAAGCTTAGCACAGCTTTCTTCTGTGTAGCCAAGAAAGAGGCTGTTTCAGAGCTGCACATTGGTAAGGTCATGGTATCACTTCTAAGCCTTGCCTGTAAAGCCTTCATTTTGCAGGGAAAGGTTACCATGACTTTAAACTGTAGTGAAGTGGTTCCTGCAGCACCCTCTGAAGATGAAGAGAGGCCCTGTTTCAACAGCAAAAGGACACATAACTATGCTTAGTAAATAAGAAATGTTTTACCGGATAGAAAGTTTATGTATAGAAAATGGAAGTTCATCTGTCATGTGTTCCACAGCCAGATAGCCCCAAGAACATCTCCAGGAGCACCAGTACTTTTGGCTCGTAACTCCAGTGTGTGAATGGGAGAAACAGAAGAGTTGAAAGTCCCCTAGGGCATTCTTTTTAAACCTTAGTTAGAATACCATGGAAGGAGGTTTCTACATAGGCCCAAAACATAGATCATCTAAGATGATGTAAGGTATCCTTCTTGCCCTTTTATTAACTCATTCTTTGCTCCATTTCCATCTTCATCTTGAAATCACTCAAGGGAAGTGCACATATATTTTCAGCTCAATAGATGCAATCTGCATAAGCTATCAGGAGATTCATTGTTGGGAAATATTCTAGTCATCACAAGAATGGCTGAAATTAGGTTATGAATCTTTGCCACTACCAATGTCGAGCTTATTTCTTAGAAAATAGGTGAACCTAAATTCCAGTGTTAATTTTGTTTAGATCTCTCTGAAGTGTATGAAATGGTCACACTTGCATGTTGTAATTTTGCCACAGTACAGGACTAATTTTGTTCTTATTTGTAGTGTGCTTTGGATGCAAAATATTGGTTTGAACTGCTAGTGTTTCCTGCCCTTGATGTCTCTCATGTTATGGAGAATAAGTCAACTGTGGCTTTAACATTAATTTACATTAAGATGAGTAAGGTCTGGGGGCTTTGATTGTAAACTTAAAAACTACTGTCAAATAAGAGTTACACTCTGGTCTGTTGTTAGCAGAAATGCCAAGCAGTGCCCATATTAGGATGGTCCCTTGGCATCTGCATGAGTCATAAACGTGTCTTTTGGCCACTGCTTCGTTTATTGCTCATTATGTTTGTTGTGGACTGGTAAAGCAGATAAAAATAGGAAAATGCTTACGTCATATGACGGACAGATTATGCTTAAACATTTTTGATAGCCTAGCCAAAACCTGACAAAGTAGCTATTATTGGCATCTGAAAATTCTCATCCCATAAAGGATTATCCGTGTATATTTAGGCCATGTTTACCACCTTATTTGTGGCAACAGGCATGAAGAAAAAAAAATAAAACCAGAGTCTAATATATTCAGTGAAAGCACTTAGTAGAGATATGAAATATTCATGTGTGGGACACAGGGCTTAACAGCACAATAAAAATGCATTCCCAAAACAGAGGCCAGATCACTTAAATGAGATGGAAAAGGATATGTGACAGCACCAAACCCTTGTCCAGAGTTCTGGCCTAAAGGCAATGAAATAAGTGAATTGACAATCTGGGTAAAGCTTTTGTTGTTGAGAGTAATAACTCACATATTCTTTGCATGACCATGACAAGTGAAAATTACTTTTACATCCAGTTCTTCCTTCTGCCCTAAATCAGCCTATGATACAGCTAAAGTTTTTTAAAAGGACATTGGCCATCATCATAGTCGAACAGTACGGAAAATAAAAGATTAAAGTTCTGAAACTTCACTAATCCTGTAGTAATACTTCTTTTCACATCACAGATTGTACTTACTGCTTTCTTGAGACCGCTAAATTGCGATAGTGGTTGGGGGTTTTTTTGAGTTTAAAAATAAAATAAGATGCCTTTTTAAAAAACTTTACTTGAAGTATAAATTAATTTGCATTAGTTTATCAGTTATAAAGTATATTTGCCTTTGAGCAATGACTTTGTCACATCATCGAGTCATGGAAAATTCAATCTGTCATAGGCTGAAGGGCCAAACTATTATAACTTCATTAGAGCATCACAAAGGGAGACACAGGAAATTATATTGACGGTAAATTATTCCTCTAAAATCTCAACAGTTAGAGGACTTTTCTAATAATATCAATTTAGAAGAGTACAATCCTTTGTCATTGCGGTTGCACAAAGTGTAGACGTCATTCTGAGCAAGTGTGGACAAAACTGTTTCTTCATTTGACTGTATGCTAAAAGGTAGAGACTATTCCAGACTTTTTTCAGGGACCACTTTTTTACTTCTGTTACCTGAGGTCTGAGATATCAGAAATGGTGATACACAGAAGTTACTTACATCTAAACAATGCAAATCGGCAGGTTCTCAAATCATGCAAAACCCTTTTGTAATAATTGCTAACATAGGCCTTCATAAGGCCCAAAGTCTTTGTTCAGAACAGTGGCATTAGTGTCTGGGTTTATACAGACCCATATTTACTAGATGTAATAATTAAATTAATAGATATTATCTTGAGCTACATGGCAAGGGGCTCGAACTGGCATACAGGCAGGTGGAAATTACATTAATGCCATTGGAACGGAAATCTTGTGGAACTGGTTTAAATGAGTCCACCCACGTGAGCCTATGGCTCACTTTAACTCAAATAGGTAAATCACTGAATTTTTCAAACACTTCAGGTTCACTCTCTCACTCACAAAAGCATTCTGTATCCTTATTCTTTCACACATAAATACAAACATTTTGGACATATAGAAGGTTCCAGATGCCAAGAGCCAACATTTGAAAATCCAGTCCTAAGTGTCATATACCATCCTTGATTGATGCACACAGATCACAGTGGCTTCACAGAGAGTTCTACACACAGACTGACGGTAAGATATGACTGTAGTAAAATGAACATTAATCCATGAACAGTGTTGTTCTCCACCACAGGGCAATGATACATCCACCGTATACTTTTTCCATCTGTCAAGTTCACTGCAATGTTCTTGAGCCTACACTAATATTCTTTCATACTTATACCAGTGGTTTTTGAACACCTTATTAGACTGAATTCAAAATATACCAAATAAAATAAGTGGTGTAAACATCCAAAACTTGGAAAGAAAGAAGCCTGTAACTTGAAGACAAATCTGCCTTCAGGCTGAACAATGAATTCCAATTAGCAGCATTAACATCACTAAAATAGAAATATTTTATTTACTGAAGTAGTAGTCTATAGTTCCTCATATGGGAGGAAAAAAAAAAGCACATGCTAAACTACTGACAGAAGCACAGTTTGAAAGGAAGTGGTCAACCTCCATACCAACAGTGGAGAAGTGAGATCTGCAGTACTTCTCCTTCAGTCCATTAGGTTTATTCCTCAGTCTGAGGTTATATTGGTGAAACATGTGACTGTACAAAAGATTTTACTTCTACAGGAAACATCTCAAAGCAGGTTCATGGCATAGGCAAGTGCATTGAAGCAAATAATGGAAAACAATACTCAGTTCTTCATTTGCTGATAATAATTGAATTTAACTGAGTAATATTATTTGATCATTTAAAAAGCTGGTTGAATAATGAAAATAATTACTTGTGAGTATTTTAGCACCAATTGATGGAAAAAATGTGAATAGGTCACAAAATTAAACATTATTTGACTATCTATACAACTAATTGAATAATGGAAACATTTATTCACCAGTAACATATTCATCTAGTACAGAAGAAAGGAAACAAACAATTTGCAAATCAGACCGACATTAAAAGGATCTGATGAATATCTGTAATATTGTCCAAAATTTTTGTTATTGTTACAAAGAATATGAAAGCTTACTGAAATAATATTGTCATTTACAATGACAGAATCTCAAAAGGGAAATAATTTGGCTAGAAGACACTGGTATCATTAATCCACTGTATATTTAACTTGATGAATGCAATGACATTTCAAAGCACAGAAGAAGAATAATCTCATATTTTAGGTGCAGGACCAAGAACTAGATGACCTGTTTTCTTCTCCTAGTCCTATCATCAATTATTTTCACAGGATTTTCACTTTCCTAGCTGGAAATTACTTGTTTCTGAGCTAATTACTTAAGGTGAAGCTATGAGCTTTATTTGCAGTCGAGCGAATAACGAAGTACCCTTAACTACCTTTTAGTTAGGGCAACTGTAGTAACACAGGTATAATTAACTGAGGCTCAGAAGAATGGGATATTGAAAGAAACAAAATTCTTACAAGGTATCTCACTTCAGCTGCCTCAAGGGTTCCTGTGAGGGGATCTTGCACCAGTGAGTGAAATCAACGATTAAGTGTGAATAACTTCAGCAGGTGTTGATGTTACTTGACACCTTAAAAAATAATCTGCCTGAAAGGCATGAAACAAAAGTGGTTGGAAGGACAAACGTAAAACTATGGAAACCATCTGCATCTGGTGATAAATGCAATCTTCAAGTTCACCTAACTAGTGCAAGGAGATGAATAAATCCCTTTCATCAGGAATCTCAGTGTATGGAAAATGTCAAGTTGCCAAGATCTTCATCTATGAGACAACACCAGTCCTTGGAAGATGCAGTGTGCTTTCAGTACAGTGTCAGTAGGGGCTTGGAAAGCTGTGAGTAACTTCACCCTGCATGAGCAGCATTCAGATCTCTCTGAGCTTTGTTTCTAATTATCATTGGCCAGACTGTGAACAAGAAAGACTTTCCAGGGCACAGTACTGGATAATTTTATAAAGGGTCTTTGCCTGATTCGCTTCATCCACTTCAATTTATTGTCTGTGCTCTCTGCTCCTGAGCAGAAAGCAACCTCAAAAGGTGTGAGATATCTGCTCTTAGCAGAAAAAAGATACTGGAACCACAGCAGGAAACCAGAATTAAGAAAAGGGCAAAGCTGATGTAAAATATTAAAAAAATGATAATTTGTTTCTCAGAACTCGAGAAAGAGTATAGTTTCATCCTTGGAGGGTCAGATGTCTGTTTATTTTAATCTGAAAAAGACTGCAAAATATGTAAACAAACTTAAGACTCGAAGCATAGCTTTTTACCAAAGCAAAGGCTAATACAACAAAAAAACCTTAAAAATTATTATTTTCATTATTCAGATTTCAGTAGCAACTGTGTTATTTTGTATTAGGGTACGATACCAAATGTCAACAAGAAAAATCAGCTTGAATTTAATAGTCTAACCTTTTTTTGTTCTGACGGAATTGGATATCCCCCCACACCTTCCCTTTTCAACCAGGATTCATGCAAAACTGGCCACTTCAGTGACACATTTTGACTTTGACAGAACTGCACATTCTCTGAGCAGCAACACTGGTCAGCCCTTAGCTATAAAGCTGCATATAAATTAATGACTTGAACAAGCTTGCAAAGCCAAAAACTGAATTTTAATATAGACCTGTACTTTTTTCTGTATCTTCCTCTTCAGAGTTCAGTATAATACAGGTGATGAATATTTATTCAACCCTGATTATACTTGAGCTGCATTAGTGTACTTTAGATTAAAGCTCTGTTGTTTCTACTGCCAATTCTCGTGCATGGTAATATTTTACATTTTAGATATTTTGATTTACACATAAAAATATACTTATTATAATGTCTGGCTTATTAACCCTCTTTTCTGTTCTGCCTTCCATTCATGGTAGTATTGTATGCATCCAGTGGGTTATTACATTTACAAAATTCCTTATTTACTGCAAGTGTAGAAATTGCTATAATTAACTATGCATTCAGTACAAAATTTAACTATTCAGACTTAAAGGAGGATCTTATTCTTCTTAAAATATTTCATTACCAAGAACCTGGACATGTTTAATTTTGAATTACTATAAATTTGAAGCCAATGTGCAGTAAAAAGTGGTGGTGTTTCCACAAACTACACAGGATCCTACAAGATAGGAGCAACAGGAAACCTGACCATGCAGCACCTTTAGATGCCAGGAATGTGGGCTACTGAAACCATAAATTTAGTGGCTGCGAAAGTCACCCAGATGTCATCTGTGCCCCCCAAGACTTTATTTCTTTAACCAACCTTCTCAGAGTGCATTGGTCTTATGGATTTGGCTTATAAGAGAGTGGAGAGAAAGGAATTTCTGAGTTAGTGCAGGTTGGTATGACTGGGTGCATGAAAGCATGAAGTACACAGCTAGGCAGCTGCTATATCACGTAATGCCCAGTGAGCTGGTGCTGCAGGGAAGGTTTGCTATGTTTTTTTGTGTGTTTTTTCATTGCTTTGGGTTTTTTTTGGTTTGATTTGGTTTGGTTTTTTAATATAGCAATAGAGAGAGGATCAAGCATCTTGCTAGTCATTGTCACCCAATATTCTGAACCTAACTTCCACTTTTACACAGCTAAGACTTAAAGACAAATGGAGACTCACCTACGAGTTCATCAGTGAGGGAAGCATTTCTTCCCAGCCCCAAACAACACCCAGTGCAATTGCAAAGAGTAAGCATAAATCTCACTGTAAACTGGCTAAGATTAGAGCAGAGCAAAAGTATTGTCATGACCCAAGTACACTGTAAATCAACTACTTTCCATCCATTTCAAACAATTTGTCAGGTAAGTGATAATATTTATCACCATAAGCAAGATCTCGGGAAATGGAATAAATAAATAAATAAAGCAATGGAGAAATAAAGCAGAAAAACATCCACACTGAAAAATTTCTTTCTCCCCCTGGCTTTATATGTGCCCTTTACTTTTCTTCTTTCCATTTCTCTTTCTTCCTCCTCACTAAACCAAGCTACACAAAGTTTTAAAATATAAGAACAATTAAAAGAGAATTGGACATATATACAGGAAAGTCCAGGTAAGCATCCTGCAGCCAGACAATAAATATCATGGCAGAATCTGCTCCTCCTGCAAGATCTTACTTTCAGTACATGAAATGAAGTGCTTCCAAGGTACAAGCAGATCTCAGCCACATATTGGAAACCCCACATATATATTTGCTGTACTGCCATTGCAAATACAGAACATTTTCTTATGTTTGTGCATCTGTCAGCATCAGCCTCCCTGAACAATTATCATGGTGCACTACAGCACAAATGAAAGAAAATAACAGTGTTAAAAGTCACAATATAAATACAACTATGTGAGAAATTAAATATTGTATGACATAATGAAAAAAGAGGATTGAAGAGAGAAATCAGGTAGGTCATTATTTAGATTTCTATATTGGTAACACTTATTTGTCTCTTTCTGAGACCATCTATAATGTCAGAGAATCTGTGTATAAATAGAGAAAAATATCAAATTTCCTGATGTGAGTAAATAAGAGAGAGTCAAAGCAAGAGAAAGAACAAAACTGTGCCAAAGAAAATGATGAAGAAAACCAAAGGCAGGCAGTAGGAATAACACAGTCACCTAAATAAAATTTAGGTGGAACTTTTGTGAGCTATTTTGACCTAGGCATTTGTAGAAGGCAATCAGATTCTCAGGATATTTCCTAATGAGAAGTTCTAGAGACAAAGAGAGCAAGTATCCTCCCTACCAAAAGCTGTATTTCAGAAGAGTGGGTTTCAGCATTCCCTCAAGAGACCTGTCACCTCAGTGCAGCTGAGCATCTTGAGAGCGCAGGTCCATTTGGACACTCAGCTTGTCTTAGTGGACCAAAAATTGCAGACACAAATGGCACTTAGAAAGAACCTCAGAGACCATCCTCAGAGACCAACCCAAGCAGCCAATTATCATCCCCCAGGAGAAAATTTCCTTTATGAGAAAAAATGCAGAGTAACCAGCTTCAAGTTGGTGCAACCAACTTAGCTACAAAGAACTTCTGAAATTCATCACAAATTAAATATTAATGGCACAGTGGGTGTTAAGGAACTCAAACATTATGCACTACCAGAAATTAAATTGTTAAATATTTTGGCTAACTGCCATGTCAGTGATCATTAGACTGAAATATTTGGCTAGTAAATTCAGTATCTTTAATTTTAATCAGATTTGAGTGTTTGCAAATGATGCAGCTGTTGCTATAAAGATAATTAAATAACCAAATAGACAACAACTTTAATTTTAGGTTTGGTTTTTTTTTTTTGGTTTTTTTTGAGAGATTTTAAGATTAGAGTTATTTGCAAACTCCTCAGACCCCACTGCTCTCAGCACTGAGTAAGAAATAATCTCAATGCATGAACTGTGTGAAGTGTATTTATTGTCTTAGGCCAGTGCAAACAAAGTATGACAGACTTCACAGATCTCACCATCATAACAGGGGATCTTTGTTCCCAATCTCAGCAAGAAGCCAAAGAAAACCACAGAGGTGTAATTATGCACATCTCTTACAATTGGTGCCACTAAAAAAGCAAGTTGATGACATGGATCAGTAGGAAAGAACTCACAGTTCTGACTATTTGAACTGACTGGTTTTGTTTATTTGTTAGTGGTCCCTCTACACTAAATTGTGGAATTACAAATAGGATTACATCTCTTATTTTGAATATGATGACTTCACTGCATAAGATCATTGGAAGTCAATATAAATTCAAAGAAAATCAACTGGCTCCAACAGTTACCCAAGATTTGTCTTGGCATAAAAGTTATGATAACTGACTGTACAGGTTACTGCTGATTTTTGGATTGGGAGGCAAATTTAAGCTTAGTCTAAAATATCAGAAGCAGCAAAATATTTGTAAGAAAATAATGCAAAGTGCAACTCTCTCATCAAGTTTGTGGCATGTTGCTTTGATTATACTTAAATATAATGTCTTGAAATAAGAGTACCATAATGACTGTAGCTCACAGGGACTACCCTGAGGGATATCCTATCAGGGAGAACTCTGGCAAGCATTAAATCCTAGGGAAAACAAGATTTGCTTATGCGACTCTGGATAGTGTTTCTATTCTCCAAGTACAGCTCCTTTTGTTGCATACATGTGACTTCAATAGGTATCCACATTCAGAAACACAGTATAGTAGCCCAGAAAAGGTCAAACCCCTAAAAATTCTTTGGCATCTCCATAAAGCATCACAAGGCACAGCATGAAATATTCCAGGAAGTGTAGACATAGCTTGACTCAATAGTGATGATATTTAGATTCAAGAAAAACAAGAGGTTTTAATTAAAGACTTACCTTCAAAATCATACAGAATATCTCACTAACACTGACATGAAAGTCAAAAACCCATCCCAGGTGTCATCAGAGTAGCCACATTTTTTTTTTTTACATTTGTATGCTAATCACATAAGAAGCAAAAATAGGCTTAGATTGGAAATCAAAGATTGGTTGTATACAGGTAATAGAGTGCTCGAATGCTTTATTTTAAGATAGAAGGCTCTTGAACCAGGCTTTATTATTGAACTAAGACTATCTATCCTTTTTGACACTTTTTAAATTAAGTTCTTCCTCTAATTTATGTTTTTGTCAGCTTTCTTCCCTTACCTGGCTTTAAACTGATTTTTTTCTCTCAAAGTAATAAACTACTTCGGAGAGCAGAGAAAAAAATTTTAATGACCCTAGGAATTCAGATTAACAAAATGGATCATTTGTATACAGCTGCAGAAATATGAAACCTTTTGAAGTAGAGAGAGAGTCTTCAGCAATACACTGCTTCTACACATTGCCACAAAATTCCTGTTAGTTCTCCCTACATTCTCAATTCTTGACATGTTTTAGCAGCACTTCATCCTTTTGGTGCAAAATTACGAGGTCAATGTTAAATCAAAGGGATAATGTTAAGGTCAAGACCATCAATGTACTCTTTTATTTTTAATACTGTGATGGATAAACCCCACTAGCCCTTGTATCAGAGCACCAAACAAAAGTCTGGGTGAGCCTGGATTTGCACCACCAGTCATGTTTGACTCTTTACTGGCTTCACAGTCTGCCTCCTTATTATTGCTAATCCAACCTGTTTTCAAGCATGGTCTGCCTCCCATCTGACTTCTGCAGAGATGCAGGGAGCTGGTTCAGGCAAACAGAGCAGGGTAATAGCTGCAGCCTGATGAGTGGTGGCAGCCAGATAATCTACTGTGAGGTCTTGTTGGAGAAAATCTGGGACAATGTAATTTCCCCAGTTTGACATGGAACCCTTGTCAGAGTAACACGAGGCTCTACACAGCACAACCAGCCTTCGGATGCTGTAAGCAATATTTATTTCTCTAATCCAAAAACCAAGATTGCGTGTGAATGCTGCTAAGGTGGCTTCACATTTTCAGTAGTTTGCACGTTACAGATATGAATACAGATTGCAAAAAGAACTACCTATTCAAGAGGAAAATGATAGGAGCTCACATTTCTTCTCTGCTTCCTTTCTCTCTCTTTTCCTGTGTCCAGTGTGATCTTAATTCTTCCTACCAGTGGATCATGCTGCAGGGTTTTTTGAGGCTCTTTTTAAGGTAAATAAAGGCAAAATAATTTTTTAAAAAGGAGTTACTGACATGAAAAATTATCTGGTTTTCCTCCATCAAATAGTTCACACAATCATGAAAACATCCACTTCTCATAATCCTGTTTCAAAATGGTATCTTACTTTGGCACATCTTGCAGGGTTCCTGCCTTAGCATAAGGAAGAATTACAAGTTTTAAAAGCTCTGAATTCTTACAGAATAAGGCTTCATTAAGGCAGTTTCACTCAGAGAAAAATCTAATAACCAGAAATACTATTTCCAAACAGGTCACCCAGTGGACATTTATTTTCCATATTAAAATATACTTTCAGTACAGAAAATAAGTATACTCAACTGAAATTAAAATAGCAATTAGACAGCATCTTAACTTGGCTTCAGAATCCCAGTGTGTTAGCTTTGTTTAAAGTTTCTATGACTGTTTAAAACTCACTCCCTTGCTGGATTTTTCAGCAGATCTTGATTCAAGAACATTTTTCAGATTTATTTTGTACCAATAGCTGTATGCTGATTTTGTACACCTTTTCATCAACTTTAGATAAATGTAAATTCAGAGAAATGTAAAACAAAACCTCAGTTAAAGAATATGGATGTCCTGTGTGATTCACTACTACAAATTGCATTTGCATTCCAGATTATTTTGTGAAGTGTCTGTGTGAGTACAGATTCTAAGATGCAATTCCAGTACTGATATTTTTTTTACCTTCTAGTGTGGGAAGGACACTATCTGACTCTGGTATGGCCTCCTATAGAAACCATGAGGACAAATGGTTAAGCAGAAGCCCACACTGTGATTACACAAGTACTGCCAGATCTGATGATATGAAAGTAGTCTAAATTCACCATTCTGATTTCTCTGCCCAAACCCCCACAAAAATAGAGACCTAAGTGTCCATTAGATACTTAGAATGATGCCTAAATGCCAGACACCCAAATAAAGATTAAGTAACCTGTGTGAAAAGCTTAATTTGAAAAAAGAAAAAAATCTGAAAGCATGCAATGTCCATTAAAACATATGAAAATTTGATGAATGAAAACCAAATGTAATTTAGGTACTTTGATCTAAAATTTAAATAACATTAATTTGTAAAAATTTTGCAAGCTAAAAAAGAATACAATCAATTTGTCTATTTATTTGTACAGCAGATAAATATTGTTTTAGAAAAATAGATAAATATTGTTTGGAAACTGCCGAATCTTTTCCAGTCTATATGTTTCAGATGTGTTTTACAAACATATTACTCAGATCTCCCTTGTTTTGGATTTGATGATTAAGACTTCTCAATACATAGATGCCATCATTTTGGGAGAAACAGGGACATAGAAGTGAACTAATTGACTGTGATTGTATTTGTTGTGAACAAAAAGTAGAAAGCATTGTACATTCCCAGTTGTCATTAGAGTGAATAGAGAGAGTAGAGAGAAAAATGAATAAATGCAACTTACTTTGTTGCTATATAGCTGCTAGTAACATAGCTCTGTTGTCTAAACTGAATTAATTAACTTTTAACTGAATTTGTCACTAGATTCTCCCTAAAATAATCAAGTATGGAGTCAAGCCAAGGGTAGCTCCAACTTAAAATTTGATTTCTGCTACAGAATAGGTTATCATCCAGAAGAAAAGATTGGAACACACTATGGCTTCATCAGTAGTAACAGCAATTTAGTATTTAAAAAGAAAGGAACATGAAATATATTTATGCATGACCAATGCCGCTCTCAGTCTCCTCATGAGTGCTGATTTCTGAATGAAATCAGAGTCTGATGCTACTGAAGCAATTGCATTAATACTTTTGGGGCTGAACAGATCTGTCAGGAAGAGAGACAATGCCATAGAGTGTCATTGTCTTTTCCACTTCATTATTGATTCTCTGTCAGCATACAGTGCCCCTGCCTCTCTGCACGGTGCGTTCTGGTGTCATGTGCCATGTTTAACACCTGGGCTCGTGATAACTGAAGAAATGTAGCTCGACAGTCCTTGCCACTGTGTTAGCTGGACCAGAAATATCATTTATTCCCTCCTTAAAAAAATAAAAGAAGTAGGGAGGAATAAAATGGCTTCTCTAACATGGCTAATAGTAAATTCTGCTATGAACAGAATGCTATGCTATATGCTGTATTATATTGTATTGAACGTATATTACCTCCTGTGCAGAAAAGAAAACTCTCAATTGAATTCTTGAGGCAGATTGTGTGTCATGCTCACAGACACAAACACAAAGCACAAAGATATTATTACTGAACAGCAACTATGATCTTTTGGCAGGAATAGATACATCGAGTGTCATGCATACAGAATGCCCAGTGCGGTCAAGAGAAATTACACGTTTGATTGTAAACAACAAAGTGCGTGCCCTGGCCATTATAACGTCTAGGCAGCTTTGCTGTGTGACTTGGGATGTTTGTTACTAGGTGTGCCAGTGCTTTTGCAACAGGTAATAGCATCTTTTCAGAGTAATACAACATGCAGTTAATATAAGTACTAGGGTAGATGTTTTAAAAATGTTAATTTTTTTTCTGAGCTAGATGGGCAGTATTACTAAATACCACATACCTGAAAATTATCACAGTCAGTTTCATTCACGTCTGTATCGCTGGGCAAAGTGCATTTGGAAATAAAAGTGCATTTTGTTCAGCTCATGTGCAAGTCATCACAGAGGACAACCTCATCGGCACATGAAGGAGCTGTGCTTATGTCATTGAGCTCTTGATTTGTATTCTGTTCAATATGTTTTCTCAGTTCCACAGTTATGCTCCATGTTCATGGTATTGTGATGCTTGGAATGTAGAAAAGCTAGGGTCTCATTTTTCTTTCACATATAGTATAATGGGAGTGGTGATGGCAAAGTAATTATGCTTCTGGGTTGCCATCTAGGCATCATTAGTATTAGCAACAGAGATGAAATGTGTAAAGCTGCTGAGGTATTTCATGCCATCTCTGTTAGTGAAAGCAAAACAGCAGTACTGTTGAATTCAGTTTGTTCCCACACACAATTATCCCAATGTAGTGTGTGTCATAGTACATTACAGTAGTTCAGGATTTTCATTAAAGTTTTTCTTTTCAGTATGCTTCAAGCTGATCTTAATAATTTTCTTTGTTCTCAAGGCAGATACATGAAATCTCCATTCAAATGTGAATTTCATTTGTGAGAGAGTGCCAGAATAATAATAAAATAAAAATGGTAGACGCCACTTGCTTTTCTGCATTAATAGGTGTCTTTAAGAAAATTTCTTCTATGAATCTTCCAATGTCAGATCACTTGGGCAAGTTTGGATGTGAGGAACTGTACCAGAAAGAAGGTTTGACTCAAAGGAGTCAACTCCCTTTCCAGCTGTGCATCTATGGGGGAAAAAAAGGCTTGCAATTTGTAAAGGCCTTTTGCTGTACAATTTAGGTCAACTCTGCCATATGGAGGAGAATGAAATCACAGACCTATGTACTTAGAGCTAAACACCTCTAGATGGAACAAGGTGTAAGCCAGTGGGAAAATATATGGTGCAGAGTACACTACTTGCTCTTCCTCCTGTTCTCAAGACAGTTCTTCAGTCTGACATCTGAAACATGGATCAGGAAGTTAGAAGAGCTTTGGACTTCACAATCCCACAGTTTCACTAGGTGGCTGGCCAAAATCTAGCATCATGAGACTGGAATGGTTTGAAGGAAACTCCTTGAAGAATCCACATCCACATTTTTAATCACTCCTTAGAAACACAGCTTGCGAGGGTTTTACATTTTAAGTTATGTTTTTCCTAGATTTTTCATTTGGGAGTAAGTAAAAAATAATAAAAATGGTCACTTTGATTAGAGCTACCTTGATTTCTTTGAAAGTAAGAATTTCAGTTTTGCTCATCAAAAGGCAAAATACGCATTTATTAAAGACAAGCTTATTTGAAAAACAAACAAACCAAACCCAACCCTGAAAGACTGGTCAAATCACTTAAGTGACTTGAAAGCTTTTGAATGGTTTTGAACAAATACTGCCTTTAATCTCTTGACATTTTTTAAAGGAGAAATTAATTATTCTGCTGGTTCAGAAGAAGGAAACACGATTACACCTACATGTCTTGTTCATCCTGCCTGTAGGCAGCTTCTTCTTTAGAGAGGCTCAAACTAATTTCCCAGTGGACCATCTTTTATACACCAAAAGTTTAAGATAATCTGTTGCATGTTGTTAGATGAGTTTTTAAATGTATGTTATAAAATGTGGTACATTGATTTTTAATAAGTCAGTAACTACTTTAAATGTGATTTTTGAAGGGTTTTTTGAGTTGGCATTAATTTAAAAAGTCATAAAAATTCTAATCATTAAAATCCATTTGCATTAAACTCCAAAATTGTACCAGAAATGAAGCCATAATAAAATATATGTTAGAAATCTCTAGAGAATTTGTATTCTAAAGGATTTTACAAGAAATTATTTGGCAGGGTTTATGCAATTGTTTGCAGAGTAATTTCCCCTTAGAAGTTGAAAATAACATGAGATATGTGTGACTGACTATAAAAGAGTAATTGATTCACTGATACATGATGTCCTTTATCTATGACCTATAACCACTACACCTAAAAGGACTCAATATTTTCTTTTTTTTTTTTTCTGGAAACTAAAATATATCATCAAGGAATATATTTTAGAACCCTAAAAAAGTACTTAACAAGGCCCTGAAGGATAAGAAACTATTAAGTCCAAGTCACTATATTAATTTCACAGCAAAGAATGTCATTAAATCTCCATGAATTCTTACAGTTCAGTATTCTCTTAGAATGCTTTCACAGAATGTATGCCATGTGGGGCACAATAGATCTTATCGGAATCTTTGTCCTGTTCCCAGTAAAACAACAGAATCGTAAAATCATAGAATAATTAAGGTTGGAAAAGACTGCCAGGATCATCAAGTCCAACCTTTGACTGAACACCACTGTCCCGACTAAACCATGGCACTGAGTTCCATGCCCAGTCATTTCTTGAACAGTTCCAGGGATGGTGACTCCACCACATTCCTGGGCCATCCAAATGCTTAACCACCCTTACAGTGAAAAAATTCTTTCTGATGTCCATCTGGAACCTCCCCTGGCACAGCTTGAAGCCATTTCCTCTTGTCCTGTTGCTAGTTTACAGAAACATAGAATATCCAGAGGTAGAAGGGACTCAAAAGGATCACCAAAGTCCAAATCCTGGCCTGCACAGAACACCCCAAGAATCCCTCATGTGCCCAAAAGCATTGTCCCAAAGTTTCTGGAACTCTGCCAGGCTTGGTGCTGTGATCACTTCCCTGGGGAGTCTGTTCCAGCACCCAACCACCCTCTGAGTAAAAATCCTTTTCCTGAGATCCAACCTAAACCTCCCCGGACACACCTTCAGACCATTCCCTTTGGTCCTGTCACTGGTCAGACAAGCCCCACCTCTGACCTCACAAGGAAGTTGTAATTGCAATGGAGTCTCCCATCAGTGTCCTTCAGGCTGAGCAGACCGAGTGACCTCAGTTGCTCCTTGTATGGCTTCCCCTCAAGGCCCTTCACCACCTTCATAGCTCATTTTTGGACACTCTTTGATAGCTTTAAATCTTTTCTATATTGTGCTGCCCAGAACTGCACACAGTGCAGAGTGCAGTGGGATAATCACCTCCCTTGAGGAGGGCTGTGCCCGATGCACCCCAGGACAATGCTGGTCTTCCTGGTTGCCTGGAGAAGAGACTGACCCCACACTGCTACAAGCTCCTTTCAGGTGCTGGTAGGGAGTGAAAAGCCCTCCCCTTGAGCTTCCTTTTCTCCAGGCTAAACAACTCCAGCTCCCTCAGCTACTCCTCATAAGATGTGCTCTAGACCCTTCGCTGGCTTCACTGCCCTTCTCTGGACTCGCTCCAGCATCTCAGTGTCCTTGCAGTGAGGGGCCTGGAACTGGACACAGGATTCCAGGTGTGGCCTCACCAGTGACAAGCACAAGGGGACAATCACTGAATCGCTGCCCTGGTCCTGCTGGCCATGCTATTTCTGCTACAGGCCAGGATGCCACTGGCCTTCTTGGCCACCTGGGCACAAGGCTGGCTCATGTTCAGCCGGCTGTTGACCAACACCCCGGGTCATTTTCTGCTGGGCAGCCTTCCATCCACTCTGCCCCCAGCCTGTAGCATTGCATGGAGTTGTTGTAACCCAAGGTAAATTAAGTTTATTCAGAAAAAAAGCTAGATAAGTACAAGATAGTCATTATTTAACCTAATATTTCACTGCAAAATGTAGTCTTAAAATTAAGTGCAAAAATGTGCTGCATGCAAAGTGGAGCAAGCTGGCATTTGTAGCCAGAAGACAATTGAAAGTAATAGGTAAAATGAGAAATGAAGGTTTAGGTAAAATAGATGTTATCATTATCATCACCTTTGATTAAAATCTGTTAAGAACTGTTTAGCATTAACAGAAACACAAAAACCTGGAGTATGCATTTAAATTTTCTCAGTATTCATTTGAAAATTAAAGGGAAAAAAAATCATGTGAAAGTTATTAGTCAAAACCCCTACTGAATCAGTAAAACCTAACATGAAAAGAGACGTCAGGATGTGCTTGCACAGAAGTCCAACAGACAAAAAACATATTTTTGCCTGTGTTAATAAGGGGGGGAAAATGGTTGACTAGAGGTAGAATATATGCATTATCTTTGTTTAACAGGTTAGAATATTCTCCTGGCTGGAAGCTCCCTGGCATATGTGAGGGTGAATCAGGACATGTAATTCTCAGCAGTTTCACAACTTGATGGCATGCTGCCAGAAGAGCCAGCAGGTCATTGATTGTTATTGGGGAATCCCCTGACAGTTCCAACCCCCAGGAAAAGAGAAGGAAGGCTGGGCAGCCAGCCAGGACTTCACTCCTGCAAAAATCCCAAATGCCGCTCCCTGACTGGTTATGCAAGAGCCATATAAACCTTTGGTACTTCTGGCACCCATGAAATTTGTGGTAAAACATTGAGACAACATAGAGTTTTCTTAAATTTAATTAAATTATTTAAATTAACACCCATGCCACCTCAAAGGGGCATAATATTACCTTGTACTACATACCTTCCATAGCACCAGTACCTTCTATAGTATCAGTATTTACTGTTATATGTTATCTGAACCTCAAAACCAAATTATTCAATTATCTGAGCACGTTCACATGACAGTAGTACAAGTTATATAGGCAGTGATTGTCACTCTGATCACTTCAGGGCTATGTGATGCACCCAATGGGCATGTGAAATGTATTCCACTAATGCAGGTGGATGTGTAGGTTACTGTACATTTTGATATTCCATCCAAATGAATGATCTATTTATTCAAAGCTGTTGCCACCAATAGATTGGGCTTCTATCTTCGCAGTAGTGAAGAGGCTGACAGTGATTTTTTAGGAGAACAACTTATACACCATGGAAACACAGTGCCACACACTACAGAAAAGAGTCTCCACCTAAACATCAGCAAGGACAAAAGTCAATAATTATTTCAAAACATGGCTGAGTGAAAAGAGCATTTCCTGGTTTACATAACACTGTGTTTGCTCAGTGACTGTAAAGGAGCAAAGAATTAAATCAAGTTGGATTCTTCAGTCCAATTTCTTCTTAGTCTTGTCCTTTTAGCACACTTGCTTTTCTGAACACGTTCTGGTTTCCAGAGGTGCTGAGTTTTCCATGCAGGGCTCAAAATATAATGCTAAAAATTTCCATATAGCTAATTTTCAAGATGTTTCTTTGAGAGCACAGGTGGGGTTTATGAGAAAAAAAATCAGCTGTATATTTATGAAATCAATATTTGGGATTTTTTTTTTTAATTTTAGGAGAGACTTGCCTATGAATGTGATCAATAAAGTATTTCTTAAGCATTGAATGAAAGTAGAAAGTGAGATGAATGGTACTCTATAGACTTCTTGAAATCCCTGAGTGCTACTTTACAGTCCTAGAGAACCTTGAGAGAGATTGTCTTCTCAAGAGGTGTTAATACCATCATCCAAACCAGCCAGCTGATGGGGTCTTTCTTTGAACTTCTACACAACCTAGTGATTAATGATCTGGAAACACTGAACTGTGCTCAGTATTTAAATCTTCAGGGAAATGTAGAACTACAATGGACAACAGTTACTAAACTTTGAACAGCTATTGGTTGCTATTGCTTATTGCTGGGCAAACAGACTAATTAACAATTTCGTGCCGTTAAAAATCAATACTCAGCATAAGAACATATGTTTCAACTCAACAATTAATTTTATTCAACTTCCTATTTTGAGTAAGTTAATAGATATTTCATTTGAGGTGATTTAACTATATTCACATCCAAGGCTAGTGACAGAGGTAACAGAACAGCAGCAGTTCCTTCACATGCAGGCAGCTGCAGCCAGTAGAACACAGCTAGACCTTTGGCTATTCAAAATCAGAGAACCATGGCATTTTTTAGGTTAGAAAAAGCCTCTAAGATCGCCGAGCCCAACCACTAGCCCAACACGGTCAAGTCCTCCGCTAAACCCTGTCCCTAAATGCCACATCAACGCGTCTCTTAACTATATTCAGGATTAGTGACCCCACCATTTCCCTGGGCAGCCTGTTTCAATATTTCAAAACCCTTTACATAAAGCAGTCTTTCCTGTTATCTAATCTAAGCCTCCCATGGCACACCTCGAGGTCATATCCTCTTGTCCTATCACTTGTTGCCTGGAGAAGAGACTGATCCTCACCAGGCTACAACCTCCTTTCATCACGTGGTTGTATAGAGTGATAAGGTTTCCTCTGAGCTTCTTTTTCTCCAAGCTAAATACCCCCAGCTCTCTCAGCTGTTCATCTTCACGCTTGTGCTACAAACTCTTCACCAGTTGCATTGCCCTTCTCTGGACATGCTCCAGCACCTCAATGTCCTTCTTGGAGCCTGAACACAGCCTTCTTGAGCCTGAACACAGCATGCAAGGTTGCAGCCTGACCAGTACCAAGTACAGAGGACAATCACTGTCCTGGTCCTGCTGGCCACACTATTGTTGATACAGGCCCAGATGACTTTGGCCATCTCAGCCACCTGGGCACACACTGGCTAGTGTTCAGCCACTGCCAATCAGCACCCCCAAGCTATTTCCCACTGACCAGCTTTCCAGCTGCTCTGCCTTCAACCTGTGGCACTGCCTGAGGTCGTTGCAACCCAAGTACAGAACTCGACACTTCCTGTTGAACCTCATATCAGTGGCCTCAGCCCATCAATTCAGCCTGTCCAGATCCCTCTGCAGAGTCTTCCTAACCTCCAGCAGTTCAATTACCACCCAGTTTGGTGTTGGCTGTGAACAGACTGAGGGTGCTCTTCAACCCCTCATCCATACTGTCAGTGAAGATATTAAACAGAACTGTCCCCAGTGCTGAGCTGGTCACCACTTGTGACCATCTGCCAGCTGGATGTATCTCCATTCACCACCATTCTCCATCCATCCAGCCATGTTTTGACCTAGAGAACTGTGCACCCATTGAAGCCATGAGCAGCCAGTTTCTCCAGGAGAATGCTGTGCTTTGGCTTTACTAAAGTCCTGGTGATGACATCTACGGTTTTGCCCTTGTCCACTAGATTGGTCACCTGGTCATAAATGGAGATCAGGCTGGTCAGGCAGGATGTGCCTTACATGGACCTGTGCTGGCTGGGCCTGATTCCCATGGTTGTCCCCGTACATGGTGTGGGCTGGCACTCAAGATTATCTGCTCCGTGGCCTGACCCCACACCAAGGTCAGGCTGACAAGTCTGCAATGATGTATTTCAGGGTAATGGAATCAGAAAACTTTTGAATAAACAAGTCTTCAATTTAAGCTTTATGTAAGCTACTTTCCTGAATTTTTGCTGTTAGATCAGCATGCAAATAAATCCCCCATCATTTTATTACAGTTGTGTATAATATGGAAAGAGTCACCACTGCCTGTATTATACTAAAAGGGGTTAGAAATGATTCTACTTCAGGACTTTACCCTGAGGCTTTACTAAATGCTTATTATAAGCAAATGCAAACTCTGTCTTGGAACTCATCTTCAGCATCAATATCAGAATCTGCAAGTCTACATTTTCTTCACATAAACTATAACAGCAAGATGTTTACTCTCCTTACTGCTTTATAAATGTGCCAGAGAAAAATCACAGTAACACATTTTGTTATGTCAGCATTGGAACTAGGTCACCAAAAATAAAAAGATACATACCTAGTCCTCAAGACTTTTCCATTCAGAAGCCAGTACACACACACACATACAAACACATCCCCCACCCCCTTCCCCGTTCTCAAACCCCTTGGGTTTGCATTGAAGTGGTACCAAAACTGCTGTTGGCATCACCTTAGCAGCTGATTTCAGGCTTGAGCACACACAGTGAAGGAGAAGTCAGAGCACAAATCCAGGTACAGCTCCAGATGGTGAATCAGTCCCATTCTATAAGAGCATTTGGTCAACTAATGTGATCCACCAAATATCAGTGAAACATCACAGTAAAGAACTAGAACTTCTGCATATTTTCTGAGAATCATCTGAATTTCTTGATAAAATGAAAAAATTAGCTTTCTCTGAGATGCAAAATCAAGCACAAACTAAACTCTCTGGGTGAAATACAAGGGAGAAACCTAGAAACACGTGTTATGAAGGGATGAACACAAAGTGATCCCCCAGAAAAAAAATGAGAACATTGAAATGCAAAATATCCTACCGACAGCTCCATGTAGCCAGCCCTATTTACAATGGTGTGCAAGCACAAAAAAAACCATGTAGCCCACTTATGCAATTAAGGCTTGGCAATTTGATGAAAATATCATGGAACAGAATTGATGTGAATTTGAGCACCCTGCCAGCTCATTGGGATGGAATTGGCAGTCAGGAAAAGAGACGGGTGGTGTGATGTGCACGCATGAGCCTGCAAAGGCAAACTCTGGGCTCCAGGGCAATTGCCAGGAGTTGGTTATCCTGCAGGAAAACAGGGATTTTAACAATAGTTAAGCTCTCAAGGAAGGGAGGTTCTTCCAGCCTTTGGATAATTGAGGGAAAAATAGTGAGATGTAGATGTATTACCAACCTCAAATCATCACAAGCCCCCAAAATAATTTAAGACTTTGCCCTCACAGAAGTAGAGGCAAATTAAGTGATTTTTCTCCTAAATGAAACTGCATTTAATTGCAAAACTTTATGAACTTCACAGCAATGTTTACCTCTCTGGTGATTAAATGCTTCTTCAGATTAACTCACTTAATACTAAATAAAACCAAAATGCATCCCACAGCAGTTCATATACGTGTGATTTTCTTCAATGATTTCAAATTTATACTAGATGCTAAAGAAATTACTGCGTGTCTAAACATTTGCAGACATTTAAGTACATAAAGAAAAAAATATTATAAGGCAATAGACCACCAGGGTTTATGGAATTCTTGTTTAGGATTTAAAGTTATAGCACTGTGTTTCAGAAAGAGCCAGGAAGTCTCCCCAAATACAGAATAATTGTTATAGTTATATAATAATATTTTCTAAAAATCTGTCGTCCACTAGGAACATTTTTACTCCACCATGGAGCAACAACTGACCGTTCCTGTAACAGATTTGGCACAGAACAAAAACACAATGAAAAGTTAATTATATGCCAATGTAATAAATGTTTAAGCATCCTGAAAAATAGTCTTGTACTACATTTCATTTCAAAAAGGGGTCTATTTTGCAAGGATATTTTTACTTGTATTCATTACTTACTGTCAGACAGCAAGCACTTACTGTCAGATCTCACATTGTGCATATTACTGTATGATAGCAGAGTGGTCACAATTCTGCAAAAGCTTATAAATTGTGCCAATAACTGGACTTGCTAGTCAAACCCAATTAACTTCTAACACCAGTTTGCCTAGTAAAGCATCCACTTAGTCAGAACTCATTTGTGCTTTAAAACTGATGCATTATACATTTTTTGAAAAGTATTATTTTTTCAGAGTGTCATTCGAATTAAAATATATATATATATACAGCTGATACAAGAAAATCTAAAGTTACAAGTAAAATTAAGCTGAATATTTAGGTTTTACAACATTTGAATGTGCTGTAAGTACACGGCATTTTGAAACATCAAGCAGTTCTCAGCTTCCTGCTGTGTCCCATATAGAGTCTCCATCACTATCATCAGTCATGCATAAAATAATTGTTTTTCTGCTCTTACAATAGGACCAAGAAAACCCTGCATTCTGGTTGAAATGAAAATGAAGGCAACATGAGTAATCACATCATGATGGGTCAGCTGTTGTGTACCGAACATCCTTAAAAGCAGTTCAATAATGGTACCTTTAACTAAATGTTTATTTACATAATCATATAGGCAAAAATGTATAAATATTTTTTTTAAAAAATAAATATTGTTTTTAAAGCTATTTTGTATAAATATTCAGAAAATCAGTGATGAAAAGAAAAGCTTCTTGACAGTGTCTAAAAAAATGGTGAAAAATATTTACAAAGAAGAAAAAAAGCAACCAAAAAAAAAAGCAACCCAAATTTACACATCTGAAATAGCATGAATGAAGAAATTAGCAATCAGAATTAAACTTTTTATTTACTACTGAATTGTGCTCTGACAAAATAGAAGTAAACTGAAAACCAGATATTATTTTGAATTTTTTCTGAAACACATTTGAAATAAAAAAGTTTAATTTGAGCAATCCATTGTTACTTAATCTGTTGGCAAAATACGATTAGTATTTATGTAATTTTTTTAATTGGTAGACTGCTTTCACTCTGACTAGTATCTTAAAAAATCTTGAAAGTCAGTGAATTAAACTATATTCTATTTACTTAAAAATTAAACTGAAACTCAATTAGAAATAAGATAATTTTCCATCTTTTCCATAAGCAACGGCAGGTCTGGGTTGCAGAATACTGTTATTGCAGTATTTAGTTCTTCACACAGTGGTACACTTGGATCCCCTGTAAGTGCAGATCAGTAAAGATTTAATTACATTAGAGAAATCTGTCATTGCATTAGTATGTGTTTGACTCTGGTTGGCTCTTCATTTTTTTTTTTTTTAATAACAACTGCTTGACAGGAATATTTGGCTTTGACCCTTGAAATGCTTAAATATGAGCATTGCCTTACACACCTTAATTACCCCCTTAAACTCAAGTCAATTTAAGCATTGTAAGTGTTTAGAGGATAAGAGATGGACAGGTTTTTAAAAGCACCTCAGTGGTGCGAAGAAAAAAGCAAACGTTGTACTGTGATATATAAATACAAAGATGGAGAGGCAGTGTACAAATAGGAGTGTCATGTTAGATTCGTGAAGTCATCCTTCCACTCTACTTGGTTCTGGCTCTATCACATGGAGTTTTTGGCAGGGAGATGTGGATCAACTGGAAACAGTCCAGAGGAAAGCAACAGCAATGAATTAGGTTTGGAAAACAAGATTTGGAAATAAAGACTGAAGAAACTGAGTTTGTTTATCCAGACAAGTGAGAAATTTCAGATGATGCAGGTTGTTTTTTGGAGTTTTGCAGACATCATGTGAGAAAATACCCTCAGAACTTCTGTGCAAGTCATTGATGCGTAGGTTCACAGGTACAAGGTTACATGTCTTATCTTCTAAACCCTTCCCTATGTATTTTATATGTGTGAGGTTCCCCACAAAAATCCCACTTAGATACGCAACATGAGAATGAAAGTGCACAATATTTTTTGAATTTGCTTCTGACTGGTTGAAATGCTATAATGTATTGATTTCTCCTTTGTGGTAGAATTAATTTAAATCCCCAAATAACATCTAGATCTATAGTTAATTTTTTGTTACAAATAGCTATTTTTCAGAAAGGCTGGGGGGGTGGCAGGAGCAGAGGGGATACAAACTAGTTTGGGTTTGTTGTTTTGTTTTTCTGGATTGGTTTTGTCATTTGTAGGAAACTAAATGCCTCTGAGGTAACTAATTTGATCCCAGAACAAAACTGTGGCGAGTCACTCCCACCACATTATCTATGGATTACTGGAGTTTAATATTCTTTAATTCTGAAATTCTACAGAGATTAGGAGGCGATCAAAAATGAACAGAATGAGGATGCTCATCCCTAATTATCTGTATTATGACAGAGAATCATTGTTTTAAGTTGCAAGGTTATTGCTTATGAAATCGTTGTGTATAAAATATTGATATTACAGTAATACTGTATTTTGACTGTTAGCATGGTGCATGCCGTCTGCATGAAACATAAGATCTGGCAAAACAAAAATGTTTTTCTAGGAGATTTACAAAGTGACAAGTTTTTTTATTATTTAAGCAATCCTAAAGATTGAATAAATACATATTTTTCTTGTAACAGTATTCCAAGAGTGAATGCCTCAGTAGCAACATTAATCAGGAAAAAAATCTGTAATTGTAGCATTTGTCATGTAATTAAAATGATAAAAAGCCGGTAAATAGGCGGGAAATGGATGTCTGAAAGGAGTTACAAGTAGGCAGATATCCAACACATGCTCCTACAGTGGAAATCATAAAGCAAAGCTAATGCATTTATTAATTTGTAAAATTCTAAAAGCAATAGCTCCTCAAACAGTAAATGAATATGGAAATATACCAAGAGTTCCAGCTTTTTTTTTTTTTTTTTTNTTTTTTTTTTTTTTTTTAATTTCTGCAGGTGTTTGGATCCTACCTGGATTTTTTTCAAGCCTCTAGAAAATCATGGTGCTCCATGTATATTTCCTCCTTTTGTTGTGTTCTTCCTTTAGCTCAGTCTATAATGTAGGACATCCCATTATCCTATAGCAGGTCACATTTCACATTTTACAATTTGTGGTAGGAAGGTGCTCAGATTCAACCTGGATTCATAAATGCTCTGAGCTTCAAGATAGAACCATCCTCCCTCAGGCAACTACTGGAGAGCAGTCAGACTCCAGAAGGTCACTTGGAAGAGTTCATAGGTCTTGCATGATGTAATCTGAGGAGTAGGCATTGCCTACCTGGAAAATCAAATTTTTCTTTGCTATCTAATGATGTTATGTTATTTTTTTCAAAGAGACAAAGAATCAAAGGAAAGGAAAAAAAGATATTTTGAGAGGAGACAGACAGAGAGAACAGGAAAGTATTTCAGGAAACCTAATGTTTCTAATGTTTCTACCTGAGTTGAGACAAGAAGTTGAAACTATGTCTTTTACAAGCCAGGTATTAAAGTAACTTCCCAGTAAATTTCCCTCTAAGTGACTGAATATTTAACCATTTATACCACATTTATAACTCCAGCTTGGTGGTGATGGGTGGGAGGGTGGTAGCGTAGGTGTTCTGAAACAGGCAGACAGAATATTTTTACACAAATATATGCAGTCAAAATTTTTATCTTAGCAGTTTCAGCACTACCACGGTATTCTACAGAAGTAGAATGGCTATATATTCCCTCATACATTACCAAAAAAGCAAAGGAACTCTTGTTTTTTAAATAGCTTTTCAAGTAGATATGCTATCCCTGCTAATGATATGCTCGAGACACAGAATTATTCAGGTTCTAGTCCCCAGTCAAAGTCAGCCAGAAGGGTACTTGGTACTAAACCTGGTACTACAGACTCAGAAGGAACTCCCTAATTTTGGGAATGTTAGGTGTTCTGGTTGAGGGTCTGCTGCACCTCCACATTCAATTCCTGATAAAGGTACTTAGGAATTTAGCTCTCGGCAGAAATTTTGGTAACATGAAATCCTTGGTTTTGAGGTAATGCATTCTTGGGAAGTCCTGGTGATCTCTAAGTATGGTCCTGCTCACACTCAATGAACCTTGTGATGGGAGATTGTGGTTCACATGGAGGCCCAGTGCAGTCTGTTATCAATATTGCCCCAGTATGATCGATGACAGGGCTCCTGTTTCAAATGCTACATAGTCAGTTGTCGAGACCATCATTAGGAGTCAGATCATATTGAGCTGTGGGCGTCTTCAACACAGACACATTTCAAACATGCTTTTTCTCAAAGTTCTGAAGTTCCTTGAAAATGTTTCTATTAATATCTTATTATTAATTTCCTTTCTTCCGCTTAAATCCAAATGGTTTATTTGAGCTCGACTTTTGAAAATCTAACTGTAGGGGACCCTATATACCAAGGAAACATTTGATGTTTCCTTAAGATTATATTACAAGTTACAAGGCAAATTACAATATAAATGCAAATAACTTATGTTATAAGCAAACAGAAAACTGTCAGAATTACAGTAATTCATGAAAATAACAGCCTATTGATTTGTTGAATCTAATCGAAGAGACTAACAATTGACTAAACATTTGGTATCGCACTTAATCTTTTTATGAACAGAGCTTTCTTTACAACTCATTTACATGTACTCCATTTCAATACATACTCTATAGTTATATAAGAGTGAGCATTTCTAGGGAGAAAATGGAAAAAAATATATGTTTCATGTTCACTTAAATGGAATAAAGCAGAAATAAGAAACAGGAAACACAGACCTTTGTGGGTATGTTGTCATTATTCCAGAGGACTTCCCTCTTCAGACTGAACCAGAGATTTTTTTCTTAGGGTTCTTTTTAGTGTTTGATTTGGGATTTTTTTTTGGGGGGGAGTGTGATTGGAATTTTTTAGGAGAGAGATAAAGAAAAATGGTGGGCACCAAAGAAATATAGAATTATAGCCAAGATATAAACCACAAGAAACATTCCTGATTCTCAAGTGTGTTAAAGGAAGCATTACTTTAAATGGAAGATCCAGCTTTGCTGATCTGTACATGGCCAAAAAGACAAAATCACTGCCTAGTTATGAATTTAAAAGGTTAAGGCAATATAAAGGCACCAGTTGTGTACAGTAGGAGTAAAACACAGTACTTGTTTTTTAATAAGGTGATATCTGGTTGATCATGTACCTATCAATGTGCTTCTAAGATAAAAGTTATTGGAAGAATCTCAAACTGTTTTCAATTAATTAAGTCCATCTAGCACTGGCCTACAGATATATATTAGATGGGGATATTACATGAAGAAATGAAATAGGCTTTTTGCTTTTTTTTTTTTAAACTGGCAAATAAAGCTTCAGGGAAGTCTAGTTTTACTGTCATGTTTTACAAAGCACTGTTCCTTAAACTAGCCCCAGATGCACAGTTCAGGTCCATGCTCCTATCTCTCTTTCCTACTTTATATGAGGTGATAATACCTTTTATTCACAAAGCTGTGAGAGATGTCCTTGAATGTACCAACCACAGACATTTATCTCATTAAGCCTTGATTATAAAATTCTCCCCCAAGATCTGATAGACAGGGACCAATCCAGATTTATAAAAGTTTCATTAGCTCTGGAAAAAAATGTCTCCATCTTAGCAGTCAAAATAGCTTGTTTAGAACCTCTGTGCTGGGACACTATTTATTAACCATAATGTAAAGGGCAGATTTCATCTATAGACTGTTATTAAAGATAAATTAAAACCAGGAACATGTCTGAACTGAATACAGTTATTTTTGGATGGTAGTAAAGATTAGACACCTCAGCCGTGGGTGGTGAGTCTGGGAGAAGCCCGTTTAATGAGGCACTGTGAACACCATTAAAAGACAATCCCTGCCTCTAAAAGCTTGTTGCAAAACAACCCCATCAACAGCACATTGTACTTTGTTGGACCTCTGCCCTCCATTTTCTGTGAAGTCTTTCTGGGTCCATATCTAACCACATATCTGGAGAAGGAACAACAACTTGCACTTAGAGCAAGAGATATCGTGACGATGAGACAGACAGATGGGGGAGCACTGTGCACCAGGGAGATTTATGACAAGCGTAACATGAAGTAATTAATCACTTGAACATACATTTCTGGGGAAAAAAAAAATTGTTAATGGCAAATTTTCAGCAGTACAGTCCAGCTTTTCCAACCTGTTTATACACTTATCATTTAAAATTAGCAATCTGGTTGCATTCATAAAGGTCACAAAAATATTTATAGTTCAGGCCTCTTCACATTAACTGCAAGGCAGCTTGGCACTGCTGTCAGGAATTCTTTCATACCAATAAGGGACTCTTAGGTGCTACTACTAGAGAGGTATGATTGTGCTAATGAAGTATCTGCAGGAGGGGGAAAACTGCCATTTCATATAGATTATACTATAATGTTTCTGCTTAAGCCAGTGAAATAATTTCCTCATTTATTACAATAGCTGTAATTATAATAGCTGTATCATCATTAATAGCTGTATAATGGCTCTGCAGTTATTAATACTGAGGTACAAAATCAATTTAAATTGTCAGAACTTTTGTTATTATCCAGCAGTTATTAAGATGCCTTTTACCTACAACTTTTATTTGCCCCCTAGG
This sequence comes from Cyanoderma ruficeps, assembly GCA_008694505.1. Classification (NCBI taxonomy): domain Eukaryota; kingdom Metazoa; phylum Chordata; class Aves; order Passeriformes; family Timaliidae; genus Cyanoderma; species Cyanoderma ruficeps. The sequence continues at coordinate 9,474,587 of VZDJ01007755.1, read as the reverse complement.
AATGCTGAAGAGTTGGGCTTGAGGATATGGAATGAAAGAAGATAAAATCACTGAAGTAAATTCCAATTTTTCAGAAAATTTAAGAATAACTTCTGTAAGCAATTTTCATCACAAACTTTTTATTACAAACTCACATCAGTTCAGAAAACTTGCCCGTCTAGTCATCCCCAAAGAAAGAATGAATTGCTGTATTGTCCTGATGGTCACACCTACACTCTACTGTGTTTCACTGTTCTCCCTTCTGCCTTTGCAGCTTTCTCCTTTCCTGGAGCTCTTAGGGTGTGTTATTATGTTAAATGGAATCTAATGAGTCATATATGACCTGATTTTCTCAATGAATCTTTTAACCATATAAGACCTGGTGTTTTATGCCTCTTGCAGAGGAGGAATTGTGCTGAACAATCCACCTATCTCCTCAAGAAGACTGGTTTCATCATCTCCTATGAAGCCACTGGATCCTCAAGTTTTTCACCTGTCACATGAATTCTTTGATCTGTGCACAAAATGATGTTTCTCAGTGTAACTTAAAGAGAATATGTCCAGTAACTGTAAAATGGTTTTTATTTATTGGTCAAATGAAGGTTACATTCAGTTGCATATGAAAAAACCTGGTTCCAGCCATGAAAACACAGCACCTTTCCATATTAGGAACTCTTCTTTGAATGAAAAGCATTTGGCTAGGTCTCTTGATGAACATACCATGTAGGGGAAGTTTTAAAGAACTTTGGAAAAAGGAGGCCATGAACAAACAGCCATAAAAATTCATCTAGACAAGAACTTACTCTCTGTCCATATCTGAAGAGATACAAGGAAAGAGAATTATTGTAAATAAGCTGTGAGTCTAATGACTTTTTTTTTTTTTAATTGGGCTGTATTCAGTATATGAGGGACATTCTGCCAGGAAAAAGACCAAACACCTTCATACAGACAGTCTTTTCAATATCAGAACTGTATCAAAGGACATAAATATAATTTCCTATCATTGTCTCATTTACTTTCAGACCATGACTCTGATCAAAATTGACAAATAGGATCTTTGTATGAATCAGAAGTCAAGATTGCTGCATTTATATTAATTCCTAATCTGAGACTGTGCACTGAGTATATCTCAGAAAAAAAATCTATCTTAACCACATATCAAGGACAGTACAATCTTATGCTCATATGTATTAAAGCAGGAGCTTACAAGTGCCATGAAATATGGGAGCTAAATTGAAGGGAAAGATTATCACCAAGCAGTGCTACCTCACACCAGAAGAAAGAAGTGAGAAAGAGTAGTGCAGATCAGAGAGCTTTGCACAGGGTAGAGAAATTTGTTTGGGGCTGCTATGCTGGTAATTTAATCTGTGTTTTATTTAATTCACTCTGGTTGCCTTGTCTTTGCCTTTTGACATCCAAGATTCACAGGCCCATAATGACATGCATTAGTTAATTAGTTAATGTTTCTAAAGCACTTTGAAAATGTAAAGCATTGTGTTGAGAACTACATATGAGAAATTGATATGAGGATACATTTAACTGTGGGAGTGGGAAATACACTTTTTGGATATGGTATTAGGAGAGATAAATATTTTTGCATAATTAAACGAGACTATTGTTCTCCCTGTAAATATACACGAGATATATTTGTGTCATACCGTGCAGCTACAGCATCACTGAAATTATATACACAGAAAACCACTATTCACACATTCATTGGAAAGACCACAGATCTATGGTAAAAGGTACAGAGCTTTCTGCAATATGAGAGCAGAAAATTTTCAGAGACTATAGTCCGTATACTAGGCACATCCTATATGGGCATTATATTACCTTTATATTTACCATATATTTACCATTATATTTTTCTATTTAGTGCTATGAGACAGTACTTATTCATTTTGTGGTGCAGAGATGGCTAAAGGGAAGGAAGAAGCAAAAGGAAATTTTGTATAGGAGAAATTTTATGTTACTTGCCTTCCTTGTCTTGAATTTCTAGACACTTTTTAGGGACATCTAAAATTAACACCTAAGCCAAGGTTCTCCAAGGTGCAGCATTTAAGATGTAGGCACCTGTGTGCTGGCAGCTTGTAAAGGAACCTGCTCTATGCAGCAATGTGGGCTTGCACAGATGTCATGGTGCACTGATGAGCCCGACTTAGATACGGAAATTGTAAATGAGGATGTGGCCAGCAGGTCCATGAAAGAACATGAACATGCTCTCAGCTGGCATCAGTCATGCTGATATAGAGCAGCTCATAGTCAGTCCAGGTTCAAGTACTAGACAGTTTTGGCATTTCTGTGCAGGATAGTAGCACGTCAGGTGTTTTACAGAAAGATTTAAGGGACCCACTAAACATTTATGTGTGTTTCTAGTACGGAAGCCATCCCATTGTCATGCATTTTTCCCAACCAAAAATCTGTGTGTTCTAGATACATCCAGCAGTGACCAGGCCAGATAAGAATTATTTTTAATGTTATGACTAAAGATAAAGAGTGCAGCTACTAGGAAATTGGCAATTTCTAGCAGTTGCAGTACAAGTGCACACCCTCTGTCAAACCACATAGGTTACCTAGTCTCGTGTTCTAGCTGAAGGTCCATGGAGGAATAAAAAGATATATGCCTGCATCCACAGGAAGTAGGTTCAATACAGTTTCATAAGGGAAACTCTGAACACTCTTAAAAATAACAGAAACTGATCTATCAATTACAGTTTCCTTTTGAGTTCAAACTGCAAGGAACGAGAGAGATCCATTTATGAGAAATTAAACGAGAAAGAAGAAGCAAAGTCAAAACAAATAATATCTGGAAAATATCAAAGATATTAAAATAGTCTCTTCCGTTACAGTGAATTATTTGGCTTTATTTTTGTGAAGCAGTATCTAGCAATTTGGAAAAAAAAAAAATACTGTGTAGGTGCAGATCAATGTGTCAATTTAAATAAATTTAGCTGGCATGTGTCTGTTCTTCCTCCCATACGCTTCAATTTCATTAGATGAGAATTTTCTGCTGGAAAAAACTTTTGAATTTTTTTCTAACAGATCGTCTTATCAAACTGCTTTATTTTGGTAAAAGATGAAACTATGTCACAGAAAATTTCATTTAAAATTATTAAGTTTAAAAATGCTGGGTTCTTTAAATATTCTTCATCAAAGTGGATGTACGATCTATCCTTACTCATACTACATCCTACTGTCTATCATTAGTTTTGCCATCTCATTTTCAACTCCTTGCATGGTTAAGAATCGATTTTTATGGCAAAAAGTGTATTCAGTTCTCTGTTCCTTTAGAAACTGAAGATGGGCCTCGTCTTTGTTAAGAAGTGCATCAAGTTCTGTCTATTTTTCCAGTTGACTTTTTACTAATTAGAGAGAAAAATCAGACTCTGCAGCTGCTCGTGAGTAGGTTTCCATGGCCTTCAGTGGGCTCAGGATTTTTTCCTATGGAGTTTTATTACTTTTTCCAGAAGGATCTAAGCCTTCCTGTGGGCATTGAGAGAACTTTATCTTTACATCTGGTAGAGGGCAGGATGTCTTCACGTGGTGAGAACAATGAAGGGCATATTCTAGGAGCTATTGATGCCCCTTTATACACAGTCTACTCCAGAATTGCCACACTTCTGGAAAACACTTTTAGTCATTTCGCCATACATACATCTTTTCAGATGTAACAAAACAGTTTTGCAATTTTAGGAGCACTTCTTGAAAGTTTGTTCTTTCCAGATCCCTTCATAAAAGTAATGGATGAATGTAGCACTTTTTATTTCCTCCTGTGCTGTTTAAGAACAGGCTGTTGCCTGCTGCCCTTTCCTACAAACACTATTTGCTCAATGCCTCACCCACTCAACAAGAATTTTCAATCTTTCCCCAAGCTAAAAAGAAATAGATAAACAAAACTGCTAATACTGAAGAATACAGTGATGGAAAATAAATTCTTGACTGAGGAGAACAAGCAAAAACTTCCTAAAACAGTTAATACATTTTGTCATATTTTTTCCTAGTGCATGATTTGTCCACTTTTGCAAAGGAACTTTTTGTCTGGAATTTGTGTGAAATTCCTAGTGCAGGAATTTGTCTCACTTTTGCAAAGTTGATAGGTTGACAGTGTTTAAATGACAGACACTTCTGAAAATAAATGGCAGAAGTTTCTTTCCCAGCATTTTTATAGCAAGCATAAAATACAGGGACAACAAAAGCTACTGTCATTTGCTTTGGAAAAATTTTGAAACAGATGACTGTGATCACCTAAACCACAGCAATAAATGTTATATCCAGGGAGGGAAATATAGGCAAGACCTGCAGTTTTCTTCAGTCTGTATCACTAGAACTGCTTTATTCCAAGCCCAGAAAAGCTGTTTTGGAATCACCCTTTTGAAGTGAAACCACATTTACCTTTCTTTACCTGTAGCGGTTCACAGCAGGTCAATCTGTATATCTGAGAAAAGAAAGACATTAGACTTCCAGCTGTGATAGATCATATTTTTCCCTGTGCTTTTCCTGCACCAGTCACGTCATACATCTGTTACAGTTCACCCACAATTGGAGATTGTAATATATCTGTTAGCTACCCTTGGGCAGATATCCACTTTAAATTGCCTCCAGATTTTATAAAGATATTCTGTAAATATATCTGAAACAAATGAAAGATCTCTTTCTGGAGGCAATCAGTCCTAAAACAGGCTGTCTCCTCTGTCTTAAAACAGGCTATCCAACCTCAGTTTTATTCTTAATTTTCCTAGAAGCTATTAGAGTGCAAAGTACTGTCCTAAATATTTTTTATGTACCTTTGTGATGTGAGGCTGATCCCGGGTATTAGCAGGTCACTTAAGAGTAGCAAACACTTCAGTGTGTACATATGCAATAACAGGGAAGAGGTTAGGATAAAAAAATAACAATGGATGGATATCACAAACTAGTGATGTTAAAGCCTGTAATGTACAAGAATGATACTACCATTATGAATTATGAGAATCTGTGACACTTATGACATAGGTTTAAGTGACAGACACTGTAACAGTTGCTCTTTAGTACCACATTACAGACAATGGAGATGAAAAAGACCTTAAAAACCCTCAGTGGTCAACTAGTTAAGATAAATAACATTTTTACATCCATATTATCAGACAAGCAGCGTACTAGTATTAAAGTAAAATCTACTCATCTCTCTTCTAGCCAGTTCTTCACTCACTCAAGAATTCCTTATTAATCCCCATTTTTCTCAGTGTAACCTCCATAGCTCTCTGAAGTCCAGACAAATTAGACTGCCTTTTTCTTCTTTTAGCGACAGCAAAAAATTTCTTACCTGAGATGGATCTAACGTGACCTATGAGCCCTTTGTTTTATACTGTTTACTTTCATCTCTTTCATATTGTCAACACTTTTTAACTTTTTTCTGATGAGGCCACAGTTATAAATCCATATTTATTTAGGGAGAGTTTGCTCCCTATTTTTTTTTCTTGTCTTAAAGTAGCTAGCATTTATATTACGCCACAATTTTATGGTGGAGCCATTCATATTTCTTAACATTTTCTGTCTTAACAAAATTCAAGTCAATCGTCTTAGACTGGAGCGTGAATTCCAGGGAGTTCTTGTGCCTCTGACTGAGGAAACTTTCATTTCTTTAAGCCTTGATTTCCCAAACACTTGATTCCAGTTGATTTCTCCTAATTTATTGAGGACTTCTCTTTTGAACTGGAAATACGTGCATAATAAAATTAAACTAAAATTTCAAGGTCTATTCCAAATTTTTGAACAGTTATTTTGAAAGTTTACGGTTTTAATGCTTAATATATATCATAAAAAATACATTTGCTGTAACATTCCATTTAAAAGAAATTGGAAATATTGATACTATGTTTTTTTCTCTACTGTATCTTTCCACAAGAACACCTTGAGGGGAGTATCTTGCTGTCACAGCTGACTCATAATGAACACAGGTGTGTTTTGTCTTTGACTCAGAGTCAGTCACAGATGCCATAGAAATCAAAATCTTTCAGTTGCAACTTGAGCTAATAAAATACAATTACAGTACCATCAGCAGGGAGAACTCTCCCACACAGCCTGGTGAGCACCCTGGGGGGAATGTTTTTAGTATAGTGCACAGTAAATTAACCACTAAGCACCCATTAATGCTAATGAGAGCTCCATGGTTAATTTCCTGAGCACTGCGCTGAAAAGATACCTGTAGGTATTGGTTTTAAGCCTGTCTACCGTACATTTAGTCTAATAAAATGTACTGTAAAAGTGAGCCGACCATCTAATTCAACTATTAAAGCTGTCCTTACAGTGTAACTTACACAAAGCAAGTTAGTCAGCCTGCTAAAGAAAATAAGGTCAATGCAGATTAATAGGAGACGCTTTTCAAATATAGAACAAATGTATTTTCATGCAAGATGCAAATCAAGTATGCAAAAGAAAGTGCACAGTATACTTTAGGACAGTGATCAAAGACCTCCTGTTCTGCCCTGATAGCTGTAGTCTTCAGACATAAGGGGGGCAAATTTCTGATAACACAGCACAAAGATATTATACCTGAGTCTGTCATTCGTATATACACCAATATTTTTACTTAGTAAAATAAATAAAATAAAATAATTTACTTAGTTAGTTACATTCCAGTGGTGAAAGTCACTTAGCTGAAGGTTCTATTTTCATTTGAACTGTATTTTGAATGTTTATATTTCAAGATATCATGACAAATTTTAAGCGGAAGTTGCAGCTGTTACATCCTTAATGATACATTTCCAACTCATGCTTCAACAGCCATCTCTGATTACACCAGCATTAGCTAAGTTGTCCATAAGATGAGACAATTCTATTAAGCTACAGGATCAGATCTCAAGGAAATGTTTTGTAATTTCATTAAAAGGGGATATAATTTTTCTTCCCATGCGTTGGTCAGGACACCGGTCCCACAAACCCTTACAACTTAAATAGCTCTAAATTAATAAAAAATGAAACACATTTTAAAATACCTTGTTTAACTATAGCTGCATGCTGGTTGTGTTTATCTTTGGAAATCATGTGACTGTAGTACCTTTGCCAACTTGCCCTCATCTCTCCATAATTAAGCTGTGGTTCCTTAATCCTTTGTGCTGAATATACAAGGATAGAAACCCTGAAACGTGATGGCCCTTTCCATGGACAACTCTACCACTGCTGAACTCTTGTGGTGATTTGGAACTGGCACTCCCATCCTTTAGCACCTAGAAAATTTTGCATCAGAGAAGCAAGGAAGGAAGGTTCTTAACATCTTATTATCTTTCATTCTTCTGTTATATTCTGTAGTTCTTCAGTAATACACATTACAAACAGGCTGGTTTTGTTTTCCTCTGGCTTATCATTTTCAGATTTAGATTCATTTTTAGAATCTAAGGTTCTCTCAGCGCAGGAAAGAAGAGCTACTATGGAATCCTCAGCAAATGCCCAAAGGACAAGCAAATCCATACGTTTTATTATTTATTTCTTATAACATAGCACTAATCAATAATCAGAACCACTGTGCAGGCAGAGTATAAATAGTCTTCCCCAAAAACTGACAACATAACCTCAACATAAATAGCCAAGTCGAAGGTTTCTGTCAGAAGCTTTGACATAGCTTAAGTCACCACATCAAAGTAGTTTCAAAGACATCTATTTATGTTTAAATACATTTAATGCTGTACAGCTTCTCTATCAGGTACTAATTAAAGATGTAATTTCAATCTTATGTTGGTGCCTGTGTTTTGGCAGGGAGAGAGTTCATTTACTCCACAGTAGCTGGTAGGAGGCTAGGTTTTTGATTTGTGCTGAGAATAGTGTTGCTGACACAGGGGTGTTTTCATTATTGCTGAGCAGGGCTTGCACAGTGCCAAGGTTTCTGCTGCTTCTCACCCCACCAGTGGGTGGGCTGGGGGTGCACAAGGACTTGGGAGGAGACACAGCTGGGACAACTGACCCCAACTGACCAAATGGATATGCCACACTATTTGGCATCATGCTCAGCATACAGAGCTGGAAGAAAAAGAAGGAGTAATAGGATAGGCATTCCAGTGTTGGCATTGTCTTCCCAAGTCACTGTTACACATGATGAAGCCTGGCTTTCCTGGGGATGGCTGAACACTTGTCTGTCGATGGGAAGTGATAAATTAATTCTTTGTTTTGCTTTTCCTAAAGGTGTGGATTTTACTTTACTTACTCCATCATCTTTACCTCAACCAATGGGTTTTCTCACTTTCACTGTTCTGATTCTCTCTCCAGTCTCATTCAAGGGGATAAATGAGTGGCTATACAGGGCTTAGCTGCAGGCTGGGGTCAAACTGCTTTAGTGAAATATACAATTAATGAGTCCCAAAGAAGCATTTACATCACTCTTTAACATGTATTTGGAGGTGCCCTATTTCTGAAAATTCAGTGTACAAATCCTGCAGTGAGAGGGTAAGCTCTTGGTTTTCAGTGTTGTCTCCAAAAGGCTTTTTAAAAGGCTTATTGGCTAGCAGCTGTTCATGGAATGAACCATCATGGGTTTATGCACATAAAGAATCCTTAGACTTCACATTAATGTCACCCCTTTTAAACTCAGTCATGCTATTCAGTTTCTCTAATGTGCAAACTTAGGGAAGCATACAAACATACAGGTCTTTCTGTCATGGTAGAAGAAACATATACAGATATTGAGCATGCAATTCTCCTGACTAGTTCCACCCCCTGCCCCCAGTCACATCTCTACTCAAGCTATTTCAATTGCAAATGAATGTTTGCTAAATAATTGGCTACTGAAATGCTGTCTTGAGACACCTTTACCTATACTACCATCCAATTGCTTACAGAATTTTCATTTAGGTTCTCTTCACTTTTTAGATTTTCCCTCAGCCATGTTTTTCTTATATCTACTTTTTAGTAAGTCAAGCACAAATCAGCCAATTTTCCTTCCCTTAAGCATGCACAAACCAATTCCAGAATCTTACTTCAAGTTGTCTTAAAATTATTTAAACTAGGGATTGAACATAATCATCAAAGCTTTGCTAACTTTTCATATAAAACACTCAAAGTGTTCATCAGATTTTCGCTTTCAGATCAAAGTGATAGAGCACACAAAGCATTTCAGCTACAATAATGCAAAGGTGCCCTCTGGGAAAAAGAGCCTAGATTTTCCATGTTAATGCTCATCCATTCTCTAGATTATATTGCAAAGCAAGAATTCAGGATGTTAGTCACACTTCAGGTTTATCACACCAGGTTAGATTTTTCCATGCCTGCTTGAAGCACATGTCAGTTGTATACTTAATCCACATGAAAAGCCGGTTCTCTAGATTTGCAATAACAAGTATATGTGATCAAACAGAATTCTATGAGAGTAAACAGCAAGAAAAGTCACTGTTTCTTGACTGCAGCCCTATCAACAAATAGTCTTGTTTCTCAAGACTCTCTAGAGCTGTACAATCAAAGTATAACTATTTTAATAAAATACAGTAAAATACAACAAACAGATACAGAAATGTGAGGTTGTGAAGAAGACATATTTGAGTGAAAGGAGTAAAACATAGATCATTCCTCTTAAACAATCTATTTCCAGGACTCTCTATAAAGAAGACTAAATAGATTATTTTGTTCAGAAAAATAAAAGGCAAAATAAAGACATAGCAATTCTTCTGGAGGAGACATAAACTCAGCGAAGGCTTGACTATTTCCACATGCTATGCCATTTGATAGGAAAATTAAAAAAAAAATGCTGGCACTTCAAACTGGCAGAGTAGCTATCCATTTAAAACCCTGTATCAGATTACCAATACCATGTGATGTCTTATATAAAGCTGGATAACATTCATGATCAGTTTGTATCCAGTACAAAGCTCCTCATAAATAAATAGGGCTAGAGGCATGTTTTGATGGCAGAGGGCATCCTACTGCTCTGTTCTTATTGAAAGATGGCCCTGGTCTAGTAAAGATATGTTTTGTTGGCAAAAAGTCTGCTATCATCTGGTTAAGTGGAAGAATGTTCAGACATGAAGCTGAAGCAAACATTTAAGCTTAATCTTGAAGGCAAGTGATTTACTTTGTAGCATTTCAAGGCTATTTATTTTACAGTACACCAGCTTGTTTGCCTGGAATCAGCGTGACTCACAAAATCTTGTTAAAATGCAATATTAGGAGGAGGAAAGAGAAAAATAAGAAAAAAAAAAGAAAAGGAAGAAGAAACAGAGCAAGAGTTAGGAGTTAGAAATATAAGTAGGAAAAGAAGCAAGGATTTAAACAAAAAAAGAACATTAGAGAATGAGAATATATCAAGTAAATATACATTTAACTTTATATTCCATTTGAACCCTCTAACAGAGCCCTTGCTAACTCTGGGCAGCAGTTTCTCTTGCAAATAGCTTCATAGGCATCAGTGGGACAATTTCTGAGAATTACTGCATTTTTATGTCACTTAGAAGTGGACTACATAGTCTTTCAGATGATAATTAACAGAAAAGACTACAGAGTAGTCAGAAGGAAGAGAATATATATTCTGTAAACTCAAATATCAGAGTACCAAAAATAGAGGCTAGTATTAACCACTGGGAACTTAGAATTAATGGGTCTTTTAAGAGATTTGGATTTATTCCACACACAAACACATAAACATTATCTTGCTTGCTATTTCACCCATTATTTTTCTACAGCAACGTTGATTAATTAACGGAAGTTTTAAGTCTTCGTTGGTCCCTTCCCTCCTGTTCCCCCAAGTACACCTCTTTTTTTTACACTAACACAGGGAAAATATAATGCAGCTACTATTTAAATGGAAGCAACTATTAATCTATGAAGATACTAGTTAAAATAAATACAAGCAGTCAATGCTGCAGCTTTTATCAAAGCTTTGAGCTATTAGTTCCCACACTGACCTCATCAGTTACCTTTTTTTTTGTTACATAAACATGCCTAAGTATTTATCTACAAATTTAGCCTATCAATACCATTTTGTGAAGACATTTCCACTGAATTATCTAGATCCTCATAAAATTTGTCAGTAATGTTACAAAGAACCTAACTTTGATATCAGCTTCAGTTAAGGAGACATTAGATAGTCATTTATTCTCAAATTCAGATTTCTAGTAATACATACATACAGCAATAACCACCTTAAAATTTATCTCATTTGAAAGATACATTGCATTTCATATTTCTATGTTGATATTAGATGTTACAAGACATTTTCAATATGCACTGAGCACCTCACTAGTCTCTCACATTTTCCTTGGCTTAGCTCTTTTCTAGGTGAGAGTTTTGCTGTGTAAATGTCTTGCTGTTGCTACACAGTGAGTCAGTGGCAGAGTGCATGAGGGCTGAGGATTGCTTTTTGCATTTTCAACAACCAAAGATGGTGACAGGATCCCTAAAGGGGGCTCCTTTAAGGTACAAGTTAAAGATGCGTCTGCCACTGCAAGTCAGTGGCCAACAGCCATCATCTCTTCATCGTTTGTATGTAGATGTGACAGCCTCCATCTGTCTCTGGTGCTTGAGCCCAAGCAGTCACAGGATTTAGGAAAAACATGTAGGTAGATGGAAGAAAGACTTAAGACCAGTAAAAAGGATTAATTACTCTCTCACCTTCACTGGCTGCAGTATTAACTGGTGGAATAGAAACACAACTAACGGACAGAAGCTACTTTTCCTAGCACTGAAGACTACCACAAGAACAGATTTTAAAGTAAGTTTTTGGACTGCTTACTGGCTTTGGCTAAAGAAATTAATCACACTCTGTCTGTGAGTCCCTCTACAGAGAAACAACTGATTCCAAGAAGTTCACAGTCTCGCCCTCCACTTTATTCAACACTTGAACTCCCCACCACTAGGGAAGAAACATAGGAGGGTTGTATGTGCACAGAGTCCTTTTTACTTTTTAGGCAGGACCTGATGATAACTAACAAAATGAGAAACAGAACCAATGAAAACTTGAGGTCTTTATGCAAAAAGACCTTTAATTAAAACAAGAAACTATTATACAGATCTCTTACAACAGCTTTCTACAAATAAGTTCATTTTCCTCTCTTAACATTTGTTATTCCAGTATTTGCAGGTTTTGACTTTTTTTTCCCAACAATTTTACTACAATGTGAATATTATTATACATGGTCATTTGCATATATCAGTCTACAGAAAGAAAAGAAAAAATAGATAATATTACTAAAATAGTAAAAAGGACACAAATCACATTGTATTACTCTCTTTACTCATAAATGAAATGCATTTTCTTTCTATTTCAACTAGGAGCAGTTATTCAGAATTTAAGTATGCTTCCTGAGAGCACAAAGTTAGATTAACTTTTAAAAGAAAGCAACTACAGCCATATTATACACTTGTAAAACAAATCCTTTTGAGATTTATCCTGCCTACCATGTTTGATGGATTTATCACCACATCCTTTTATCTAATGTTCAACATTGGAGAAATTCTTTGATTTTGAAAGGAGCAGGAGAATGAAGAATGATTCAATTGCATCACAAATGAGATCAGGTTGCTCCTAACATCTAGGTATAAAGGATCAGAATTATATTAACACTAAAAATAACTTGCAAAGGCAGAACAACACAATGGCATTAAATAGTATGTGCAGAAATACTAGAAAAGAAAATTGGTGGAGAAGCAAAAAGCTGAAGATATTTCATCAGCCAATACTCAGAACCCCTCCAGGAGGTGTCAGGTATGGCTCACAGTAATCTGGCCCTGGGACCTTCTGAAGTCACAGGTGATCTGGCAGCAATAAGTGGTGTTTCAGCAGACAGAAGAAGCAGCTGGTTTCCCTAATGGATCTTACAATGAGTCACACCAGTGGGATCCCTCCGCAGGTTAAGACGTGAGGAGATTGATCTTTCTAAAAAACAGACTTGAACATGCCTAGAGACATCAGGATAAAGTGGCCTAATCCATTGATCAGCCCCTGGAAAGTCATGGATGGGTAAAGCCAGTCTATCTGCTTGCAGATGACTGCAGCCTCCTATCTCATGTCCCCAAAGACATGCAGGTAGTTATTGGCCAGTTTGAAACTTCAGCAAGGCTCTTTAGGCTTACAGTTCCTTTAACAGAAGTGTTAATTCAGTCAAGGCCAGAAAAAGCTGACTCTGCAATGTTCAGGGCAATGAAAAATCCCCTTGCTTGTGTGCATTTCAGATGCAACCCTGCAGATGCCAGGCTAGGAAGATGCTATATTGGCTTGGCTGGTAATCAGGTGCTGTCTAGGGAAGGGATATGATGATGATGATCCACAAGGGAGGGCCGTCACGTAACACTTGTCTCTACCATGTCTCACAGTTGAGAGATTTAGGCTGCATATCCTTGATAGGCATAACCTTGCTATTATGTGCTTCCATCAGCTCAGTCCCCGGGCTCTTCCGTGATTAACTGAATAATTCCATTTGCAGGACATGATACCTAGCTCCACAGTTCTGGAGCACAGTATATTACTGGCACTGAAGTTAGGATAATCACAGCTGGATGGCCACGTAGCTTGTCTACACGATGACACAAGCCCTCAGGTCACTATTTGCAGAGGGCTCAAATCAGAAACTCAAACACGGCAATAATCTTAAAGCTAATCTCATCACGTAACCAACAGACTTTAGTGGGAGAAGATTACTGCTCTGTTCTGGCAAACTTGGATAATATTTCTATTGTTGTCCTGAATTTTGGCTATGAACCCTATAAAGCAAAAGAAAGAAAAGCAAGTAAAAAAATAAACAATAATATCCTGTCTCCTCTGTGATATACCACTGTACCAGCCTCTGCTCTCACCTTAAAATTTATAAATTGTCTTTTACAAATAAGGAGATACTGCAGCTTTTACAATACTTTTGAGAAGATACTACATCCTCACACTGGCAGCAGAGAAAAGCATCTTAGAAAACTGCTTCTTCATGGAGTAGGTGAGCAATAATCTGTCAGAAACAAATTGCGATACTGCCACAGCAAACACAGGGAAAAAAATCAGATCCATCACACAGCTAATTCAAATTGAAGGGTATTAAACAGGATTTACCACAAGTAGCTTGCACATTTTTTACACTGCATTCTTAAAAATGTTCCTTCAAGATGTGCAAGTAATAGGTTAAATTGATGAAACTCTTCCAGGTATCACAAAAAGAAAGAACTATAATTTGTTTGGGGTGTGAAAAATAACTGTAAAACCTACTGCCATGAGATTTTCAAATTTCAATGATGTATTTTAATATTAAATTCAAGGTTGAAAATATACATATTCCTTCACAAAGATTGCCTGTATGGAGCTTCACCATTGCAATTTGGGTACTTGATCTTCAAAAGTTCTAAGTATTCAACAGCAATAAATGTGAATGAAAAAGGCACACATAACAAAGCACAGGGGTTATTCTATATAGACTTGTATGTACTTTGTTCTCAAGGCCAAGATCACAAGTAATATATTCTGGATATCTATTTGATAGTTTGAGTTTTTACTCCACAATAGAAATGCCAATTTTAAAATGGCTGAATGAAAAAAATATTTTTCCTACTTCCTAGTCATGAATATGCCATCATAATATCTTTGTTCTCACTACACAGTGAGAATGTTTATTTCAGTGAGAGTTATTTATTTCGATAATATAAAGAAGCCTTTTCTAGACATGAAACTGTTACTGATAATTGCTTTTTTATTTATGAAATGATAAATTCTCCTTCACAGGCCTTCATTCTCATCCTGCAGAAATCTGATTGGCAGGTATACCCACACCAGAAACTATCCATGATCCCGGGTGTATGATGCAGAGTATGTTTCCTTTTCTCATGATAATGATAATATGAGCCGTAGTGCATAGTCTTGCTATGTAATATGAGAAGATATATAGGTGATCTCTTGCTCCATAGAGGGTTTACAGATGCATGATTACTTCCTGTAGAAATATTTTACAAAGCCTTTTTTAACTGTTAGGATATATATATGTGGAAAAAATATATTTTTCAGACAGGGTGAGTTTGATTCTTAATTGCTTGAAATTTGCCACTAATTTGTTGTGACTACAACTAAACTGTGAGGTTCATTTTATGTTTTTCTGTAACAGGCCCAAAAATTTTTAGAGAGGTAAGCTCATGTTTTCATGAGATAAATGATCAATGATGAACTGTTCTTCGTTTTCGTGATACCACATCTGTGGATTGTTACATTCACAAACAACTTGAAAAATTGCAAGTGTCCAAGTGTTGCATTTGTTTTGCTGTTTAGATCTAGAAGGCAACATTTCTTGTTCAACAGTAGCTGATCCTTTTTCCCACATCACACAGTGCCGATGAAGTCAGCAGGGATGGGATGTGCCACCCAGCTCCAGGCTGCAGGCCATGAGCCAGGCAGCAAGCTCCTGCAGCCAAGGCTGTGTTTATTGCACCCTCTTCTACAGGGGGCATTGCCTTACTGGGAACAGCTTCTGCTTCCAGTAGAACAGCAGCTCAAGTAGTGAGAGGTGACGTTTTTCAATAGAAATGCTTCTCCTCTTTTTATCAAGTATCTTGATACTAGCAAACAAAGCTAGCAAGCTTGTTCCAAAATGAAGCTTGCAGGCTGAGAGGAGAGGAAGAGCATTTACAATATGGAATTGATCCATTTTAAGTGTTCTAGTTGGCAAATATGTTAGAGGGAAAAAAAAAAACCCAACACAGTCTGCAATAGATAATCTGGCATGAATCAGAAACAATATTTTGTAGGTGGGCCCTGCACAAAACAAGGTCCATTAGGCTCAAAGGACACTGCAACAGAACAATGTAAGCAGACAGGAAGTCTGCACTAATAAATATGCCCATTGGGCCAATGCCACTGCCTAGCATGGCATAGATACGTACAGAAGGATTATACACTAAATGGTGCAAACACAGTCCAGTCCATCTGTCATAAACATTAAGTCCAAAGGCCACAGGTGCAGATGGCACTAAAAAGTAAAAATTACACCCAGGCAGAGACCACTTCGTGTAATATGGAGAAGAAAAAAACAATCCAGCAAAGCAAAGCAAAAAAAAAAATTCCACTGATTTGTTTCCAATCAATAAATGTTCTCAGAATGTCCTTGGCAATCTCTGCTTCTTCCTTTCCCGCTGTCATTGTACATGCATAACATACATTTTATTTCACAAAAGTACTTTGAGCATTCAGGATCATTTTTTATTCAGTTAAGTAGGTTTACCAGATATTTTGGCAAAAGGCAAAAGATTTAAAGTATGATTCAGTCCTTCATTCTAGTGTGTTGAGAATAGAATGTATTTTGCCTTTGGAGATGGAATGTTAGACTCCAGGTATATTTTGTTTGAGGAATGTTCCATAACAAAAAGCTAAACAAAAAAGGAGGACAATGTGCTTCTCTCCTTCATAGTCCAGATAAACAGAAAGGAAAATTCCATATTTTAAAGTTCTCAAGAACAAAGAATTTCTGCTTTTTAATCATTTTACATAACACTTGCACATGAAGTTGATTTCTCATGCTGAAATATCTTTAATACATATGCTATGTATCTGCAGATCATGTGCATAAAAGTGGCTAACCACCACAGAACACACTGTATTATAGTAGCATTTAATTCACCATAGTTTTCTTCTTTCACAACCACCACAGGGAAGTAACCAAAGATCCAGAGCTAAATGGGAAAGAACATCCAAAAGGGGTTCTAAAAACTCTTCCTCCAAGTGAAAGAAATCTTCAGAATAAACACTGGCTCTTCAAGATTTTGTCTATATCTACCTAATTAACTGTATCTCAAACCTGTGGAAGTCAGAATTTCAAGTTTATCCTTTTTCAGCCATACTTTGATGCCGTTGTAGAACTTGTACAAGCACTGGTCAATTTGTCGGCTGATTAAAGGAAGGATACTAATTCCACAGCAGCACTTACAAAAGAGTTTTAAAATTATAACAAGATGCTCATATCTTTGATGGGGTGTTAGATAGTGTATCACAAAGAAACAAAAGCCATCCAAGATTATAATCATATCCCAACTGTATAATCCCACTGAAATTCCCACTGGCAACCCCAGTGTTGTTTCAGAAAGAGAAGTCATTTTATTGTCCTCTTACCAATCTCTTGAACGTTTTCTTGCTACAAGAATAAACCTTATCTTCCCATTTTAATCGGCATTGCCCATTGTGCCTCATTCACTTTGTTCATAAAATCTGAACTCCAGGAATCAATGAAAGAAACCTTGATGACTTTACAGCAGCAATATCTCTAATATTGTATAAGCAGATGTATAGGACGTGATGCCTTTTTTCTTTCTTTTGGACAGAGTGTGTAACTGTGCAGCAGACCTGGTAATCACAGAAATGATTATGCATGCTGTTTCTTTTTTGTTCTTGCAGCCAAGTACTGTAAAGATCTAATAATACAGAAATTAATCAACTGAATGCTATTCCCAAAACATTTAAAATTTTTGGAAAAAACTCCAAGTTGTAGAGTTTTTAATTGTTAAGATGTACATACCCATTAAGCAAGTGTTTGAGTATGGTCTCTACAAGAAATAAAATGGGCAGCATCAGTGTCACTTTCCTAAAGTCTCAATTTTAAATCATTTGGGAAAGGGATTTTTGTTTTAAATCAAGAAGTATGAACAGGGACTTTGAAGACCTGTTTCTTCATGTAATGCCAGAGGATTGTAGTATTTAAGTTTTGCCTTACAGCTGTGGAGAGATCCAATATCTCATAAGCGGAGCACATTCCCATTTAATTCCCATTTAACAGCTGACTACCCAAAGTTATCTGGCTTAACCATGGATTACAACTAGGGACTTTTCCAGTATCCAGTTTCTAAGTGTTTATTCCCACACTGATGCTGCAATGACAGCTGAGGCTACAGCTATTCCTACTTATTCCACTCCCCCGTCCTCAGTGACCGGGAATGAAAAGAAAAAAATTTCCTGTCTCATTGATAAGGTCTACTGGTGCAACTGTGAGCAGATGAGACCTCACACTGCTGTATTTTAAGTCAGACAACTCTCATATTGCATACAAGATGTAATAAATGTGATGCTGTACCCAGCCTCCCAACAAGGCTTACTTATCATGGCCATTGTGGTGACACCTACTCACACAATATTAGAGTTCTCATTTCCTGTTAGCTCGGAACTTAGGCAGAGTTTGCTCCCATTTCCATTCACAACACTGTGACTCCCAAATATCCCTGGCTACCCACAAGAAGATGAGTATCCATCCATCCATCCATCTCCAGCTCTTAGGGCCCATGCCCTTATCTCCTCATCTCCCTTTGTGCAGCTGGACACCAACAGCAATAACTAAGGATGATGATATCAATGTTAGAGTTCAGGAAAGCAACAAAGATGCTTTCCCCTGGAGTTGAATCCACTGAATGGGACATGCTGAAACTATCCATGCAAAGTAAATAAAAAAATTATTGGGAGATTATAAATGAAGAAGCTAATAAGCTATATAGATAGTGCAGTGAAGAGTGGATGGATTTCACAGGCAGTTGAGGGATAGTTGTATGGTCATTCACAGACAGCTGAAGGGAACCACTGGGGACCTTCTGATGAGTGCAGTCCTGCAAGGTCAGCAGTGCCCAGGGAACTGTAGCAGAAATTCCATGCAAGGCCATGAGCACACTAGCAACGGTTTAAGGAACACTGACCTGGCAAAGTGATACAGCAAACTGGGATCAGTGGGGGAAAAAAATGGAGCAAGCTGGTTTTTGGGAGGAGACTGAAGCAGGAAAGAGTAACCAGAGAGATGGAAAAAAAAATCTGAAAATAGTTATTAGAAGTTATGCAAGTCCTGTGAGCAAGCAGTGCTGCCTGCCAGGTAGTCCTGCCTTTGATGAGCCCAGCCTGAGTCAGGACTACAAACCAAACTTGTAAACAGACAATGCAAATATCAAACCTGCCTCTGCAATAAGGAGAAAGGAAACTGGGCAGAGGTATTTTCCTTGGCCTAAAAGGACAGCATCTGGACAGGACAGATTGAACATGCTGGCACAACTCCAGGACTGATTACATTGGTCTCTTCCCAGCCACTTCCTAATATCTTTCACAGTATAAATCCCTACAGTAAAAGATTGACTACAATGTAGTCTACATTCCCAAGCAGAGTATTTTCTAGCAATGACCCAAGAGGCTTCATTTCTTTCCTTCTACTTTTAGCTCCCATTCCTCATTGTTAGTCATGTTCATTTGGCATAAGCAAAAGGTAGACTTACAAATATTTGTTATCACTCTCTTTATTCTACTGTTTTCACTTCCAAGCAATCAGATTTCTTTTGATTTCCTTTACACAGTTCTTTCTTCCTTAGCAAAAATATTCACATAAAATTTCAGGGAAAAAGAACAAAACAGAGGATAAGCACCATCAAACCAAACCAAGACACAGCTCAGAATCCATAGCCATCACTTCCCTAGCAAGAACATTCACCACCCTGGCCAAACAGCTGTACTTGTAAATTTTCAACATTCCAGGAACAACAGCAAGAACTATTCTGCAGGAAGAATCCTCCCAGCAGACATTGGAGGTTCAGAGACCTGGATAAGCCCTAGAATGCCAAACCTTTTTATATTTTTCTTTACAGTCTGTGTGAAAACAATACTTTACCCTTACAAATTAGTGAACTACTACTTAACTATTACTGCCTAACTTGAAGGGAATCTCTTGCAATGTTTAGTGTTTCTTTAGAGCTGCTTAGCAGCCCAAGCTCACCTGATGCATATGAGTGGTGAGCTTCTTTACGAGGCAGAAGGTAGTATCCACTTAAAATGAAAACATTATTACAGAAGTTTCCACACTATTATTTTCTCAGGATTGCTCTGCCTAAAAATGATTTTTTTTTTTTAATTTATTTTTTTTACTGGCAGGTATCTCTTTTCTAGATTAAACAAGCCCTGCTTTTACAGAGTTTCTTCACAGGACTTATGGTGCTACCTCCAATAATCTTGCTAATTCCCTGCTGAACTTGCTCCAGTTGATCAACTTTTGCCTTGAATGGAGGTACCAGAACTGGATGCATTGTTCTAGATGTGCCCTAATTAGTACCAAGTATAAGGAAATCACAACTTTCTTTGACCTACTGGCAGTCTGCTGTTGACACAGCAGAAAGATTTCTTTTGCTTCATCACTGTCAGCATACAATGTTTAACCAACCCACTGTCCACCAAGACACTGAGGAAGTTACTGGGCCAGGATCGGCTTCTGGACAGCCTCCTAAGGAACTCAGATTAAAAAGTGGAGTATGAACCATTAACTCCTTGAATGAATTCAATGATCCATCTGTTTTCTATTCATGTACCTGTCCATCCATCTAGTCTGTAAATACATTGCATCGATATTAGGATGTCATGGGAGATTGTTAAAAAAAACTTGCTAAAGTCCGAGCAGATGACATCCCCTGTGCTCCCCTTAAAAATTAATCCAGTCAAACCTGTGCTCTCATTGCAGATGCTACTGTGTTGGTAAAGAATTCAAATCCATGCTACTCCAGATCACTTTTTTGTAAAGGAACGTGATATAATCATACCAAGTATAAACATTCATATTCTCTGTGGTCATCTTTGCCACCAGAATTAAGCTGCCAGGAAATCTTTACTCATATCTTTTCTCTGAAGTAGCATAAATCTGCTAGCAAAATGGAATATCTGTGGCACATGCGATCACATGATTAACACTTCTATAGGAGCACTACTAATAAAATTATTGCTGAGAAAAATAGAAAAAATATTTCTGTGAGTCAAGTTCATGAGAAATGTGTTTCAGTTTCATGCTGTTTAAAGCTGCAGTCAGTATTTTTTTCAGACTTTTATCTATATTTCATCCAATTTTAATGAAGTGTTTTCTTAAGTTTAACATCTTAATTCCTGGAAAAAAATAATGTCCATATTAACTTGTTGAGATCATAAAATATATTAATAAGCTCCTAAGTATCATTTCCCTGCAGAAATTTCATTATGTTCTCTATGGATTCATATACATATACAGATCTAAAATATTAATGTATTGACAAAAATACAATACATAAAAAATAGATTAAAAGCTTTCAGAAGAGCACACTTTTTTCTGGACCAATGTGAAATCCCTAAAGAATAGTAAAATAATGTATTCAAATAACATTGCTATGTATTATATTTTCACAGTGTTGGGAAAACCTAGTGCATAAAATTGAGACTGCAACGTGCCATCAAAATAAAAAAAGAAAAAACTGGACCATGGAAAAGTAAGAAAAAGTAAATGCATTTGTTAAATATTTTCTATTCTATGAAGCCTATTCTTACTAACACCTTGCACTATATTGACTAACCACAAACATCTACTACAGAAGACCTTGATGTATTACAGAGTGTTGATAGAAGAGTTATTCTATACAAAATATAGGATCCAATGTTAGCTGAGACTTGTTAAAAACATAAATATCTTTTGAAGTGGTTTTGCTTGTAAACATAAACATGAATATGTATTACAAAAACTGAATTCACACTTATTTTGTTTACTGTTAGCAGTGTGAGTATTAAACTCTTAGAAATACATATGGGTAAGAGAAATAACAGAATTTTTCTAGGAAAGGGGAATGATTTTCAGAATTTCTAGAAAGCTTTAATACTGCATATTCCTCAAATTTAATGTTGAGACCATACAGTTCCTTAACTTTAGTTCACCACAACACATAAGTTGGTTGCTTTTTTTTTTCTTCTGTTCCCAGTATACGTAAGACACTCAAGACTTGTGTCAGGTCTGTATGGATTTCAGTGTGAGTCAAAGAATATCAAGAGTTTAGACTGGGATCTGAAAGTTGTCCTTGACAAATGAGAATGTGAAGAAATGAAAACCAAAAGCCTAGTATTGACTTGAGAGTCACAGTGAAAAGGAGAAGTAACAAACTCCCAACAGAAATCCAGGATAAAATGAGAAACATCCAAAATCAGCTACACGATCCAATGTAATATTACCAGGGAAAATCATAATTTCTGATTCTTAAAGCACATTAGGAATAAAGATGCCTCCATAGATATGTTTAATGTAAAATATTTATTTTTATGTAAAATGATAGAACCATCAGAAACGAAACTGTGATATTGACGTTTTCTTGAGATATATGTCTACATTACCCAAAATTATACCAACTGCTTAGGCTGTCCATTGATTCCTGAAATGGGTGAAAAATCTTTATTTTTTTTCCTCCCTACTGAATGTTTGAAATTAGGGTTTATTTGCCTACATTTATCATTCCAATTTATTGGCTCTAATTTATTTAAGTTTATTTCGCAATCTGCAGATTGATAATGTAATTACCAGCAAGGAGCCTGAATTTATTCAATTGCTGGTGCAAGTGCCACAGCTTCCTTGTTTACATGAGGAGATTTTCACTAGTGCTGCTATCTTGGTCACTGATCACCACTGACTGAATCAGTGCTATTCCCATCTGGACACAAGCCCACATTTTTTTGATATGTGCCTAAACAGAGCGCAAAGCTTTAGAGCTGAATGACAGATACCTTCATTTCAGGTAGCATAAAGATACTGGTAGTCACCCCTGCACCCATATGCATTAAAGTGAAGAAACATATCCCTGAGTTAAACAAACACAAATGAGGTTATATAGTGGCAGGATAATTTAACTATGCATAGCTACTTTGCAGGGGAGAACTACAAGCAAGAAAAAAAAAATAATAGATCAAAGACATCAGAAGAGGAGGAAAAAAAGAGAGAACATAATGTTACTACACTTGTATGTATGAATGTAATACCACAATCAAGAAAATATCAAACATTGATCTATGAGAGACTGGGAACTTCAGTGCTAAGATAGACCTTCTCTTTCTTGGTCATGAACAGCTTGGCTGCAATCTCCTATTTTTGGTCGGGATGCAGATAAGAACAGAAAACTTCTAGAATAGCTTTCCACTTGACTAAACTATACATTTTCAGCAATATTATTTTGGTCTCTGAATTTTGGGAGTCTATATTCAATATATAACAAAAAAAAAAAAGGCAGATCAAGTGTTGATGAAATTTAACACACAAGCAAACTTAATTGAAGCAAGAGTCCACTTGGACTTTTGGACTTCAACATCAACTGCATAAAACCAGAGCACCAAGTATTATAAATAGTACCTTAATTTCAACCTTTGCACTACTTTTCAGGAAAAGCATTCGAGGAGAAGGGCTCCCTCCCAACAATAGCTAATGAAGACAATCACTTACTGCAACTGAGCACTTCCACTGTGGCTCAGCTAACTACAACTTCTCACAGCCTTTTTAACCAAGAAAAAGTGAAAGAGATATGCAAAAGCCAATTGGAAAATATAGTTTGTCAAAGTGCTATGGACAACAGAAGCCTAGGTGGGGAAAAAAGGTGTATTTGACTTTTGGATTCAATATTATTTTCTCAAAACACAACCAAATCCAGGAGTGCAATCAGTACTTAAAGTAGATTCTTCAGTTTTAAATAAGAACTGAATTGAGAGGAATCGAGTGGAAAGTTTTGGTAAAAATTTGAACTTATACTGGAAATTGTCATTTGACTTACCATCAGCTGTATGCCACTCTATTAGATTGGATCCTGTGTTATGAAAGAAATGAGATTATTTCTACATTTCCTTTGCCTCAGAGAAAAAAAGAGGTGAAACAAGCCTGTAGACCTTCTGGTCTCACCACTGATTCAAACAGAAGCACTTCATTGGCTTCAGTAAATCCATTACTTTATGCTACATGCATAAATGGAGATATTGACATGAAAACCCGTGGTTTGGAAGACCTCTGTGGGATGTTACACAGAGGATTGCAGCAAAAACATATCACGAGTCAGATACGCAACAGCAGTTTAGAACATCTCTCTCTCCTTCCCACCTCAATTCATACTTCTGACAGCTGCTACGGGGAATCCCTCCCCTTCAGTAATCCTCCCTTTAAAGCCCTTGCAGCTTCCTTCACACTCATGGCAAACAGCACAAGTGCCTGTGAGGAAGGGTTGCAGAGTCTCAGTCTGGTTCCTGTCACTTTTAAGAGCATGATAAAGCAAATGAAAAGAAAGTACGACTTTCAAAGGTGTTGGATTCTTTCCAATGCCTCCATGATCAATTTAAAGAAGCACATGAAAGGTAAACAGAACAAATGAAAAGGATTTTCAAGAGTATGTACTGTTAGTGTGGCTCTACTCTCTTTAAAGGTACAGGAAATTTCTCCCTAACATCATAGACAGCAGATGTAAATTGGTATTAGAATCAAAGTAGAACAAAACTCCTTTTATCTGGTGACAATCTTTTTTGCAATTCCTTGATATTCAACAGTCACAATTCAATAGCAAGCTACTTTTCAAAGTACTTAGTTGAAGCATAAGGAAATAGGATGGGGACAGGCAGGTTGCTCTTTCTAGATCCACAGAAAGCAGCTTCCAAAAAAACTGTTTAGAGAGGAGATTTTGCAGCTAATATATATTGAAGGATCTTTTCATGCCCAGACTATAGGCAGTGATTCTTTTCCTTGCTTTAAATCACAAAAGGAAACCACGAGCAAACAATGGCTTTAAAAAGAGAAACAAAAGATAATTCAACTTTATATAGTTTGTTTGCCTCCCCCCACCCCCCGCATATCTGTGTATATACATGAAGAAAAGACTGTTAAAACGCCACATAAGGAGAATTATCCAAAATTTTTACCAAAAATGAGAAAAATTCTGCTGTTAGTCTAACTTCAAATATTTGAAAACTTGTTCCCTAAAAATTATACTTTCTCCTCCTACTTTTTTTTTTGCTACATAGCCATCAGCTAGACGCAGTTATCACTACAGTATATGTAATAATATTACACATTGATTTCAATAACGATTCCACCAAATAAGTTTTCCAGCTATAACATGCAACAAAATGTTTTGTTGCTGAAATTGATCTGTTTAAGCAGTGTGACATTATCATATTATAAGTATGTTTAATCTATCTTTTGAAGAGGATAGGAATATTGGCTGCAAGCCACTGTAAGCCTTTACCCCATTTTAAAGGAAAAGTTAAAGCTCAAAAGTAGAGAGCATAAATGCACAAAGCCTTGGCACTCTCCTTCCATTTCAGCGCTCTGCACTGACCTCTACTGGTTTCTCCACTTCAGGTTTCATCAGTATGAAACAATCCACTTTCATTGAACTTGTGCACCCTTTTCTTCAAATTCAGGGATGAAGAAAATTGCATCCCACCCTGCTAACTTCTCCCTGACTGAAGGTCATAAAAAGATCAAGCTTACACCTGTTGGTGGCAGTTTATCTGTAGTGAGTGAAACACTATGAAAAATCATCTGTTAAAAAACACCTCTCAGTATATGTGCAACTGTAGGTAGATATTAAAGCTGAAAACTGTCTTAACACTATTGTTATTAAATTTTATATTTTTTTAAATTTAACTGCTCTCATGTCTCACGTTGTAATTAGATGTTTTCTTTATAAAATCTTGGGGTTTAGTATACAATTCCAAGAATCTATGACATAGATCAGAAGTACTACTGCGACACAAATACCAAAGTTGTGAAATAAATTTAACACCTTTTATCATCCCCATTTGACATACTTCTGCTTCACAGAACATGCTTCTCTCTAGAAGGTTCTTCAATACAAATACTTGCTTTAATTAGGGCAGACTTTGCAGCTTTTATAACCACACACTGATTGAAGTACAGTAGCAGGCTTGGCAATGTAAAAGTATCACTGTAAACTCTTTGTCAAACCAAAGTCATTACCCTGTCTTATTGGGAGGAGTGATGCACTCACCACACCTTTTATACAACTAAATGCAGTTCAAACCATCCATTTTTAAACTGATCACAAGAAAAAAACAAAGGCCTAGTTCTTTATGTGCTTACAGTAAAAAGCAACTCTAGTTAGTCATAAGTAAATGAGCAAACTTTTCCATCCTCATTTACCAAAGAACACTCGTTGTCAGCAAAACTCAAAACTTTCCAATTTTAAAAGCATATTTTTAGATCTCTTTGTTATGAAGTTCTTTATGTATGAATAACATTTTACGTATCATGAGAACTTCATTTCCTCTCTGCCCCACCAGTGACTCCAAACAAACTTAGAATTTTTTAAGTCACCTATACCGTCTGGAAAAAAAACCCTACAACTGCTGACCACAAAAACAATAAAGCTTTGCTGTTCTGTTGATATAGATAGTGAAGCAGATCACACATTGTTAATTCGATTTCAGAACAGCAAGATCCCTATTATTCAAGAGGCTATTTTGTGTAATAATGCAATTTTTCTTTCATTTTCTGTAAAAAAACCTTCCTAGATCCTGAACGTAAAAGAAGATCACTCGGATATTCAGCATGAATCTATAATATTTTTATACTGTATAAATACTTGAAACTGGCATCCTCTTTTTGGGGGGGGGGGG
>VZDJ01007755.1:9376625-9448283 GCA_008694505.1 Cyanoderma ruficeps | reverse complement strand
GGATTGGGGGGTGGGGTGTGTTTAGTCACGTTCTCCGACTTGTGGAACACTTATATTGGTCTCCCTTCTTTTAGTGCAGCTGAAGCTCGCAGCACTCCGTGCTGTCGGTGCCCGGAGCCGGGGGCAGCAGGCTGGGGAAGCCCTGGAGCGCCGGCACAGGTCGGGGCTCCGCAGCCGCCCGGAGGTGCCCCCGGTCCCCCCGGCCCGGCCAGCAGAGGGAGGAGAGGGGCAGCCCGCACCGCCCGCAGCCCCAGGGCTCCGCACTCCCTTCGCTCTGCCTCCAGGCACCGCAGCCTCAGCCTCGCTGCCCGCGATGAACACCCACTGCCGGCGCTACCCAGAGAGCTCGGTGGTGCTGCGTTGTGTGGCTTTTCCTCTTACCTTCGCCCAGTGGCTGAGGATGGGTGTCCGCAAGGTTGCCGCTGCCTGGTCGTGCTGGGTCTGCCACCGCTCCGAGACTCACGCTGTTGCTTCTAGGACTTGGATGAACAACTGGATCTGATCTGCTTATTCTGCGCTGTGTTAGAAAGAAAACACTTTGGTGTTCTGTCTCTAGAATTGGGCCTTTGCTCAATGAGCAAGTACATAACCATTCTGAGATTTGCAAATCAGCCTCTTTTTCCACATGTGGGAAATAGAAAATCTTGTTACGACTTCCTATAACTTACGAAGGAATGAAAGACATTGATTTTCACTGAATAAGTGTTGACTGGATCACCATGAGACAATCTTCTTTCCTAAATGCATTTTAAAGCAGTACTTTCGGTTAGCTCTGTGCAAAATATTCAACAACAGCCCAAATAACTTTTTTCCTTACCTCTGGTATCCCAGTGAGGTCACATTCTGTTAAAAACATCCTGTCAAGCTTGGTACAAAAGGGCTCCAAAGAATCAGAATGCAGAAGCTATGCAACTTGCTGACTAACTTTGCTCTGTGTTATTTACCAACCACACAAAGAAAATGCTGTCTATTCAAAACACAGTTCAAAACTCTCTTCACAGAAAGTGAGTGAACAAACAGTCCCATGTCCGATGCTGTAGTCACATCTCCCATGAGGCCCGGTGATAGCTCTGGGGCATGGGACGGAGTGACACCAACAGCAGTCACTACAAGGCACTTTTGTAAACAAGTTGTGTGTGTGTGCAGAGGAGGAGGAGGAGGTGGCGGGTGTTACTCTTTCTCTGTCTTAACATTAAGCTTTATTTGCCTTATCATGTTGAAGCAGAACTTCAGTCCCACTCAGTCCACTGGGCGCATTTGCTGTAGTCCTTGCACAGGATTTTCCTCATTACAACCTTCATTTTCTTCCAGAAGGGATCTAAAAGGGACATATGGAATTTGTGCAGGATCTAGGTTTGGAACTCTGGAGCTCAGTTAAGTAGCAGAAGTTAATTCTTCCAGACTCATCACAGAAACTGACAAACTCAGTGACTTACTCTACTTCATGACCAGAAAAAAACCCCCAAATGGTCTAAATATTATTTTAAATTCATCTATTCTTTGTAAATTTTTACCCCACTAGTCACAAACCCACACCTTGGCAGAGAAGCAGAAATGTCTTTTTCAGCCCCCTATAGGAAGTGATTTACCATACAGACCCAGCACTGCCAGTACTGACCACTGGCCTCTACTCACACCAAGCCACTCCGGTGCCTTTCCTTATACTTACAATAAATCACAAACAACTGTTTCCACATTTGTAAGGATAAATAATTGTTCTCATCAATCCTTTTGTAATTTCATTCTTTGACTGTCAGACCAGGCCTGGAATCCTATTTTTGTCACATTCCAAACTAACCTCACTTCTTATCTCCAAGGTATCCCTTCCCATGCTTGATATTTTTTCCTTAACTATTCTTAAGTAAATATTTTTTATGTTTTCAAAGGTCTAAAAGACAGGTGTTATAAAATATCTGCAGTATAGGCTTGTGAGAGGAAAATATGAGACGGTGACATGTAAAATAAACTCGAGTTGGAATTTTTTTTATGGGGTCTTGATCTGCACCTTTATAATCATTTATCAGTTTATGACATAGGTTATTCCACATCTATATTCCAGGAATAAGTATTATTCCAGGTATGACATGAAGCACATTCAACTGCTGATATTCTTCAACAGCTGAATGGTCCATGACCAACAGTTGGATAACAAAAGTATAGCTTTTAAAATGTAAAGGTTTTCTAGAAATACATAAACCCTTAAGATACGTAGATACATTTCTTTCATGCAAACTTAAAAACAAGGTCCTTAAAATACTAATGGTGAATGATCTTACAAGTAAAATTGTCCAAGTAATTCAGGATTTTTAAAACAAATATGATTGTTTCTCAGTATCTAACAATCAGCTAGTTTTTTGTTAGAGCTGTGCCTTGTCAAACAGTACCATTCTCCAAAAGCAACTACTTACAGATATCAAGTGAACCTTCACTTGTCCATAATATCTGAAGATATTATACCAGTTTTTATTGCTTTTTAGTCTAAACTTTAAAAAGCCAATACGAAGTTTTCCACTGATCTCTGGGGGTTTTTTTATATTTCAATTTTACAGTATAAGTTATTCTTATCTCATTAAAATTAGTAATGTGCTATAGAAAAGTATACATATAGTCTTCCCCCTTCCCAATAACCTCAATTTTTCACTTAATTTTCTGTATCTCAGGAACACATACCCTGCCTAATAAAATACTACAGTAAGTTGATTATTTTCACATTATGAGGTCAGAAAGTTTATAATCCCTGTTTTATGGACTGGGAAAACCTTAGTTAAGTTTTCCTCTTAATTTTTTTCCAAACCCTAGCACCTATTTTTGTATAGGTCAGAAGCAGCACACAGAAGGCTCTACATGACAGCCAGGTCTATAAAATATTATAGAAAATATCTATAAAAGCCTCTCTAGTCCAAGTATCTGATGACTTTTTCTTCTCTATTCCTGATCCTGTAACAAAATTTTGAAAGGTACACTTTCCTTTTATAGGGAACTCTGAACTATGTGAGTAAAAGGAATCTAGCAATTAAAATTGTTTTCAGATCATACTCCTTTATATAATTCCAAGAGAATTATTTTTAACTTTTTTAATTTGTTGATCCTTGTGGATCCCGTCCAATTCAGGATATTCTATGATTTTCTAAAAATCAGCAAAAGAGTTGCGAGGGAGCAAAAAGTGGAGATGTCACTGTGTTAGAGACAGTTTCATGCTCCCTTGTTTAATGCTGTGGATTTCTGTTCATTGATGCACCTGAGGTTATGTGTGCCAGAAGATCTTTTTGTCATTTGCAACCTGACATTCTATGTCCACACACAAAATGGCATTCATTGAAGGGTGCCCTTTAGGCACTGTCCTTCCTTTGACACCTGTTCCCTAAATTTTTGAGGTATGGACTCTCAGTGACTTCATTCAACTTCACAAGGATTATCAGGTTGTTTTATTCATGACTCTAGAAACTGAGACAGCAAAGTCAGACTCAGGTTAGAAGTTCTTCCCTTCCTATCTACTCATTGCATTCTATTAATTTAACAAGACCAGCTGCAGTCTTTTCAAGAATTTTCAAGAAAAAAAAGTGTGCTTTTCAAGAATTGCTATATACTTCAGTCTCATGGAGAAAAAGGGTTAGAAAGTTTAAGTTTTGGTATCAATTTGCCAAATCCCTCCCATGGGAGCTAAGACGTGAGCCTAATAACGTGTTTGATGCCAAAGATTCCTCTCTCTCCCAAATAGCTCCACCAGGGAACTGAGATGAACAAAGATTGATACTAATTATGCACAGAGAGGACACCTAGCTGTAGTCACCAGCCTGATACAGAATTCTCTGGGGATGACAGGCAAAGCTGGCAAACAAAAATGAAGGGAGGTAGAAAGAAAAAAAAAAAAGGAACAACAATGCTGTTTCTGGCTAGTCACAAAATATACCCATCACTTTAAAAAATAAAATACACAAAAAAATCAGGCAGGTCATGAATAAAACACGTATCTCATAACTCCAGGAGCAACACTGTACACAAACCAGTCACATGCTCCCATCAGGTGGTTTAAAAATAAAACAAAGATTTTTAAAAATCCTGTGCTTCCTCCTGTTCCATATAATTACCCTGAATTACAGCCTGGAGTGATTCTGTAGAGAGGGTTGAGGGGACTGAGGTGAATTTGAAACAGATAAAAGCTGGGTAAACCACTCCAGTAGTCAGGCTCATGCAAAAGTACTTAACCAATGCTGCTGATGCTTTTGTTCTGGTCTTTTACTGAAGCTTATTCTGGCCTTCTGATGTGCCTCCTATAGGTTCCCTCTGCCAGGCAACTGTGCATGTGCTCACAGTCCCAACTGCTAGCATCACATTTATTTATTTATTTTTAACCCAAATAAACTCTTAATGGCTTAACATAAAACATTTGGAATTTTTTTTTTTGAAGCATGCTAAATAATAAAAAAGCCAGAAGCACAAAAGGCCATAAGGGAATGAAAGGGATGATTGTTCAAAGCCCTATTAAAAGGTTTGTTGCTTTATTTATATTTTTTTTAACAACACAATTTCAGAGCCTTTTAAAGCAGACTCCTCCTCCCCAGTTGCCTGCCAAGATAGTACTTAGCTGAGGGAGGGAGGGCCTCCTCTTTAAAAGAAGATGGTATCTATAAGAGAGAGAAAGAAAAGAGAGATATATAAAATGGCTTTCCCAAAAACAGTTGTCCAGAAGGGTCAATGAAAAGAAACAAAAGGTATGAGATGACAATTAAATAGAAAGAAGATGAGAACATTAAAGCAGAGCACACTGAGAGGAGAGGTTTTTATAGCAAAAATGGTTCTGTAAAGGTCATTTTAGTTGCTCCATTATACTAACCATGGCCCATATTTAGGCATCTGTCAGGTAGCAATTGCAAAGCGCTTCACAGAAATTAACTATGAAAGCCCTCTTTCATGAGGTAGGTGAGGGACACAGATCCAGCAGTGGGCAGGCAGAGACCAGGTTGTTTCCAGAGAAGACCAGAAGACTCTTTGATAGCGTAACATGTTACAAAGCAACAGGCACAGAAAGCTTAGTCCTCCTCTTGGCGTGTTGCATTATTTCATTGCAGCTATTAAGCAATTTGTCAGGGTGGAAGACATATCAAGTGCAGTTACAATATCTGGAGAAAAAGCTGAGATTCATATTCACTCTCCTTTCCTTTAGAAGCAAATATAACAGTCTGGTTCTCAGTCTTAAAATAAGTTTCTCCAAAAATCGTCACTGGTTGAAAGCATGTTGCTTCAAAATGCTGTCAGCAATCACCAGGTAACTCATGGAAATCTGAGTAAATGCTGCCAAATGAGCTAAACATTAACAGAATAGGGCTGGCACAGTTGCCACTTAATGGCATGTCCATGGTGACCTTTGCTGCCAGGGGATGGTCTGTGGTTTGTTCTGGCTGGATTTTTGTACAGCTCATGACACCACTCCTGGACATTAGGAATGATGTATCTCTGTTCTGAGTATGAGAAATCTCCTGTGCAGTTGAGGAGGGAGTGAGAAGAGCTGTACCTTTCCTGGTGGGCTACAATCAGCTACATCAGCTTGCACTGCCAGAGCCACTGGACTCTGAGGCAGTCTACATCACAAAGGGGTGTGCAGAAGCCTTTGATACTTCCCATCTTTTAAGAACAAGAAAGAAACTAATGCAAGAAGATGCTTTCATTGTAGCTTTGATGCAACAATAAAAAAACAAAAAATCATCAAACTCCCGAAAACACTTTTATTAGAAATACCTCTGTTTCAGAATTGAAATTTCATCCTGTGAAAGTACAGATGGCTTTCATTTTCCTTCAGGTGTTTTATGATATGAAGCACCCATTTCAGTGAATCTCCAAATAAACTCAGCTGAAAACATTTAAAGGAAAACAACTGAAAATTTTTCAAGGAATCTTAGGTTCTCAGGCTGAGAACCTAATGTAAGAGTTAGAGATTAAGGCACAGAAATTCTTCAGAGATTATCCTTTTCCTTAGCAGGTTATTTTTACCAGGGTTTGATTTCCTAAAGCTCTCAGGTCCTGAGTTGGAGATTAGCAGATGCAAAAGACTTTGAAAAGTGGTGTGCGATGTACCTTTCTGCATGACACAGCTCTGAAGCTGCTAGCACTGATTTGTGATTCTGAAATCAGGGAAAAATCCAAGCTAGGAGTTTTTCAGTGTTACCCAGTTTACTGGGCCTCTCCATTGAAAAAANCTCATTTTCCATGGAAAAAAAAAAAAAAAAAAAAGCCTTACCTTATTTATCTACTGAAGGAAAACAGTGCAATATTTCCTAAAAAAATGTTTGAAAGTATCTGAAATAATCCAAGGTTACACAGATTAAACTAACAGACTTCTATTAAAAAGAATATGGCTTGTACACCAGAGTCCTATAAAATTTTCTTTCTTGTATTATACCGTTTTTCAGTGAAACAGTGAGTAAATTATGATTGTGCTGTGAGTCCAAACAACTGCTTGGAAAACCCATTAAAATTAGTCAAAAGAGAGAAAAGCGAAACTGTGTCCAACAGAAAGTACAGAAAGACTTCCAGCACATAAGGAAATTTACTTTTTATGTGGCATGGCCAGAACATTGCAATTTCTCTTTACCATCCTGAAAAGACAATGGGGTCCTTGTCACCTGAAGCTGTTGAGACCCACGTTTCCTGCTGGCTGAAGGAAGGAATCCTAGCAAGCATCCCTCACCAGTGGGTGCCAGGGGAGGCAGAGCCAGAGAGGCTCACCACTTGTGAGGCTTACAGAGACTACAGCTGAACAGACAACAGTGACGACTGCAACCACAGGCACGAGCCTCCTGGGACAGCACATCAGCCGTGCTGTCGCTCGCCGAGGTAAAGATTCACTTTGTTCCGTGTGCTTTTAAGTACAAGGCTGTGTGGGGCACACAGTGCCTGGGTTTCCCCTCAATTTCCAGACAAGCTACTTAAATCCATTTGATGTCTCCAGTGAATTTTGTGAGTAGAGTGTTCACAGTGAAGGTGTTCACTTCAGAATCCTCACTTTAAAAAACAATTTGTGTGAACTAATCACCATCTAATTAAGAACAATATAGGAACTGCCTCTTTGGAGAGCCATTAGTAGAAGAGAGCACCTTGCTCTGAGTCCCTGAGGATGAAGGGGCCAACACCTGACTCACTACATGTACAGAAAAGTCTCAAGAGGTTTACTAAGTGTGGATATCTGAGGGTGCTGCCGGTTTTTTTCAGCTCTTGCTTTCGGGTTTGAGAAGAGCTTGGGCTGCCACCCAGCGGAGACAGGAGCAAATTTTGTACCAATTTAGCTTCCCAGTCACAGTGGGACAGTTGGCTCTCCAGCTCGCCAGTAGTGGGAAAGGGAGCACCTCAGTGATTTTATTGCTTAGTGCTCACCAGTTATTCTGGATCGCTATATTCCACGTAAAAGTTCAAATACATTTTTTAAATGCTGACCTGGAATCTTGGAGTCTGACTGAAATTTTGCCTTGCATGTCTGCAGTGGTAGTTTCTGTAGGACAAAATTAGACTGATTGTTCAATAAATTTCCTAAAGAAATAGTGCTAAATACTTGTTATATTATTGTTGCAGCCAAAATATAACTTTTATTCTGCATTTTGTCATTCTTTTTGAACAAATACAGGATTTTTCACATATGGGATCACTTGCACTATAATTTTACTAGCAAAAATATAGAGCAAGAACAAAGGACATTCCTATAGAGCCTCTAAATCAGACTTGAAGTACCACCAGGATAGATAAAGAAATGTCAATCCCATGTATTGACAAGAAAAATTAGGCACAATTCAACATCTACACTGATTTATGTAGGTGCTATATCATTTTTCTTTCTATTAACTCAAATCTGGATACTGCCACTCTAGCATAAACTTCCTTTCTGACTGCTTTTGTTTTTAAGAATTCAAAATAGTATTTAAAACAGTATTTTGAACATCTTTCTTGTGTACAAGAATGAGAAAGTGGAACTTAGCAGGGACAAAATTAAACTATCTAGTCTCTTAGCAAGTTGTGAATGGGGAAAACCAATTCTCTGACCAGGTATGTCAGATTTTACAGAAAGCTTCTGATATCTTGGAAACTTTTCCCCCTCTTTGTCTGACAGGTGTGCAAAAGCTTTATATTTGATTGCATTTCCCTTTTAGGCATTACTCTTGCCTTCAAATCCGTACTTCATCACACTAAGAAATACTAGTATGCCTCAGTGTACTAAGAGAGTGTTGCTTAGATTTCTGGAATGCCATTAACTACCAGAGCAGAAATCTTGCACTTGCTTATTAGCAGCGTCTTCTGTTAAAAGTTATTCTATTTATGATATTTATTCACCAGACAAGAGGACATTTGTCTACTTCAAAGCTCTGTGGTTAAGGCATTCACCTGGGACATGAACTTCAGACTCTTGCTTCTATTGTAACAAGACAGAGTGTTTTGAAGTCCATCTCTCATTCTTTCTGCTTATCTCATGTAGTCAAAAATCCCCTACATTGCCACATGGCCAGAAAATGTTCCCAGGAACATCCCTTCTGGGTCAGGTTACAGAATATAAGAACACATTTTCTCAGGTTATAAGACTTTCTCAGTTTGTAAGACTGCAATTAGAGAAACAGATAGGGAACCCTTTGGCTCCAACTCCAAAGGGAGTTTTCCCTTGTTTTCTGTGTCTAAAGTCTGGAACAAAACAGCACCTCAAACATTTTGTTTGCTATTTTGAAGTGGGAGAATAAAACTCTTACTGCACTGACTCTCTGGTTGTGTGCTTATTCTGTTCTAATCAGTGCCTTACAAGGACAGAAGTAATTCAGTGGTTTAAGAGTTTGCTGCTGATAAATTCTGCATGCTTATTAGCCCATGTTTGAAGGATGGCTTTGTGCCTTCACTTCCCTCTGAACTATTGTAATTCTTGTTGCACAGCAGCTTCAATAGGTTTGGCACTTGCAAACTTTATTATCTCTGGGCACTCTTCACATTCAGCTATGTAGCAGGGTTTTCTCAAAAAATCTGGCCAAAATTTTAACTTAAAAATTTTCCTGCACCTCTAGGAGAATTCTTAACAGTTCAACTAAAAGAGCATAAAATTTCAGAACACAAACATTAGAAAACTTACAGCAATGAACAAATCTGAAAGCATGAAGTGGTGCGCTCTCTTCCCATGGCTCCAATTAACAATTTCTGGTCAATATACGTTCATACCACAAGAGGGAGAACCAAGAACACAACTTCTTCACTTTAAATGACCCACTGCCTTTACATCCTGTAAATTACATTTATCAGGAAAGTTTTCCAGACCATTTGCTCTCTCATTAACACAGTACTAGTTCTGGAAACTAATGGGCTGGCACAGAGGTGTTTCTACGCTGTACCACATCATAGACAACAGACTTAAAATCCAGGTATATTAGGCTTCCACTGATGCACACAGAAGGAAATGTGCAAGAAAATCTCAAGTAAACTCCCATGAATATAATAAGAAGGTTGAGCTTCTAAGTTTCCCTCTTAGAAAAAAGACTTCGTTCTAGTAATTTAGAAGTGGAAAAGATTAATTATTTCCCATTAAATTTGTCTTGTTATTGTATAAACTTCTCATGGGACCAGCATTTCATTTCAGCCATTTATAGCTGCCATCATAAGAAGGAATACTTCTTAAGAGAAAAGAAGTTCAGCTACATGGGTGATTTGTGTTAGGTTTGAAACTACTGAAACATTTCATTTTGAAATTGAACCCAGTGATGTTAGAAGAGTGCAGAGAAAATAGCTTAACTTAATGAAATTTTTTAAATCGCTATTTGTAATGAAGATTTTTTAGCACTATAAACTTGAGATACTGATATTATGAAAAATTTATTTCAGAACAGCTCTACAATGCTTTTGGCATATCCTTATTATGTCCTTGTGTCAGAGAATCTGATAAATAATGTTGAACTCTGAAACACAAACAATAAGGATATTTATGAAAGGTCCATTAAAAAAGTTTTGCTGTCTAAACATTGCAGTTGAAACTACCATTAGAGTTTAAAGTAGTGTAAAAAAACAGTAGAAACAATACAAGGTATATACTGCAATGGTAATTATAAAGGTTACAAAAAAAATTTGGAAGAAGAGGACAGATGGATTACAACAAAAAATGCCCATGTTCTTCAAAACCTAGAATTGAGTGTGAGTTTCATAAATGCATACTACATGCTAAAAGGTTAAAGAAGAAAAAACCAAAAACATTATAATCTGAGAAAAGCAATGAATTTAAATGTGGGTTTGAAGCCTATAAATAGACACGACAGGCAACTTATATCTGTAATACTTAATGACTGCTCCATTAATTTTAATAGTTGTTATGAGTTTACTACATTAGGAAATTCTTCCTTTCTGGAAAGGGAATGAAATCCTGAAATCAGAACAAAAAGTGGAACAAACACCCTGCCAAGGAGATATGATGAAATAAAATGCAATTTAAAAACATGAAAAAATTTGCAAATGGACTGACTACAGCCAAATGTAGTGAGATGGAATTAGCTGAAATGAAAATTTCAATTTCAATGACTATCAACTGGGGGGCTTTGGTCTATTCTGCTGCACTTCATATCATGCCACTTGCTTTTAGTGTTTTCACCTTGTTCTGAATTTTCTCTCTTTTTTAGTCTTTCATTTTTTCAGTTTCTTCCAGGGTATCTTTGTTAATCTTTTTTCCCTGACTCTTAGATTTTGATGGGAATAACTTTGACAAATTTTACACAGGTGTAACTTGATAATGTAATCTCTGTAACACAGAAATGTAGGGATGTGAAAGAGGAAATAAGGAGAGGAGAGACTTCACAGGATAACTTTCACATGGATTCAACAGCAAACAGAAGGTCATCCGGGCTCTTTAGAAAAGGAGTCAGCTTGTTTATCACAGCATGAAAAGGGTCCTGATTTTTTCCTCTTTACAGCTCAGCCATCCTGACTCCAGCTATTCACTGACTCTGGCTACAGCAAGCTCCTACTGTAGGTTTCCCTTGCAGCCTCTGACTGCTGGTTATTTCCTGCCAAACTCTGACTGCAGGTATCAGTTTACAGACTAGGACTGGAGGCTTTTACCTGGCTAGACTGTGGCTGCAGGTTCCAACACCAGGCTCTAACTGCAGGCCCTGACTGACCTCACAGCAGTGATTCTCTCTGCCCAGGATCCTTCTTCTTCATGATTCTCTTATTCCATCTTCCTCAAGGTTCCTCCTCCTTCATGATTTCCCTCCTCATCAGGTAACCCACTCCCTTTTCTCACACTAATCTTTATTGGACATAGGTGTGACTATTTAGGGGTGAGGCTGTATTGGTAATTAACACAGCTGTTACTTATTACATCAAGGTCACCTGTATTCCCTTCTACAGTTGACACTGGACTGGAATCAGTTAACTGATTTCCAGTTAATTATATGTCATTAACTACTCAGAATATGTTTAAATCCTGATTCAATGGAGTTGATACTTGTATATAATAACTTCCTATGTGAAGAGAAGAACCTGAATGGAATTTCTGGACAAGCTTCATGTATTAAATGATTCACATGTGATTCACTTGCTCCATGTGCATATCTAAACCATTTTAGTTAAAAAATAACAATTTAAGAGACCTGTGGGATGAATGATGCCAGGCTGAGTCAAAAGATTGGAAAAGGAAATGCTGCAGTATTTTTCTATTTTTCTGTGGCCAGCACAAAATCTTAAACCTTAAGCAGACTTACCCAGTAATTTCAGGCTCCTTGTCGCAGTTCTCTTTGGCTGTCTTGTGAAGATAGAAGATGTTGCATTCCTTGCAAGATCAAATATAAAACCCGAGCTTGAGCTTGACTACAGACTTGCTGTGTTTTAATTTCTTACCAGGAGGCTGTCACTTCTGAATATTCCGTCAGCAGAAGTTTGTAATCTTCAAAACACAGAACAAAGCTTTCAACCCTTTGCCCTCATGACCCCAAAGAATCTCGTTATTATTGATCATGGTGAGCTATTCTATTAATAGATATTAATAAATCTATTGTCACAATTTTGGAATTTTCTGGTGGATCCACCACACGTATCTGCTAATGTGGAAGATTCATGCCAATTTAATTTTGAGCTAGCAGTTGTGACAGTGACCAGAACCTTCCTAATAAGTCCCAATAGGAAAAACTATTGGCAGTGAATAACGAAACCAAACTTTTATGAAAGAGGTTAGGACTAAACCTAAGAATAACATCTAAAGGGAGGGAATTAACATTTTTTTTTATCATGACCCCCAGTTGCAACTCAAGACAAATGGCATCCTTTAAAACAACACCTGGTGTCAAATGTGGCCACTTCAAAGTTCGTCCTCAAAAGAGCTAGCAGTGGTTTCTGTGTTTTATGATAGTCACTGTTGCTTTCTTCTTCTCTGAAGCTGAGACACTTCAAAGACCTCACACATTAATATGAGCAGGTAATAAAAGCACTTATGCCAATGAGAATATACAAAGAAATACAGAACACACACTGAAGTGTGTTTAATACACTATTGTGTTTGCTGCTTTCGTAAATAAGTAGGATATTTTCTTTGGCATAGTTATACATAGAGAGACATAGAACACAAATCACCACACCACATCCCCAGGTACTACAATACCTCAGGATAGTTTTCTTATTTTTTCCTGCATTTCTGAACTTTGATTTACCTGTGAAAATTACAGATTACTTCCACAAGCAGAATCAATCCTTTAAAGAGGATGGGCCTTCAGCAGAAACTTTAAATGCATTTCTATGTGACAATGGTTTAGGCACAATTTTTCAGGTCAGGTTTTATTCCTTAAAGCAAAATATCTGTGTGGTATTTTTTTTCCTGTCAGCTGAGATCCTAAATCCTATATTCTCTTATTACACCTAAGAAAGCTGGTTGCAGACAGCTGGAATATCAGACCTTTCAGTACTGAGTTCATTGCATCATGTGCTAGATCTTCTGGGTATGCACAAAGATGTTCTAAAAGCACAGGAAAACCATTCAAAACAATGCTTTTTTGGGGCACAAGATAGCAGATTTCCTTTAATTGGAGTTCCCAGACCCCAAAGGACATTGTTTTTATGCCACAGTTTACAGTTTGTGGCACAATCACCTTAAACAACTGACTGCCATGGTGAGAGGCTTTGGTTCAGCCTAGTACCAAAAGCACACACAAATGTGTGAAGGTATACATAACTTTTCAAAAGTTTACTGTTCTTTAGCTACCTATATCAACACTATTACTATAGATTGTCTCCCTTAGAATGATGTATTGTATATAAACATACTTGATTCATATTAAAACAAAATATCAAGGAAATATTCATCAAAAGTTTCTGTTTAAATCTCACTAAATTTACAGAAAAAGAAGTAATGATAAGTTTAATTGTATGCCTAAGATTAGTGATACTAGATATTGTCTGGAAATGCACTAGTATTAATTACTTCTCTTCACAGTAAAACATTCACAGCAAACCAATGTCTTTTATGTTCTCAAACAGAACTTTAAACTAAGTGACCCAGAAATGTCTCTAAAGGGTAAAATCCAAACCCTTAAAGGGCCCAGAAAAAAAGGAGCTTTGCCAAATTTCAGTTGATGGCATACAGAACACAGAAAAATTAGTTATCTTCAGAAGACTGTATAGATAGTCATACTCCGTCGAGATAAGCTAGAGATATTTACTTGTCATGCGATTATGTTTTATTTGTTCCTGTCCTTCTGATCATCTCTCTTAGCTGTCATGAAGGAACAATAAGCAAAGAATTCTGGAACAGAAATATGGGGGTTTGCCTCTGCTAAGCCTACTCAGAGAACCAGGAGAGGAAAATGAAGCACTTGAAATGTTCAGGAAGAGAAAAGCAAAGAAAGCAGCAAAGTATTCTTTTTTAAGGGCACTGCAAAGTGCCCTTTCCAGAAGTTGCTGAGACCTGGACAACCATTTTAACTGAGGCAACTTAGTTTGCTTGATGACGTTTTAGAAATTCGTGAGTTTTACATAGATATTTTTGTGAGTGCTGTATCTTAATGCCTAGGAGATAACAAATATCTTTACATCTACTTTCCAGCATTATAAAATATTAGGTTTCCTGCGAATGTCACGGCTGGCATTTTGGAGTGCATTATAATTTGAGAAGTAGTCAAGTTGTAGCTAATTTCCTGCATAGCATCCCTCACAGTGTTGTGCTTTGTATTGGTAGTTTTGTGAGTTTTATCATTTAAAACTAACTCAAAGTACAAGGAGGAAAAAATATCTCCGGTTTATGACACTTCCATTGTTGAAAGGTTTATGTACCAGATTTGTACTTTACTACACTAAAACTCCAGTTGTACTCATTTTGTACCACTGAAGACTTATGGATCATTACACATATCAGAATTCACTTTATGATTTAAAGTTTTGATTAAAGTCATGATGATAACTTTATCCACAAGCAAGAAGAATTTGGATCTGATAAGTTATGTTTGCAATAATTTCTCTAAGATCAGTGCTTTTGAAAAAATTTGAAAGCCAGTATTAAAGACATGAATTTCAGAAGACTTAAAATTCTTAATCACAGTCTTATACAAGTCATTCACAAGAAACTATGCAGTGAAGGCAGCAACTGGCAGCATGGCTCCATACCAAGGGGTGAGGCTGTCCCCAGTGACTGTGAATAGCAAGGTACATGTCAGATAAGAAAACCAGAATCCCTGCTATTGTGCTCTCTTGAAAAAAACCCCAAACCCTAGAAGCCTTAAAATCACTTCTTCAAAACATATGACCCTTGTAACTTCTTTCAAATTATGACTGTCCAAAAAAAAAAAAAAAAAGTTCTAGAAGACAGTGTTTGATTTTTTTAATTCTTTTTTCTACAGAGAAAAGTATTTGTGAAAAAGTGATTTTCATTACAAGACATTAACCAACATTTTTTTTCATTTCAGCCTAACTTAACTCTTCTTAAGAGAGAGAATAAGAGTGGCTCAACCTGCCTACAGAGAGGTACATTGGAATAGAGAAACCCTGGCTCAGACAATGATTTCTCCTAAACAAAGGATGAGTGAGTTTAATTAAGGTGGTTTTGGATTCACCCTCAGATGGAAGAGGTGGATCCACCCATAATATGGCAGGCTACTGTCTCAAGACTGCATGTCCCAGAACAGAGTGATGAAATCTTCTAGGATGACAGTGATTCTAAGTGGCTCAACTCCACCTTAAAAGCCAGGAGAAGGCACCACTCTCAGCAGAGTGAGTGTTCAGAGAGAGAACATTGACATGAAAGTCTTTATTAATAGCTCTGCAAATAGAATGGAATTATACATATGCTATTTTTGTGAATGTTCATGGTTTATGGGATTATTTAGAAAAGCTAAACTTTTTATAGGTGCTGATTTTGAGCTCAGAAATTAGTTAGTTTATTAGTACTTAGCATTCATAAATTCTGTTCATTAATATTCTGTTGCCATGGTCATTAAGAGAGAAAAAGCAAAAACAGAATGTAAAGCAGAGAGAAGACTCTGCATAAATGGTTGAGTGGTGTGAGTGGGGTCATGTTATGAGAGACATAGCAAGAGAGTTAAAAATTTTGTCTAAGGGTATAATTACAAAGACAGTAATTCCCCCACTTCTCAATCACATCAGAATGGATGGGGAAGATGCTTTTATTTCAGCCACTTTCCCATTTTATTTTCTGTCCCTCTTTAAGGGTCTTGAAAAAATTTTTAATATGGAGGTAAAATTAAATTTTTTTGGGACTCTGATCTACATGATGAGGAATGCTTTCCCAGAAAGATGTGCAGATGACAGAAAATGGCAAAGTTTCTATCGTTATAGGACTGATGTTTTCTTTTTAGCCCCTCACTATAGTTAACCCAAATACTACCTCTCTGGCCACTAATAGCAGAGATTAACACCTGGGCTGTTTCTGTAAAGGCAGCTTGAACAGCAGAGAAGGAAAAATACTGAACATATGCCTAACAGTGCTGCAGTTGGGGTATTTATAATGATGTAAAATCTATAAAATAGCCTTTGACAAAGTAATGATTATTGCTGATTATAGTGCAGAGAGGAGAGTCAGTAAGTTAGAATTGATTAGGGAAAAAAACCCCAAAAAAACCCCAACAACAGCAACAACAAAAAGGCAACAAAAAAGAAAAATTCTCAAGGGAAAGCTTTTGTGAAACACTGCTGCCATGTCAACCCCATATCAGATATCTCTGATCCAGTTTTATTTGGACTTGAAGTTTTGGACTCCCTTGGGCAACTGTTCTCTGCACAAAATTGGAGAAAACTGAATATAAACCACACCTGCCTCTTCATAATCCTCTGTAGTCACTGAGTCCAAGGATTGTCAGGAACTGCATCTTCAACAAGTCATAAAATGATAAATGTTTTGGACACATTCTTGTAGAAGTATCAAAATACTATTTTCTAAGGCAAGCATATAAGTCATTCCTAGGAAAATTCATCATCATTGTGTTTTGTACATGTGATAATAAAAATTAACTTAATAGCTCAAATAATTTTCCTGTTATTATATATTTTAAAAAATTATTTTGATATCTCCACTGAAAGGATTGAAATTCTAGGAGAGCACAGTCTACAAATACTCTTTATGATAAAGGATTTGACAACAGGATAGTTTTCTCTGAGAGACATTCTGGACATTTTTCTGAAGGCATCCACAAATGAAAATTGTACCTTGAATGCGAGAAAAATCTTTTTGATTTTACAAACTATTTGAATGAAATAGAGAGCCAACCCACCCACCTCAGGTGTTCACAAATATTCATCTGGGACTACAGCATATTGACAAAACACAAAAGACACTACTTTTGCTTTTGAAAATCTTTTTGTATTTTAATTCATCCTATCTGAATCACTACCTCAGTTCCAAGAGAAAGGTTTCTGCTGTTACCCATCAAACTTAGGAATGAAAACAAGTACAGCTTTTCTTCATTGATAGCCAAAGGGGAAGTTGCCACTCCAGTGCCACAGGTCATGTGTTCATCTTTTATCATCTAAGAAAAACGACTCATTTTGAAAACATAAAATTTCCTATGTGGATCTACATAACACCTTTTAGTTTCAATTGCCTACAAAACCTGAGGACAGCATTGAAGCTTCTGTCATGTAATTATAAAATCAGCAGCTGGCTCAGTTTCACATTAACTTTTCCACTCCTTTCTTTAGCATTTTCCTCAGCTCCCACCTTCTTTTAAACATCCATAATAACATCATTTCACACAAAATTTATTTCCTTTAAATAGAAAAAAAAGATACTCTTACTTGTTAGAAGTTAGAAAAACAGCTCCAGGGCCACGGTGACACTATGCAAAAGGGAAACTTACAATGACAAACTTTTGAAGAACTCTGATCTTAAAACCTGACCCTTACACAGACACACAAGTTTCCACAAACTTTGAGCTCATGTGACCAACTTTATCCTCAGCAGCAGCTTCTTCTTTTCTCATGGATTCATATTCAAAACTTCCACTACAGTGTACACAGATTTACTTACTGCCTGCAGGTTACTTTGCATTTACTTCCTCATTTATTGTTTACTTCCAGTCCTTTGGCCCTGCAAAATACTTCTATACCTCAGTGCAGTGCCTAAGAATTTTCTCCCAAATAACTGTAACCTTTTGGGGAGTACATCTTCAGAAAGTAGAGGCAACACCAGTAAACTTGTATTGCTTCATTAAAAACTGGTTTTCTGTTGGATTCTATGAGATATTAAAGGTCTTTTCCTAAGCTAAATTATTTTTGATTATAGGATTTTATTAAAGTATTCCAGGCAATATTCATGACATCTATTTGAGATAATGTCCCTGTAAATGGCCTTAAAAATGGACTTTTAAGTCTGAAAGCTGCATGTAAATGTCTCCTTGATATTATCTTAAAGTCAATATTGAATATGTTGTAGCAATTAGCATTTTAATAGTTCAGTTAATATTTGATTTTATAGTTAGCTTATGCAAGATATAAATCTTCGTTCAGAAAACCCGCTTGGTTCTGGTCTTCAGAACATCCTCCCACTGTCTTTTTCTTGTCTGGCCCACCTTGATTATTTTATACTCTTCAGAGAAAATGGTTAATGAACTGTGGATTTCAAATGCTCTTTTGTGTATGTTGAGTCCATTTCTTTTAATTTATGAACCTATGGACTGCTTTCACTTGCCTGTATTCAGTGTCCGTGTCTGCCTACAGCAACTAGCTCAAAATTCCTGCCTCACACATTTTGCTTTGGGGAACTCAGCTTATGCCCAAACTGGCCTACACCAGTACTTAAACACCAGTGCAGCATATCATATGAGAGGAAAAAGAAGGGGAGAAAAAAGATACATTCATACATCCTTATTGATACAACACTAACTAGAATTGCCTTTATCAGACTTTTTTTTTACAAAGCCATGACTAAAACTAGTCTAATATAGCATTG
The DNA here is from genome assembly GCA_008694505.1 of Cyanoderma ruficeps. Lineage (NCBI taxonomy): Eukaryota > Metazoa > Chordata > Aves > Passeriformes > Timaliidae > Cyanoderma > Cyanoderma ruficeps. The sequence goes on along the minus strand of VZDJ01007755.1, from coordinate 9,429,895 downwards.
TATTTAGCAAATGAGACCAAATTCTATAACATCTGCATACGCTCAGAAGGATTTAGAAGTTACTTACTTGTTAGAGTTTAGCACCAAATTTATGTCAGTAGAATTTTCTCTATTGACAGTGCTGTCAATAGAGAACGGAATAGGATCCATGTGAAGAATTTCACTTTCCAGAAATCTAAAGAAAGAAAGGAAATCACTCACTTTGCATAATGTAGTGAGATGTGCTGAAGCCTTGGGCCACAAGCTGTGAACTTTCACCCAGATATGCTGAATTTTCATCTGCTTAAGAAGGTTCCAGAGCTGGTTCGTACTGGAAGATAAGGAAACAAGGAAGGTTGAAACTGTAATCTGGGAGATGAGAACCAAAAGCTTGCCTAAAGACAGCGGAGAGACCCAACAAAGAACATGAAGACTGCAGATCCGAACTTAATCATTGGACCAAGCTGTGACATGAGGGGCAGGAAAGTTAGGCTGTGAGATTTTAAATGTCCTGTTTCTTTCCTCTGGTTCCCTCTCTGGAGGCACTCTGCTGGAATGTATTTTGTCACTGTACTCTACAGATTAATTAGTTGAATACTGCCTGAGGTTCAGCTCAGGGAAACCTAGGGTCGAGCTGGAAGGGAAAACATCTGCCTAAGAGTGTGTGTGTCTGAACTCAACACAGGGCACCCACCAGCTCAGTGGAGCTGCCCACCATGGTGGCCCACCTGCTTGTTAAAGTCTCAGGTGGTGTGGATGATTGAGTATGTGACGACTTCCACTTTCCCTAGCAAGAAAACTTCACTTCTATGTTGAAAGTGTCCAGAAACAAATTTCAGCACTTTGACTTCACAAATCTTAAGGACCCTCCTTATACAAATAGTGCAAATTGTCATGGAAGAATTACAATTAGTGTTTGCTTTCCTGCTAGTGACATCTATGAAAAAACAGAACTGGAAGAGTAAGGTCTGTATTTCTGTATTACTTCCTCCTCCATCAGCACTCTTATTCAGTGTCTTATTAGTACTATTGAACATAGACTCTGCATACATTTTACACATAAGGAGAGCAACAAAAAGCAATTGTTTTAGTGGGGGGGATGTTGGAACAAATCCCAGACAAAGATAGTAAATTTAAAATGTTTTGGACTTTCTCTTGTTCCCAACCTCAGATGTTTTCATTTATAGTGTTTACTTACCCACAAAATATGGGAAAGAATTTTTAATCTCTAAAATAATTGAAGGATCACAAATATTTAAGTGATGCTGCAGGATCAAACATAACCCTCATCAGGTCTTCTGAGTATATTTTTAGTGAAATGAAAAGTAAAAAAAAAAATCATTAAAAAAATAATTGTATAGCTTCCCCTGTTTTGGTAAAAGTTCTAGACTGCCAGAAACTTGGAGTTTGGAGTTACATCAGGCAAACATCTATGTGTATGCTTATCTCAAACACAAATTAAACGTGTCACAAGTTAAGGGGTAGGCTAGAGACTTTACACTTAGTGTTGTTGCTAAAGCCATATATTATCCCACAAGCACAAGTTAGCATAAATACCTGCCATCATACCACGATCATTCTGTTAATTAGCCGTAAAATGCAGTAAAAGTTTCACCTACCGAGAGATATCAAAGGATAGAAAAGGCCTTTAATCTGAAGTTTTCTAATTTAATCAAGACAGGAAAGTGTTAAAAGGAATTTAATATCTACAGTAATGGGGGTGGGAGACTAGTTAAAATTGGGGGGGCAAACCTGCCAAAGGAACAGCACACTTAATTAATGCAGCACGCTTCTTTTACGTCAAATGCACACTCTTAAATGCACCTGGGAGAAGAAAACTGGTCAAACTTTTCAGGCTTCAGCACTGAGGCTCTTGGAATGGAAGACGAACCTATAAGATAACAACAGGAACATTTTGGAAGCCTGCACCAGAGTGGGCGGCTGTGAAATGAATTTACTGAGATCCATACACTATGAGGTTTGGAAAACAGACTAAATATACAATAAAATTTATGGCAATCAGCAATTAAGAAATACTGATTTATAAAACAGCCAAAACACCTATTTGCTTTCTACGTTATTTGCATGAAGAGTTTTGCATTGATGATTGCTGATTAAGTAAGTGTTCAGTGTTTTCTTCCACAAGCCTTGTTAAAATATTGTGATTAAAGTCCTGGTGTAGTGCTTGCTGTGAGCGAACGGTCACTGACACAGCGTCTAGTGGAAACAACTGTGGGGGAAAACTCAGTGTTCTGAGTAATGCTATTGGGAAAGACTGACAGGAAAAGACATATTCACATTACCGACAGAAGGAAACTAGTCAGATAATGTCTCTTCCCAACTTCACCCACCAAAATTCCCAGCTCTCTGTAGATTTTTACTGTAGGTTTTAAGTTCCCATAGATCACTCTGATTACCTAACCCGTGTCACATGCAATGGTGACCGTCCTGAAGTGATAAATAGGAACAAGAATAAAAGACCTCACTTCATAATGAACACAGTGTGCTGATAATCACTCAATTAGTGTCTTAAAAGGCACTGTAAAAGAGAGAGTGGAACTTTAAATTAAAATCTGTGTTAAGTCAGAGTTCCTTAAGGGACTCTTCAAAGTGATAGCAGCTGAAGGAATAGATGAACATAAAATACCAAGCAATCATAAAGGAGTAAATTGGAAGAGTGAGAGAAAAACAGAGGACTAAGTATTATAGTGAAATAAAAGCATGTTCATACAGTAGTGAAAGCCAAAACTGAAGAAACAAGAATAAATGTAAATCAGTCATGGATTTTTCTTTTAGACAGGACATGGAAGAAAACAAGAATTACTAGTATAAAGTTAAAAATTTAAACCCCAGGTATTGGCTTATAAAGCACACATCTCTTGAAATGTAATTAAACAGACCTTTTGTTGTCTTTTGGGGTTTTTTTGTTGTTGTTGTTCGCGGTTTTTTTTGCAAAATAGGCAGCCTGTACTCATAGAAATTTTTTAAGGGACAATAAATTATTATTATTATTAATAATGATAATAATAGTAATAATAATAATGTTGTGCAACTGAGGTGCATGTTCACATAAAGATGAATATAAGCTGCAGGGATTAAGCTTTGAGTTCAAGAGTGAATTCATTGATCAACATAAACCACACATATACAAATTTCATTAAAATGTCTCCTAAATTTGCTTAGGAAAAACTCATATTTTATAAGTGTAAGATAAACAGAAAGGCCTGCCTGCATTATTTTTTCTGTTCTCCTCTGATATTCCTGTCAATTTTGTTGGGGCGAACTAAAGCATTTGTGTGAAAGTAACTGACGGCTTCTGAAATGTCTAAGCTTTTGTGGGAGCCGGAGAGAGAAGGAAGTGAAATGCTGTTCTGGAAGGAAGTGGTTCTTTTTCAGCAACAGATTGGATTCTTACCCACTCTACCTGAGATGCCATAAAAGAAAGAAAAATTCAGCAGACTCTCCAGCCTGCTGCAGCTGCTCCAGAACTCCTTCTCAAAAGTCCTAAAAGAAGTAATTTATCATAAGTGAGGAATTAAACATGATCATTCTTTGCAGTCTCTTAAAAAAATAATATAGCAAGCTACATCAGCTTATAAAAGGCACCCTGTGATCACAGGACAATATCCTCCAGAGTTCTTTAAAGTCTTTCAGATTTTGCCAAATAATCGAACCAGGATCTGAACCAGGAACTGTCAAGTCCTTAGCTTGAAGAGAGAATAGGAGAAATATATTGGTAAAAAGGCCTTTTCTTGCTCATGGGAAAATACTTCACAAAGCCCAGGAAACAACTGAATGGTCTTGGACAAAGGGTCTTGGTTTTATCTTCGCCAGTTTCAAAATGGCAGCCCAGAATTACAAAACCAGACTCATAGTTGAAATTCTATATGTATTATTATATTTTCTATCTGGACCACCGCAGCACACCTTGGTAGCACTAACCATACAGAAGTTCTTTCTTTTCTTACAGGGATATTTTTTGCTTTTTGGGGTAAAACTGCCAATACTTCATGGAAAGGGTGTAATGGAAAGGTCAAATAAATGACAAAACTTTCTGAATCTCCAATTTAATTTATCTATCCCTCCACAGTACTAATTAGTAAATTAATTAGACATTAAAAATTCAATTTAGTCTATTAAAAACTATTAAATTAAAAATAAAATTTACTAGAGGAGATAAAATATTCTATTTCTTGTGGCTAAAATTAGCCCAAAACCCTCTTCACAATCTTTTATTACTACTGCTTGCTTGGAAAGGATGAATTCCTCCTTTTGCTTACCCACAGCAACACTGCAGCAGACGCTGCTGTCAGACTACTATAACATGTGGAAGGGAGAAGTATCCATGCACCTCCTTTCTTTTCGTGTATGCACTTTGAGTTAATCTCCTTAAATATGATCTCCACTCTACCTCCTCAAGGATTGGTGGTTCAGCTCTTACCTCAGCTCTGCAGCCAAACAGGGTTGCAATACCCCAGTGCCTCTACCTGTGTCTGAGAGCTACATTTTCAGATGTTATCAAATAAGAGAAGGGCAGATGCCCCCCATACTCCTTTTTCCTATTACACCAAGAAAGAAGACAATTTTTGCAATACAATACAGATTTATCAGAGTGAAAAAAGCACACTTCTATAGCACTTTTGATCAGATAATTTTTTTTCTTGCCTGTTGAGTCATTGGAGGTCCTGGCCTTTGTGAGCTGTTATGTTGCTAATCTATGGCATATTTATCTGAGTTGTATGTGGAAAGAACTGTAAAGATGCATATTTGCTTCTCTAAGACACAAATTCTTGTCATTCTGAATTGTTTCCCCTAGTTAAATATCACAGAGTTCCTTAGTTTAGTTTAATAACCAAATGTTGTGAGGTTTCTGTTTTGGGGTAGAGATAAAAAATGAGCAATTTATCTACTGCTGTTTTGAGGATTGGATTCTAATTTCTTCTACACTTTGCAAATTACTGATTTCAGTTCAAGGATTACTGTGATCAGAAGAACCCTGGAGTAAACCAGAAGAGTTGAAAAAAAGAACTAGCATGAAGACTACCCACTCCTAAAAATATTACTTAAGGTTAACTTTATGTGACATTTGTACTGTTACAAGCTCTAAAAGTTTTCCTGGAAGATTTCTTAATACTTAAGAATTTCTTAAGGCTTAATGTATAGCCTGGTTGGAAGAAATCTAATTTACTAAAGAGAATAAACGCCTTAAAAACAGAATTTAATGTCAGATAGAAACTAAATGTTACATAATCATTGGTAATCCAAAAGAAACATGGAAAATAAAATAAATAAGTAGTTTGAAAATTAACCAGGAAAAGTCACAATTTGGAAATATTTGAAATATTAAAAATACTAAAGAGAATAGGAAAGGGTCTTATATTTTCTTGATTTTAGGGCAGAATGAAGTTAAGGGCTATTTGACAGATATTCATAAATCATATTACTCTAATATGTGTTTACTTTTAAAATTAAGGAATTCTGCATTTCCTTGTGTTAAGAAATCAGTATCATAATGTTTATACATTGAGTACCAACTTTTTATGTCGCTATTAAGGACACCATAAGACTCTCTAAATAACAAACAACATACTGTAGCAACAGTTTATGTGGGACTAATCATAGAATTTTCCAGCATTTCTGCTATACTTTTAAACTTTGTCAAGTTCTCAGACTGACTACTCCATGGGGTGCTTATTTCCTTTTTTCAGTACAGCATTACTGAAGATCTGTCTTTTGATCCCTGAAGTCTTACATCATAAGTAGTACTAATACCATTTCACTCAGTTCCCGCTTTGTAGGGTGGGATTTGTGGGTTTTCTGAATTTTTCAAGATGACTATTAGTGCTGATAAAGTGTGCCTGGCACATTTCCAACTCATTTCTTCCTCCATCAAAACCTCATTTTCTGTAATGTTTCTTCCTATTTGTTTCTGTCACTCCAGCACTTGGATACACACAATAAAGAGTGACATTAGGTTATGCAGGCATTACCATAATGATGCGTAGAGCATGCATTTGAACAGTAGAATATTTAGGGCTGAAACTTAATGGAAATAAGTCATATTGAGTAAAGCCAACTTCCATTTTTAATGAGGGCCAACTAGTGAGGAAATAAGCAACAAGATTGAATAAATAAATACATGAATGCTTATAACCTGTATCTACTGGACTGAGCGCTTCTGAAATTAAGAGTTGAACTCTTTACCTTTCTAGCAAGGGAAGGGGGATACTTCACTTGTGTTTGGTAATTCCTTTTCGAATGCTCAGAGCATATTTAGATCTATTTCGTGTTTGTAGGGACTGGAGTCATTAGCCAGCAGAGTTATACAGGGTGCTGTGGGCTCATTTTCTCAGAATGTTTTACTTTAATGTTTTTTTTCAAATGGCCTCTGACAGAATTCTTCAGCCCTTATGGGCCAGCATAAGCTCTTTGGGGTAGCTATGAGAAACAGCAAGGGCACCTTGCTCCCAGCATCAGCTTTCCTACCTACGGAGTCATAGTATATTCTAAGTTGGAAGGGACCCACAAGGATCGTTGAGACCAACTCTTAAGTGAATGGCCCACACAGTGGTCAAACCCACCACCTTGGCATTATTAACACTGTGCTCTGTTAAACACTGGCACTGCTGGTATTGCAGAGGGAGCTGTGGTCTGGAATGTTTGGGATCACGAGCATCCAAGAACTGGTATTAGAGCTTCAGTAAGCAAGCACCATTAAAAATGGGATTATTTCCAGCTACTGGATTCTTGTGCTGCCATCAATAATATATAGTATACAGGTTATTTCGACATTTCAGGTTATTCACTAGACGTTTGCATTCAGGAGAGGCCTGGCAACTGTCTGCAATTGCAAGAAGATCTACCATTTTTAACTTCTGCAACCTCTTCCATATTCAGATGTCACTAAATTTTTAATTTGGTGGGGTAGAATGAAAGGATGGAAAAACCTTCTGCGTTGTGGGTGGAGAGAGTCCTCTAGAGACAAATTCTCAAAAAAACTCCAACCCAAACCAAACCACCCAAACAAACAAACAACCCAACAACAATAACAACAAAAAAACCTCTTTAAGAGATAACTTTACCCAGACAAATTCACTTTAGATATTAATGTTCTGGACAAAACAGAAGTTTTTCAAAAGGGAATTAAAGCTGTTTTTGTTGATGAAAATCACTTTAGAATTATACAAAATTGGAATTTAATCACAGTTCTTTTAGTCTATGAAACATTATTATTATTTCCTTAGGCTTTTTGAAGGCAAGACACTGCTTAATGGTTCCCACAGTAAAACAAATTCAATCCATGATTTAAATATATGGAAGTAATTTATGATTGACTGTATGAACCAACCAGATCTTACAGGCAGTATAAAGATTATGGTGCAAAAGGAAAAAATAGTAAAATTATAAAAAAAATCTCAGATGGAAATTTAAAGAAAATTAAAATAACAGTTTCTGTGGAAAGGTTATTTTTTTACTCTAACATGTCCTAAAATTGTGTCTTTCATTTTCATGGGCCTGATGAAAAGGTGAAGCACTTGAAGTAAACGCACGGGAAGGTGATGGTTTCTCCTGAAGCAGTGGAAGGATCATAGAATATCAAAATGTAATCCTCCTCTGTAAAATGATTACATAAAACACCAGAAGTTTTCAACCCTTCTATCCAGAGCCACTTAAAAATGGCTTAACAGCCCATTTAGCTCTTCATAAGACCAAGATTCAACTACATGTTAAGGATGAGAAGATTTGCAACACCATTTCCTAACTCAGTGCATTGGACTGGACTCTGTTTCAATGACAAGACAATAACATGCTAAAGTTCTGAACCCTATGTGTCTTCTCTATGGGAACTCCTTAGCCATGAAACTTAAATATCCTGTTCATTCTTAACAATTAAATACTACTCTTAATACTTAAATACTTCTAAGTGACAGTAATTTTGTTAAAACTTCTTAAAACAAACAACTTCAGTGCACAAATTGAAATCACACCAGGCCAGAATATTTCATAACAGGGGAATTCTCCTTATCACAACATAGGTGCCCATGGAAAAGTGTCTTTTCAAAGGATCAAAAATAAGAGTGGGTTTTAATTATTCATGCAACACTGCAGGTATTTCATTCTCAGTGGAATTTAATTTATATTGCAGTTATCTATAACTGCCTGATAAGGCCTATGTTGGGTTGGCTTCTTCAGAGAATGACTTCCTGTTTTCTCACAGCATTTGCTCAAGAAGCCAATTGCAGTATCCCTAAGTTTTTATTGCCATATTGTAACAAAACACTGAGATGAAGAAAATCTTATATGTGTATAATATGTGTTTATTTCACAATATGTAATGTTTAAAAGTAAATGCAGATATGCTTTTATTTAGCTATTGCCTTTGGTTGTATACAAAACATCAGATTTGGATTTTAATTTTCTTAGTGAGGCAAATTATTTCTTTCGAAATCATAAATGCATGCTTGTGACCTAACTGCTTCCATAGTAATGAATCAAAATATTGGAGGGAATATAAGCCCCTCAGAAATCACAACAAACACACTCTTCATACAGAGACTACAAGTAATAAAAAGAAAGGAGAAACTGACCTAAAATATAAGCAGCCTTGTCTGAAAAGAACAGTCATCATTTCCATGAACTGCTAGCAGACCTTCAACAGACTGCCAATTCATATTTCCCCAGCTAGGAAATTAGTGCAATGTTCTATTATTGGAGACTATGCATCACAACACGTGAAATATCTGCATATAAAATACCCAAGTGAGGAGAGTACATACACAACCTTGCCAGGTGTAAATTGTTCTTAGTAGACTCCTTTGTGAGTTCGTCCCTTTCGGATCAATGTAAAAGTATTTCCATTGATATCAGAAATACTTTAAGTAGAAGAACTGAATTCAATTTTAATTATTTCTAGGGAGAAAATCCAGCATTATTTTGTAGTTGCAAACACAGAGATGAAGGGTATTTTAATGATTTAGAGTAACTATATAACAATTGCCATGAGTGTTTTCAGATTTTTCTGTACATAAGCATCATTTATAACTAATAATAAAATGGGATCAGCATCTCACTTTATAATTTTCAAATGAAAATGAAACAAAATAATAGGATGAATTACAAAATGGTTTTTTTCACAGTTCTTTGTTTTTCAGTATTATACCTGCTGTGGATCAGTAAATTGTACTATGAAGAAGGTACTAGAGTTTAGTGTAAAGCTTGAGCTGATGGCAAAAATTCATATTCATATTTTTTTCTGCTGTGAATGTATAACAGAAAACACTTCTTTCCATTCTCATATGATGTACTTCTCAGTTGTTCAAATATCACCTTGGGCACAGTTACCTATTAATATTCTGATGAGGAGACAAAGCGGGAGGACACATATCATATTTTTCACATAAACACAGAATCTTTATTTATTTTGAGGAAACTCCATTTGCAGTTGTCCAGTTTGTTGGTTTGCCCTGCAATAATGCATAGTTATTTTCTTCTGAATGAAGTTTTTCTTAAAACTCTCTCACATGTACTTTTTGCAGTAATGCTCTTAGCCATAAGAATAGTAAATCAAGGATTAGAAATATTTTACAGCTGAATTTGTACCTTGCAGAAAGTGGAATAGGAAGATTTAATGTGTAGATCCACAGGTCATTTCACTCTGAGCACACAGGGTTCCTTTTCATGAAAATGTTTTCATGAAAATGTTTTGCCGGTATGCAAAACCTGAGGACTCACCCTTTCACTGCTTTGCATACCCATCTGCTGTTTAAGAGCCACAAACAATAGTCACCAAGCATTTTGCCACTGCTTACCATGGATATTTTTCATAGTATCTGCAAGCTCAATGAGGGTGAAGATCTAGCACTAAACATGATATCTTTAAAATGGAAAACATTTTTTGAAAGCTGCTTTCTTCTGTGAGGAATATCACATAATCATCTAATAAAAAAAGAGAAGCAAAAGTATGTTTTGCCAAGAAAATGATTGTTACTGCAGCAGAAAACATATACCTCCCTAGTAAGCTGCAGGGATCAGTAACAATACTCTCTAGAAGCCTGGAGAGGGAAACTGGGTGTAAAAGCTAGGATATCCTCCCAGAGGAAGGTGGACTACAGATACCCTGAGCATTGCTGGGTCAAAAGGGCAAGCAATGGATGAGAAGGTAAAAAAGTGCTTCATTTGGTACAAGCAAACTATACACAGCTTGTCTTCTGTTTATCCACCTGCATCACCTTGCAAAGGTACAAACATTTGTAGCTGTGTTGCCTCTTTTAGGTATTGTGAAAAAGTAGATGTATTTAGAGTTTAACCTGATTTGGAAAAACTACCATTTTTCAAGTTAGAAAATAATGGTTTGTTCTTCATCCAAGGCTGTGGAGGATCTTTAAAACAGGCCTGTTGCAAAAGTGGTCTCCACTCCATCCAACAGCATACCCTGTGTGAGCCAGGCAAAGCCTTAGGGAGGGGCTCCACAAGGGACAAGGCAAGCAAAAGTGTCTTCTAGTGGCTCTTGGTGACTCTGAAATCTCCCTCACATTGATTAGAAAGACCTGAGTTGTAGCAGATTTCTTGAGAGAAAGAGGGCTCAATCTGCATTTAGAATAAGATATTGGACTACCCCGCTGAGGCCCACCTGGCTGAGGCCTGACCCTGAGGCTTGGCGTTGAGGCCCTGAGGCCTTGAAGCCTGTTGTGCAGTTAAAGTTATTTGTGGCGCAGCAGAAATTAGATGTTTAGGTATTAATGTGAGATAGTGGGTTTTCTAGAGGTCACCAAGTGCAATTATTAGTGGTCACGCTTTAGCCACCTTAAGAATAACTCAAACAGTGTGTGTTTGCATTTTTCTCTGTGCTGTGTGCCAATGAAAGTGTTGCCGTAACTGTAAACTGTATAGAACTGTATATAATCTGCCATCTTAAGTGAAATAAACAGAGAATGTAGATGTAACCATAGTGGTCGGACCTGCGTTGCTCTCGTCTCAACCTCTCATTATTTTTGGGAGTTACCCTGACAACACTGATTGTCACAAGGAGAGTGTCCCAGGGACTCCAAGCTGTGTCCTAGTGCGCCTAAATTCATTTATTAGAATTTGCTAGGAATATAAATTTGAATTATATTTATGTCTTTTTTATTCTATAATAGTAAAAATTTAAATTCTCTCATGGTAATATTTCCTTGCTTCTACATACCGTAACTACATGATATATAGATATATAGCTTAGACACACAACTTTCAGACTACTGAGGTTAGCAGAATTCCCATCTCATAAAGGCCATAGTTATGGAACAAGGAAAAAACAAGTTTCAGTGGTTTTGCTGTTCATCTGTTGAACCTTAAAGTTATATTGTAAAGCTTAATACTGTGGTCATGAAGTCTAGAAATTGATATCTGAGACTTTCGTGTTATTGTTGAAAACAGGAAAGACACAACTAGAAAGGTTTGTTAAATCGTAGAAAATAAACAAAGAAAAACATAAGCAGAACTGAACACTCCACATATTTCTCCCCCACTTATGAATTAAGGCATTTTCCATGGCACAACCCACTAATTAAAGACCTGTGTATAGTTCTGACATTTTTCCCTTTCTCAATAGATCTGAAATTCACCTCTCACGTACAACATCCTCATCGAATAATCATGTGAGCAAAATACATATCAAACTGCCACCTGCTGAGATACAGATTTATAGTGTTGACACAATGTAGATAGTGTTATTTCATCCTTATTCATTAAGCATGTTTTGCTCTAATTACTGAAAGATACTATATCAACATGGAGCAGTTAGAAATCCTTTAAAATTGAAATATTTGAAGTGTGTTAAAAGTACTTTTGGAGAATGAAGAAGGATGTTTCCACATTTCTAATAGAAGATTATAACAAGCGATGATAAAATGCTGTTATATTTTATTCAGAGCAGGTGCACATTAATCATCAGTAATTTATAGTCTGCATGACTAATACAATTGGTCACAAAAAAGTAACATTTTATATACTCTCCCATTCAGCATTCATTTGCAATTTTTTTTAATAATTATCAACTACTTTAATCAGAAGTAACCTTCCTATAGGAAATTTCAGAGTCTACAAAATAGATCTTTCTGTTTCATCTTCTAAACATTATTTATGATATAAAAGGGCTATCAAACAATCTGTAACAGTTTCATTTCATGTCAGTTTGGAAACATTATTATCCAGCCATTGATGGAACTGTGTGGGGGTGTCTAGGCTGTTGTTCTATAGCACTCCATCACCAGGGGGATGGAGCTAAGGGATTCTCACTTCTGTGAAAAAGGGGGTGTGGCTTTGGCAGGAAGAAAAACACGAGGTTCAGCAGTAAGAAAACACAACTGCTGCTGTCATGGCCTTAACAGAGTTCAATTTCTAAATTCATAAGGATTTAGAAGCCAGTAGCTGGCCTGAGAACTCTGGTTTATGGTGTAGGGAGGTCAGTTTTAGCTCCTGAAATGACTCATTATTAATTCCTTAGGGTGAATTTGAAGAAATTCAAATTCATTCAAGAGGATAAAAATTCAGTAATAGAATAAAAAATACTTAAAAGATTTACATTAAATTTTATTGTGATTCCGTGTTTAAAATATTGGTATTAAGATATAATTTCTGTGCCTTTAATATAAGTCAGATATACAAATATTTAAAGGCTTTGACTTTATATATGTGCATATCATCTTTCTCTTTATATATTATACTTATGAACAGTAAAAGACAAAAACTTACTAAATTGGAATAGCATTCTTCATGAAAACTTTTCAAAGTAGAAAAGTTGAAATCCTCAACTTCCTTGAGAAGGTCAGTAAAAATTTGGTAGTATCTGAGCTATACAATCATCCAGTTACAAAGCCTTCCTCTTCTATCTTGAGCTTCTTTTCACTCTAAGTTGGTTTTTTTTTTTATGTGCTATAGTAAAAAAGAGACAGAAGTACACAAAATTTAGTTTATAACAGAGGAGTCTTGCTGTTCAGAGAGAAAAAATAACTGTGGAGCAATACAAAAAATACAATACATTGTCATGAAAAGTCTACATTTTCACATTTAAAAAATTAACTTGGCAGCAGGAGAGTTTTTGACTTGCACAGTTCTTCATGAGGGTACAATGAAACCACAGATTAATTTCTCTGTAACTTGTTAGAAAGGAAAACGCTGGATAAATGTGATCAGGTTCCTTTTATGGTTTGGTTTGACATGTATGAAATTTTCCAAATAAAAGTACCAAGGAAACCACAAGGCAAATGCTGAATCAGTACCACCAGTCCAACACACAAGTGCCTTTCCTGACACATTCATCCTAATCAAAACCCATGGGCTGGGTACAATTCCTGGAAGCTGGTAAAGCACCCAGGGTTGCCACTGCAAATGTGAGTGGAAAGCTGAAATGAGCACCTTGTCAAAACATTTTAATCCCTAATATCAACTTGCAAACTAATTGTAAGGTCTGTAAATGATCTGCAATTCCCTTTGATTCTGACCAGCCATTTTGTGGATTAACTTTTAAAAAGACAGTTCACCTCCCCTTCAAAATCTCTGCCAACTCCTTAGAATATACTGAAGACTTAGGTACATCATGTATTTAAAATTAAAAAGACTGGGATAGAAAATGTGAGATCCTATTTTTTGTTGTCAGGGCTAATGGCAGCTTGGGCTTAGGAAGCTTTCTCCTTAAAGCTGCTCCCTTTATGTTGCCTGCCTCGACCAGGAGTCACAGATGAGTCTCTAAATGTGATCACAGCTCTGGTAAAAGGGACAACATGAATTTTTGGTGGGAAAGGCTAAACCACATATGAGGTTATATACCACAGCACATCTGTCCCTGGATGCCCTGTCCCTGTAGGTATCAGACTTCACTGGCCTGAGGAGAAAAACCTCTTTTTACTAAGTAAATCCCAACTGAGTGATGCCACTAGAGGGAGAGCTGACCATATTTATCAACAATATCAAACCACTATATGTGTCTCAGTGGTACCAAATCCAAACATCATCTATTCCAAAGACTACCCCAATTTAAAATCTACAGTTATATGGGTAGGCTGGATTATGTCACTCATTTAGAAGAATGATGGAAACAAAAGTGGAGGGACTTCAAAGATCATTTCCACCCAATGCAAGCAAGACCAGTTTCATTCATTGCACCCCTGGCAAGTATCTATTGATCTGTTCCTAAGAAGCTCAGTAATGATGACTGGGGTTTCTGGATAGAACACCACTGGTTTGATGATCAAACAAGACTATTTCTTTGTTTAATATTCCTCTGAGGTGTTTTCTTCCTGCTAACCTACACATTCCTCAGAGCAAATTAAACTCAAGGCCCCTCTTCTTCTCACAGTGTCTGTGGAGAATGCTTTGTTTCTCTCTCTTGGATAGCAACTTTTAAAGTTTCTAAGGGTATCATCAGATTTCCCTCCCCTCAGTCTTCTCCTGTGTAAATTATTCTAATTTCTACTACTGGTCCTTGCACATGACCATTTCCAGGCTCTGATTATTCTCATTGCTCCTCAATAACATCCTTTCAATGATCCACACCTTTCTTAAACTGCATGCCTCTAAATGCAGCCAGAAAACTTTACATGCACCATTTATTACTGTTATTAGGGTATGCTTCCATACATTTTTCTAGTTAGACTTACAGCTTGAATAAAAAAAATCAAAAATTCGCTCCAGAAATTGTTGCCCAAATGTTACTTTATTCTTAATAAGGGTTTGATTTTCTAATACAATTATAAATGCATATTGCATAATTACTTCCAATTCTATCTCCAAGTCAAAACTGGAAAGTATGGACATATAATCAAAGAGGTTCTTCCAGAGTCAAATGCAATGGGTATTTTTAAAAGCACATACCTCCCTCTCAATTTATGCACTTGTATGAGTGATATCAGGCTTTATTTTCATCAGGTTTACAGAGTTTATGACTCTATGACTTTATGACTTATGTGGGAAAAGGCTTCTCACAGTTAAGTATTGTTTTAATTGTTTCTCCTTTATGCAAAAGGCCTATTGGTTTTGAAAGAAAGGCACATTAATATAATCTCGCTAGTTCCTGACAAGTTCATTGTTTTATTTCCTAGGTGCCCAACAATGTTTGATTCCAACATTCTTTTTCTAGGAATAGACACAAAGTTGAGCATTTATCATATTTCTAGCTTTTTTTTTTTTTCATACAATGATCTCATCAAGTTAAGTGATTATTGATTAGATGGAGACATTATTCTCTAATGTATTATTTTCCTATATCCACGGGTGCTTTTACCTCTGTTTTTGAAAATCTCTTGTCTGCCTGATTAGAGCAAAAGATCCTTGGCAGGAAAATCCCTTTTGCATTTCCTTTGGGTATGTGCCTGAGGAATACCTCTTGTTATTACTCTTTTGCAGGTCAAAAGCTGGTGGTAAAAAGGGAATAGTCCCACCCTGACAATGCAAACTATAGCAATCAGCAACTAATTGTTGATCTTAGGGAACAGTTGACACTTGAGTGCCATGGAAAGCAAGAATTTGCTTGGATTGGAACAACTGAGTGAAGGAAAAACTCTTGATGCTGGTGGAAATTCACCAGGACAGGAAAAATAATACGGTTACTAACGAAGAAAGAATGATTAAATAGCCACTGACTCTCCTTAAGGCCACTGAGAATTAACAGCACTGAGATTTCCAGGAAGCTGTCCAATGATTTAGGAAAGAGTGATGAGAAGTTGTGGATTTTTTGATACCTAGAATTAAAGTCATACTTACTTCCTAAACAGCAGTCCCACCTTACACACTTAAAAATATACTTGATCATGCTTGGTGAAAGACACAAACAAATACACAATAAAAACCAGACAAATAAGCTATGCCAAAATCAAATTTCTGCTGAAGCCCCAACAAGCCAACTGTTATTTCTGCTATTCTGAATGGCAGAAATCTGTGAGTTCTCCAGAACCTCTTCTAAGAAAAAAAGCCAGCTTTTTTTCATTTGCACACTTTTTGTGCTTTTCTAATTTGTTCTTTTCAGAAGCTGTTTTAAGAATAACAGGGTATTTCAGGTCATCATTCATTCTCTGTAAGCCACTTGTAACATCAGGAGTCACATTTTAATATAGTATTGTGAAAAGCTTTCCTGGAAAGAGATCAGTTTATTATTTAAGCATTATTGTCTTTCTTTGATTTTTACATTTGCAGAAATCATTATTGTGGAATTCCTCTCTTTAAATCAGTTGAAATCCATTATAAAAATCATTAAAATGTTTTTTCTTTTAAACCTGATTCCCCAGGAATGATGACATTTAAGAATTTTGGAAGTAATAATCTCTTTTTCATTTTGGCTATGCAAGATTTCCAAAATCTCCTGAAAAGAGCTCAGAATATTTTTTTCTCAGCCAAAGCCAAATCAGAATCTTGTCTGATTTAACCTGAAACTGGCAGAAATGTTAGCCTAAAGCTTATCCAAAGCAAAAGGCTTTATTTGCATTTTTTTCCTATTCTGTTCTGAATATCCTTATTCTGACCCAAGACTAGTCAGAACAATTCTCTACTCAGGTTACTATTGTTTCAGAGGATTTTGATCATGCCTTCTGTAATCTTACTCCACAAAAGCAAGAGTTGATAGTATTTATATGCCTTTGAAATTTCATGTTTTATTTATGTTATTTGTGCATTATACTTCTGGACTACTGTGATATCAACTCTTGGGAAAATTAAACCCTTTTGCTGAATGGACTCCAAAACACGTTTGGAAAGCACTACCACAATCCATGTTTACTGAAATATCAACCTTATTACTTTTTTTTCCTCCTATTTGTAGGACCAGTGATAGATTTGGCTGCATATGGAACAAGGATTTCAATTTCTAATTTAAAGAATGACAAACAAGGGAAAGATAAACAGCTCTGCAGGAGTATAAGGTAACATGTTTTTGCCATTTTTGACATTAGTTTCACCATTGCCAATATGGTGAACAGAGGGGGTCAGACAATAGTCAGCAAGGAACAGATGGAGGAAGCAGCAGCACAATATTTAAAACAGTTCAGAATATTATTACAAAAGTTAAGGGGTCTGCAGTGTAGTATTGGGAAGGGGGGAAAAGACATGGAGAGGGAACCAACTGGCTCTTTGAAATCGCTCACCAGGGGTTTAACATTACCTGTACATGTGATGTGAGAGTTATTGCGTTCGAGGAAAAACTGGTGCATGCCTGGCAAGAGCTGCTGGCAACAGGAACGTCTGCACAGGCTTTTCTGACCCACTCACATTCCAACAAGAATTTTTCAGTCGTGCCTTTCTGCAGAGCTTTGTGCCGGTGAGCACACAGGAGGTGACACTTTGCTGCAGGTATCCAAAGTGCAAGATTGTGGCTGACAGTCCCACCCATAAAGGGGGCTCCCTCGCACTGAAAGTAGCATGTGTTGATGCTTGTGCTGCTTCATCCCCCTGAGATTTAAACACTTGCAGGAGAGAACGACTTACAAATGTGGTCATGTTCAACCACTGTTTTTCAGTTCTGTATGATGTCATTTTACACCCAAAGAAAGTCGCAGCAAGCTTTGTTTAAGCGCACAAACTAGATTGGTCTTCTCAGTCAATGTCTCCAAGACACAATATACAGACTTAAAAAAGAATAAATATTATAGAAACCAGGATGTCAGTCCAGCAATTCTGATAAAAGGAACCTTTCTATAATAAAAAATACACCATTGCCTGCACTTCAGCAGTGTTTATTTATGGGGCTTTTTCCAGTAGTTTGGAAGAAGATTATCTGCTCCAAAATTTTGGTTGGAATTTTATTCCCATTTCCAACTCCCATAAGAATTCCACAGCTTATAGGCCCATCTTCCTATTTTTGCAGGTTCTTTGTAGCAATCATAAGTAATATGAAATCCCTTTTATTATTGAAATGGGAAGTTCCTTTAAACACATTCCTTTAATCACATTTCTACAAGATGGAGAGTTTTCTTCAAAAGCCTTCCTTCCAATGGCCTTATGTTTAGGACTCCTCTATAAATACTGAAGTTCTGGGTCATTTTCTATTTTTGAAAAAAAAGAAGAAAATTGGCAGAGGCTAATTCTTCCAATTAACCATCATTCAGAGACTGACAGGTAGTAAACAATAAGATAATTAAGGAGAAAGAATGACACACTGGAATGAAATATTCCAGAGGGTTTTTTTTACCTGTAGGCAGGTTAAAGTAATTATTTCTTTCCGTTTCTGATCCATAAAAAAAATGCTTACTACATTGTACTTTGGCAATGTAGTTGAATTGGTTGAATTCACAGTTGTTGAATCAAGAAAAAGAAAAGTATAAATAATGCCGTGCTTGCTAACAGCATAGCTTTCACTAATGAAAAATACTTTATTATTTGATTGTCAATTGTTCTAAGCAAGTCTTTAAACTGCGAACATAAAATCTAGTCATATAAGCATCATCTAAAGATTTCTTCCTATATTCGTGATGTAAAGGAACCTGGCCTTGACATTTTTCATCACAAAACTGACATGAGGTGTGGTGTATAAAAATTACAGTTTGGAAGATTTCTGCCTTGTTAAAAGAGATTGTAAAAGGCAGACTTAACATCCATCATGTTTTAAAAATTAAGGTGAATAATGGAAAATGCATTGTCTTACTGATCCGGTATCAAGGAAGTTCAGGTAATTTTTCTGTACAGTGCCTTTCTTTCTGAAAAAAAGTTTTATTTAATTTTTAAAATATTAAATAAGACATGATAAGAAATTATTCATAGTGTGATTTTACACAAGGCAAACAAAATAGAATCTCCTACTTTCATGTGTTTAAAATTGAATTAATTGCATCAATAGCTTTTGAAATCTCACTTATATGAGATCATACGTGAATGATAAAACTGTGCTGAATACAAATGCGGAAAAGACCTGTTAAATTATCTATCTGCATTTGGAGTATGCATCAGTCTGAGGAAGCCAACTCAGTAAAAATAAGTTCACTGCTTACTGAAAGGTCTCTTTAATAGATCCTAAGCATATTTGGGATAGAGACAATGACAAAATCTGTGAAGTCAAGATAATTAATGAAATAAACAAGTTAATTTAAAGCTCTAAAGATTTCTTGCATTTTTTTTGCTTTTTGTGCTTTTGTTAGGCTTAGGGGTTCTTTTATCGTTTTATGAAAAAAAACACGGGGAAAATTTTCATTCATTTTTCTAAGGAGTAGGACCTTTTTCCACCTCAGCCTGTAGCTTTCTGATAAAGACCCCCACAGAACACAGCAGAAGAGATTTCTGCACCTGTTGGATGATAGCAAACTAAGCCACAGGAAATCCCTTTTCATCAGACAGTACAACTGAATTCTTTCAGGTGGTGCTACTAACTGTGTTTTAGGTTTTATTAAACTTTTACAAAAATCTCTGTATAGAACTCCAAAGAATACACCATGGAATAGCCCTAACTACAGGAATGAATGGAGGATCTTAAGTGATTCTTCAGATTATCACCTGAGAGGCAATAAATTGGAGTTTAAATCAAGCATGTTCATCATTCAGGCCAGGCATTGAATTGTAACCTCACACAGGAATATTACTAATTATAAGTAAAAACGTTAATCAAGCTAAAACACCTTTCAGCCAAGCAGGTAGAAAAGTTGAGTTTAAGACCTTTGCCAGTAAATTTTGAAATATTTTCAAAGTGACCAGGTCACCCCATTAACATCTCTGCTATTTTAGAGGTGTTCTGTCTGACTAAGTGCGCAGGATGTCAAAGAATTTATTTCTTGCAGGCTGACAAGTAACTTGGATACATATATGGAACTTGGAACTCTGAAAGGCAAAAAAATAAAATCTTGGGAATTTATATATGCCAGTAAAATGAATTGTAGCCCTTGCTCTCATAATTCTGGTCACTGTACATGTACAAATTATGAATCACATATTTTATTTCCTTGTGACTTGGAAGAATGCCATTTTTCCACTGAAGTCAGTTTCTTCCCCGTGCCTACTTTGGCTATTTGGATAGAAGGAAAGCTTGCTGCAATTAATGTTTTATTTAGTGTTCTGACAGGAAGCTTCTTGCAGAGTTGAAATACTGAAAAACTCTAAACTAAGTTCTTAAAAGTATTAATTTGGAGAAGCTTAAATGTATGTGCATAATCCAAAAGACTGTTGAACTGTCTGCTTTTGTTAAAACCCCTGGTCTGAATGATCAAGGTCTCTTTGACATTTTCAGATGGACTTGCTGCTTACTCCCTGTGACCATATTGCTCACTAAGTCCTACTCTTACAAAACACTGTATGTGTCCCATTATTTCAATTAGAAAATAGTTTGGAACCTCATTGCACTGATAACTTCATCATGTTGTCTAGTTTTTAGGCTAAAGCAATTCTGATGAGCTTTCATACACTTTTTTCTGTGCCTTTTGCACCTTCTTCCACAAGTGCATTTTTAGAGAGTGTTGAGAAAAATTGAATTTGATAAGGATACAGACAAACAAGAAAATGCAGATCTCTTCCCTGCTTCATATTACTACCCCTTTCTCCCATTTATCCCAAGCCAAGTTCATCTTTCTTGAATGTCACTGGCCATGATCTTGTAAAGCAATTCAGAAGTACTCATGTCCTTTCTACAGCAATCCTGCATGTGCCTACCTCTGCTGAGGTAAATAAGAATTAAATTTACCATCTCCTGGCACTATGAATGACTCATGCTCACAAGATAACTGAATCACTACTTCATGTCCTTCTCTCCAGCTGTTGAAAGCCAAAATGTGCCTACTTTACATCTGTTCTTAGTAACTTTTCGGCTTAAATATTACATTTTACACTAATCACATTTATCCCAAGCCTATTCCTTGAGGCATCAAGATGATCTAGGTATTCGTTATCTTTGAGATCTCAAATGTCCTTTATATTGATCACACCTCTCAGCCCTGCATCCTCAGCAAATTCTCTGGCACACTTATTAACTGAAAATCGCGGAGTTAAACTCCTTGAGGATTCTGTTTAATAATACCTTTATTTGCAATCAATACTTATATTTCAGTGCTGCCAGCTTTCCCCACCTCATTAGCTGACTCCTAAACCATGTTACTATCAAGAATGTAATATTCTCTGTCCTAACTAGTTGTTTCTATTGCAGATTGAACTTTGGGCAGCTTAAAAGTATAATGAGACTAAGCTTTAAGGAAAGTTAATATTTCTTAGTCTGTCAACTCAACTGAGCATGGGCATGAGGGGAAACAAACAAAAATTGCAACACACAGGGAGATCAAACGCTCTCCTTTCCTTATTACTCAAAAAGAAGGTTCAGTGTCCCAAAATTCACCAGATAAACAGTGTGCTTTAATAGAACTCCTCCACCTTTTTCCTAGATTATCAACGGTCAAAAAACTCTACAGCTAATAACATCAGTGAGGCTGAGATCCATGGTAAGCCCATTACAATTCATTACTAATTCATCCCAATAAAGACTGGCTAAAACTCTTGCCCCACTGAGTATGAACACCCTCTTAACAGCAGCTCACAATTTAGGAAAAAATGCGGCAGTGGCCTTGAAAATCATCTATAACTTGGTAAAAAATTCTGAAGAATAATAAAGAATCCTTCAGCCTGGATTGGGGAAAGATAAGTATCATTTTAACAACATATATTGATATTGCAAATACTTTGGGGTATTTTTTTAAAAAAACCCCACACTTTACAATGACTACTACAATGGATCCAAAATTAAAATAACTGCAGCTAACTATGCCTGATTTTTTTTTCCTATAGAATGCCACAGCTCTGTTCCAGCCTATTGCCAAACTGACTGGTCATTCTTACACTCTTAACAAAGATGGTGTAGTTGCAAGTATCATCTACAGAAGGAAATTTTCAGTGAAGGTTTTATTCAGTAGAAAGGAGGAGAATGAAGTTATGCTCATTGTCTTAGAGATATTTTTCTTTTTGTTATCTCATTTTGTTCAAACTCAACTACATTCAGTATTTCTCAATAAAGAAAAAAGAAACTATTTTTTCTTAATAAGCCTTTAAAATATCTCAACAAAGTATCCAGATTTTCTTCAGTTTGTCTCCTTGAACATTTATTCTCCATGTTCTACATTCTAAACCTTAAGAAATTACTGAATGGAACCCCAACAATCAACAGAATGTTACAAATCATTCAAAGTTTGCAAGTGGTCTTAAGATACGTTAGTTTACAGCCAAACATCAAAATATGAATGAGGAAAGTTATTTTTTTCTTCATTTGACACTAATCTATGGCTACCATTTGCTGAAGTTTTCACCAAAACTGGTGTGTATGGACCCCAAGATACTGGCATTTTCTCCTGAGTTTTTTGTCCTTTTCACAAGTCCATCTAGACCTACTATTTTATCAACATAAAATACTTCCTTTGACACTTTTCTGAAGAGTACTCACAATTTCACTTTAAAATTTCCCGTGTCTCACCATGACCACTGGAGAAAGGGTGATTCCACACAGTATTTCTATTCTGAATGTATAGATGCCTTATTGCAAATGAGAAACAAAACTCTTAAAAATTAGTTTAAAGCCTATAAATGTATGAAGAGCAGAAAAACCCAATACAGGACACAAACAAAACTAAAGGAAAAACATTATGATCTTTTTAAAGATGAAATAAATTACTTTTTCTCTGAAGAGCAAACTGTGTAGTAAAGTGATTTCTATTTAAAAGATCAGCAGCTTCTAGATGTATTCAAATACTCATTGCATAAAGTCAGAGGTTTGAGACTAGCTATAAACTTTCTTGGCTTTGGCAAATTTATGAACTATTCCTGCTAACCATGTAGCGTACCCAAAACAGGAAGCAGGACCAAGGTTCTACTTGGACAACCTGGTAAAATTTCCTTTTTCCTTCAGCTTGTGTAGAAGTATGAGTTAGAGATTGAGGGTGCATTTTTTCTCATGTTCTTTTAATAATTTAGAGATGAAACCAAGGTGGAACGTCAGTGCTCGGCAAGGGACTGCAATAGATCTCAGAACACTCTTGCTCAAGGGTGGCCTTCTGCTTGTCTGAACACTTTAAGCTGAGGCTGCCTGAACAAACTGCTGTTTCTGGAAGGTTAGCGTTGCAGCACTTTTGGGCACTAACACACGAATTGTACTAATGGCACAAGAGATCACCATTTTAGTGATAGTATGACATCTTGTGGACTGCTGGTGGTACTACCAAAAGGACTCACTGTTCTTAACCTAAATATTACTCCCATCAAGGAAACGAGTACATAGAGTGCCTGTTTCTTTTAAAGCTGACTGGGTCACATACACAGCTGTCATCTATTTATGGATGAAAAACACTGCAGATGATAAGCTTGTGAGAAAGAAGATACATAGGCAAAAACCTATTTAATGTACAGGCACTGAGCCCTGTGATGGCAAAGTGCAGGGCTCAGGATAGGGGAGTGCCTTCGGTTCCTCAGCATGTTCCTGGCAGGAGAAAGCTTCCAAGACTGGCACATTCCCATCTTCAGCCTACTTTTTTTTACTTAACCCAGTTTCTGGCAAGCAGTCAGAAAAAAAGGATAAGGATCCCTTGACATGTTGTCTGGCAGGCAGGTGGTAGGTCTCTCTTTCCAAACATCTGAGGAATGAAGAATGGAATGGACAGACAATACTGAGAAGGTTGAGGGTTTTTTCATCCTCATGCCTAAAAATGGAGAGTACTCAGGATTATTTTAAGATTTAGAGCATGACTAGAACTTTCTTACAAGGCATGTGAGCTTGCCTGGTTGTATCACTGGCCCACATCACTACCTCCTGATTAAGAGTAATGGAAAAAATCTGTCTGATCGTTAAGCTTCTGACTACAATTGCATACATCCCCAAATATACTTCATTTAATTCTTTCCTGAGTGACATATTCAAAGAAAACCTGCTGCTTTATTTCAAATCACAAGACAGCACAGAGTTATGAGCTGACAGAAGAGCTGAACTCCGTGAAATCTATACACTCTTTTAATATTTTTCCTCCCACAGGATCTGAGGCCAATAGTTTTAGCTAAAATGGTTTTTTGCTTTTTAGATCCCTTGGTTGCTTTTTACACACAGGGTCTCCAAATCTAATCCCTCTGTTTCAGGTCACTGGTTAGCTCTTCTGTAAGTGTGTAAGTGTAATTCCATATTGTAAGAATGTACCATACACCCTTCCAAGGAGCAAGAGATTTTGGACAAGAAAAGGAGGTTGTACTTTACAGAAGAGCAAAATCAACAAGGACAATCATTAGCATTATTTAGATGACACTGTAAAAAACAAGTTTCATTAACAGATACATTCCACTGAAATTGTGTAAAGAATCACTATTCATGGAGGTGGATGCTGAGATACTATTTTTGGAATTTTCCTCAAAAACTGAATTTACCTTTAGAGTTTTGATCAAGCAGAGAAATGCAAAAATGCTCTGAGAACTTGGCAGGAGTTTCCTATTCTAACTGTAAGTGATTCAGGGAGGTGAAAGTTTTGGCTGTTGTATATAACCTCTGTATCTCTAGTGTAAATGAAGGGAAATTGCAAAACTTTCTCTTCATCGGTTTAATTTTTTTTTCCTAGAGAAAAGATTCAGCAGCTTAAGAATGACTTTCACGTTAAAGTCTCATCAAGTGCAGAGAAAATCCTTCAAAATGAGGATACTCTTAGGGGTAGGATTCAGCCCAAGATTAAGACCTTGTTGATAGTGACTACGTCTCCACAGCACTGGAAGCCCAGAAATGTTATCTTGCATCAGAAACCTAAGTTCAGCTGCCAGCCTCAAGCTGATTCCCATGCTGTACTGAACACACACAAAAGATGTTGTGTAACCTGTTAAGTAGCTGTCTGTGCTGTACCATTTTTGCAGATACATAGATTAAAAACAATCAAAAAATCACCAGACTAATGAAGCACAGTATCACAGTCAGCTACCATCATGAAAGAAAAAAAAAAAAAAAAAAGCTTTTTTTTTCTACATGCTGCCAAAGTAATTGTACTCTGTTGAATTTGACCCACATTGCATATTAAGCCTGGCACAAAGAAGTATGAACATAAGGAGAGCTAGGAATGATGACGTAAAACACTAAATCTAGCCTTCAGTGGAATCTACCAGCCTCACAGGGTCAAAAGCTGAGCTTTGAAGACTAGGGGGAAAACTAGCCTTTTTCAAATATTTGCAAAACTAGAATGTTACAAAATCCCTTTGATCCCTCCCCTGCCCTAGCCATGCTTTCTAATTCTCAAGTGATTGCTAAAGAAGAGAAGAAAAAAAATCATGTCCCATAGCTTATACATATTTATTACCAGTGGNAAAAAAAAAAAAAAAAAAAAAAAAAAAAAGGTGATTACTGAGGCATCAGTAAAATGAAAAAAGCCAGAAATATTAAGCAACAAGGTTATCAGAATTATTAAAATAAAATAACACAATGTATTTCACTCTCCATTTTTGTTCCTTTCCTTCTTTTTCTATGATTTATAGTTGTTCTGCTAATCATTAACTCTCCTGTCCCTGTTCTCCTGGCTGCAGTTTTCACTGACACTTGTTCAGGCCGTCTGCTGGCTGTAAGGTGTAAAGGGCATTGTATAATTTTTGCTGTAATTTTGTTGCTACTCCTAGTGGTCTGCTATGTCTATTTTTTGCTTGTGTGGCTCTGAACCTGTACTACCATTTCATAAATAGACTTACAAAAGAACTTGAAAGGGGTGTGTATAGGATATTGATAAATGAGCAGTATGCAGCCTGTAGCTGAGTCGTTTGTAAAAGCTACATCAGGATATTGATACAGACAAGAGGAGGAGTTAGGATGTTAGGGGAGAGAGAGAGAGGAGTGATACCTATTTTTCAATCTTAAGTGTATCTCCTAGATAAAAACTGTTGTCAGCTGTTATAAGGAACTATCAATAAGCTGTCACTGAAAAGGAAAGCACAGACATTTCCAACACTTAACTTTTCCAGCCACCACAATGGAGCAGCACACAACACTGCAGCAGCACAACAAAGCCAAATTAGCCTCTTGTTCACAAACAGTTGTAACTCACAGTACCAACCACTTCACTAGGCAGCATGTTCCCATGCCTGAAAACTCTTTCCATGATGAAAGTTTTCCTAATATCCAATCAAAATCTTCCCTGGCACAGCTTCAGGCCATTTCCTCTCATACTGTTACTTGCTACTTGGGAGAAGAGATCAATCACCACCTCGCTACAACCCCTTCTCAGCTAGCTGTAGAGAGCAATAAGGTTTCCCTTAAGCCTCCTTTTCTCCAGGCTAAACTACCTCAATTCCCACAGATGCTCCTCATAAGGCTTCTTTTCTAGAGACAAGCTGCCTTAATTCATTATTTTATTCTTCTGAATAGATATCAAATATCAGATCAAGTTCTTAATCTGCTTTTCATTTGTATCAGGTCAAAGGCAAAGTTTAACTTTGCATGACTGTGAAGGCTATGGTTTTCCTGTAAATTTCTAATGTTTTTAGATGTTGTTAATAGAATTTCAGTTTTATATTTTTAAAGAGAAAAGCATAGCTTTCTAGTACTACAGAGAATGTAATTGCTACAGCAGCTGGACAGTGACTGTTTCTGTCTCCAGTTAAACAGCAGATTCTAAGTACTGAAGTAGATCAGGAGTACCATATTAATCATTTTTCACGATAAAAAAACCAAAACCAAAACAAAACAAAAAAACTCCAAGAAATAAAATTGTGTAGACATTTTCTGCTTGACAGGGATATTCAAATATGACTGCAGAAATGTAAGGATTTTCCTAAATTAGCTTAATCACTCCCATATGTTACAAGCCATACCTTTTTGTGTGCCTTAGTCAACAAAATTGTATGAGCATTGTTCTAGGCTGAGTAAGGAAGAGATTGGTCTCAAAAGAACATGTTATACACCTGAGTCACTTGATGATCAAACCATTCAGTCGTAATTGTTTTGAAAACAGGTCTTAACTACTTTAGGAAGAATGTAGTACATTTAGTGGACACAGACCAGACTTGAGTCATTAAAAAAGATGTAAACAAATTGGACAGAGTCCAGAAAAGAGTAATAAAAGTTATAAGAGGTGCAGAGAATGACCTATGAGGAAAGGTTGAAATAATGGAACTTGTTTAGTCTAGAGGAGCAAAGACTGAACTGGGATATGATAACAATCTGCAAGTATGTATAATGCCCTTTCTATGGAAGAAAATGATCAACTGTTGTCTATGTTCACCAAGGACAGTGCAGGCAATAATTTACAAAATTTGCAACAAAGGAGATTAAAGAGATCTCCAAAGAGAGCTAGCTAAATAACAGGATTCCACATTTGGAAAAGGTTCAAACAGATTTTCAAGAGTAAATTGAAGTTTTGGACTGATTCAGAACACTAAAAACAGTACTGCAAAAAATTCATAACATTAAGGCAAACGACAATCAGTCAAAAAGGATTAAATGTGATATGATTTATTTTAGAGATAATATTTTCAGTTGCATTAAAATTCAATTAAACAATTAAAACCAGTTTTAACTGCTCAGAAAACTTGGAGAGACTTTGAATGGCCTGGCAAAGTCTTTTTAATCTTTGCTACTCCTAAATTTGATGGAATTTCTCCATATGTGACATATTTTATGTCTTATTAACATAAATAAAGGTTCAGAGTTACTGACACAGCAGAGTTCTTTAAAATACACTTCGAAGTGGAGCCCTTTAGAACTAAATGGCAGAACTAAACTAAACTAAAGAACTTTATTCTTTAACACAATATGGTGAAACTGCAGGAAAGATCTGTATGGTTTGATTATCTTATAAACTAAGCAACTATACATATAAAGTGACCTTCTTTAGGAAAAAAAAAAATGGTGCTGGAAGTCTAATTCCATCCACTCGTTATCAGGACCTGTGTGTATAAATCATGAATAGCCTATGAAATGCTTATTTAAACAAAAGTCAGTTTCGCAGTTTATTCCAGAGCACATTGAACTTAACTGGCTTCTCTCCTCTGTAAGTAGCTGGGATTGATAATGTATACATAAACAACTTAAAAAGCCATATACACACATTTCCAATAAATACAAAAATAGCAGGTGGTATATTTTACAAGAACATTTCCTGTCTTTTCCCAAGAAAGCATTTATATTCATTTCAGTAAAAGGGAAAAAAGATTACTTGATGGAATTCTAATGATTAGCTACAGTCCTATATAGACACTTCATAAATCTTTTATTCCTTTTAAAATACCATCTAAAAAAACCCTCATATTTTCAACACACTTGTACAATGTACAATTCATAACTATTAACCAATTCAAACATCTCTTCATCCTGTCAAGGATGGGCAATAAAATAATTTTAGCATCCAACTTAAGTGCTTAAGACAATTATTTTCTTTTTCTTAATATGGATATTATTCTTGGAAAGAAATTAGCACCTGAAAGATGTTAAAACACAGAACAAGGCCTTTAGGATAAAAGTTATGGAAATTAATGGCAGATGGGGATGTGCCAAACCAACAGTCTTGTACACTAATTGTCATTACAGTTGGCTTCCCTCAAAAGGAATGACTCATATTTGGAATTCAAAAGCTTCCATTTTGATAACAAATGCAGAAACTACAGTTAGGATTACTCATTTATGATGAATACTGGAAGTGTAAGTAGCATCATCCAGTCCAATTGTCCCAAGGAAGGGAACTTTCGATATGTGAGAAAATCTTCATACACCCATCTGAAACACAGTTAAACTTGGACTTGTTTCCACCATCTAGGTTAAAGCTGGGAAATCTACTTGCCAGATGCAGGAGATGCTTTTGAGGCATGCTGTTGGCACACGCAGCCACAGCAGACATCAGACAGTCAAACTAAGGACTTTCCTCAGGTAGAGCCACAAGGTGTTCCACCCCACATACAGCCTGTTAGGAGAGACTCCCTGTGTTCTCCTTACTCTGGTTGCTTAGAGAACATGCAGGAAAGGAGGGACGGTTCCACTGCTTGAGATACACACCCAGGAATGCATGTTAACTGTAGTTTTCCTCTAGAGCTTTGCAACTCTGTGGACTGCAGAGTTTGTAGCATACTGGAGGCTGCTGAGGAACTGCTTCTACTCTTTCAACCCCTGTCCTCTTACATCATGTGGCTTCACTTTGCTAAGACATAGGAAGTCCTAAAACACCCCAAAGCCATAGAAATGCCCAAAATATGGAGCAGAAATAAAGGGGTGAAAGGATCTTTAGAAACACTAATATTTTGTCTAAATAGAAAGTTCAGTGCATGTTTAAACTATTGATATATGTAATGTTGTTTCTGTGTTAGAAAAGCATTTCAGGAAAAGGAACAGAAAGCACAGTCACCTAACCTAAAAAAAATTACAAGTACATCTGACAAAAAAATTCAGAGCAGCACAGTGTACAACTTTATCTTTTGTTTGGATGCTTGAGTATTCCAGTTTTAGCTTGCCATGTTCTTTCCAGGAGCCTTAGTGCCAAGCATCAAACAGCAACTGTACCTGTGTAATAAGAAATATACTTCAGCCACAAAAGTTAATAGGAATGTACTTCTATAGCCAGGCCAATTTTATCAATAAAACAAGAAGGTACAATAATTCAAAGATTTTCCTGAACTTGTAGCTTTCTGATATGCTGAAGATTTGAAAATTGGTCATTCAATAAACTATATTGCATTTGATAAGTATCAGTCAAAAATTATTAATAATGCTCATTTTCACATTTGTCCATAGGAAAGTATTGTCATAGATATATTGACCTGCATTACTTTTATTTTCTTTCTTTCTAAGAATTTTAATCTTATACTACTGAAGTAAATTGATAAAGGATCTGATTCATAAAGCCAGATTACTAGAGATTATGAGTTTATCACAGAAATGAGAAAAAGAAATTTTAAAAAAAGCCATGTATGCTACTCCTTTTCCCCTGCAAAACAGACTTCACACCTGCCAGTTTAGATTTAATCATTAAGACATGTAACTACTAAAAAGATAAACTTGGAAGAATCACAAGCAGTTCTACAGAAACATTAGTCCAATTCTCAAAACACGAAAAAAATATTATGAATCAAAAACTGGACAGTACAGATGACAACGTGAAGGCCAGCTGAATCTTCAAAAAATTTCCACAAAATTTGGCTAGCTTTCTATAATTATTTTATTATTATTATTATTGTAGCTATGTACATATGAAAAACTGTGAACCTCTGCTTTGCACTACACTCCAAGAATTCCCAGAGGTAACCCTGTCCCCAAGGCTACAGCACACAGAGAGCTAATCCAGTTCTTTTGTGCTTAGTCAGGCTGACCATTGATCATCCCTGACAGATCAGGAGTTTAAGAAACCTCTACTAGAATTGAATTAATTCTACAATGGATTGTCTACAAAAAAATATATGATATTGTGACTAAATTTTTGATATTTAATAATGTAATTACCAGGCAAATTAGGTAGATCTGTTTTCCAACTTGAGAAACGTGACAGGCCTGCAACTATACCTCACTGCTCAGAGAAAAAACTGTTTCATATTTTTCACTTGTTCAAAGAATTGAACTAGAGATATTTCAGTTGTTAAAGAGCCACTTTTATCAGGAGGAAAAGATGACAAAGGTAACATACCTGTAGAGTAAATCTGTCACATGAATAAAAAGGAAGGCTTTTAACTGAACATTAGAGATAATTTGAAACACGAATGCGAATGACCTGTGGTGCCTTCTCAATGTTTGGAACATAGTTATCCAGGAAAGCCAATAACGATAACTTCTAATGTCATCAGCAGCAGGAAACTGGAATAACAGCTACTATCTGGAAGCTCAATTCTATTTAGAGCTAGGATTCAGGGAATTAACTAAATTGCAAACAGATGAGAGAAGTTGTCTCTTCAATTCTGTTATCCATTCAATATGTCTACATGCAAGGCCCTTAAAGGTGGTAAATACCAGAGAAGGTTTAGTCAGCGCCTAAAAAAAAGTGTCTTAGCAGCCTAACCAGCAATGTGTAGGTAGTCACTGATTCATTTCACAGGATTTTGGGACAATATCTGCCTGTAAATACTGGAGGAAATGCCAATTTTATTAAAAACGAAACTTGCCAAACAATCACTCTTTTGGAAGATAATTCACGACGAACAGCACGGGATGTTTTAATCATCATTATAATCATCATGTGTAATCATATTGATTCTTTGAAAATCACCATCAGCAGGTGGCTAAATAATAAATCACTGGTTTGGGGAAAGTCTATGTTGCAAGGTTCCTTGCAGCTTAGTCTTCAGCTGGACTGGATGAGACTCTCCAAGTTGCTGCTCTGTCAATTCTTAGAACCAGATGGCCTGTGGTTTTCCATGACTTCCCTGCTACTTATATTAATCTATGTCCTAGAAATCTTCTAACTTCCTTATGAAATAATATTCTCCATGACCACCTCTACAGCTGCAGGAACAGCTTCTACTGAATACGGTTTCTACTTACCAGTTTGATGAGCAGGAAACACCTGGGCTGCCATGATGAAATTCAACACATTTAAGAATAAAGGAAGGCCTGTCAGAGGCTTATCAGAGACTCAAATCATCACACAGTTTCAACACTTTGCATCTGAAATTGGAAAAAAAATGTCTTTTTCATTTTCTGGGGGCACAAACCCTTTACTTTTTCTTTCCTACTCCTTGATAAGCAAATGTCAATATCTTAATAAATGGTGGGACTATCTCCCTGAAAGTTACTGTTCTGAATATTCACTTGTGCTGGTTTATATGTGAAAGAAACTACACTGACAAACATTATCACCTGGAATTTCCCATCAGTGCTGATCCAGGCATACTCATGAGTTTTATATTAGCACTCAGATAACTTTGGGAACCCAGTGATTAGGCAAAATGTTTGTAGTGTGAGTATACACGATACATAACTCTAGAGGTGCAAGGTAAGAAAGGGTGTTACAGGATGCTAACGTGGCATAAATAAAGCAGTTTGTGCTACTGCCTTCCCATATGTCCCATGTCTGGATGACCTATCCTGTTTCTGCATCTGTTACAACCTTCAACAGGAAACTTTTATGTATGGACAGCCATTTTTTCTACCAAGGCTAGACTTAAGTGTGACTGCTTGACTATTTCATGGTGTTGACTACCAGGTTCTTTATCTTCAGACCAGAAGAGAAACCAACAGCAAACATCACAAGTCTTTTTTGTTCTACAGATGTGATTCTGCTGACAGAAATGAAGAATTTGCATACCTTTGCCATTCAAATTTGTAAGAACTTTTTCCCATACTTAATCTTAAATAACTGTTAAATCTGCAAAAATATTTGTGGAAATATCTCCCCAATGTTTATCCAAAATTGTTTTGCATTTTCTGGTGACAGAATTCTGAGCTATATTCCTGTAGAAAAGTTCCATAAAACTCTTTTAAACTAAAATAAACAACTATGATAAACTACCACTAGATATATGAAAATATTTGTAAATTGCAAAAGCAGGAAACTTTAACTGTAAAAGAAGATAAGACTGCATCTGTATCCTGTTTCTGTGTCATATGTATCACATACCAATAAAGCAATCTGTGCTCCTACACATTTCTTGCCACACGCAGAGGATCCTCCTGCAACTTATAAGACATTCAATGACATTCAATAAAATCATATGCCTAAAAATCAGGTCCTAAGCATGTTTCTAGAGTATACCAGATTTAGAAAGTAGGAAAGCTGTTGATGTCAGGTTTTTAACCAGGTCTGATTTCTTTACAAAATCAGACAGGGTCTATCACACATGGCTTGTGGAACAAGATTTTATCAATTCCTATTTCTGTCTCATCCATCCACTCTGATCAGACTACAGCTGCCAACACACAGAGACTGCAACAGGCCAGCCAGCCATCAAAGAGCCTGGCATATTTTGATATCTTCAGCCCAGGATTCCAGTCTGTGAAAGCAGAGCGTAGGAAGCAAAGGGCAGAAAGGTATTTGCAGTGCTCCTAGCATTAGTCAGGGTTGATAAATAAAAACCTTGGCTCTCCACTGCATTTAAAGCAGATATATAAATGGTAGATGGGGAAATCTTTTCAGGTTTTTTTTGGGGGGGGGTTGGGGGTTGCTGTTTTTCATTTGTTTCATTATTCTTTACTTTTAATGATATTCTAAGTGATCAAGTTTTAGCTAGAAAACCAATTCAAAAATGCCTTTTTCAGCCAGTGACTTCAGTGGAATCTGATTTTTTCCCTTTGAGGATTAAGGAATTCACATTTCCTGCCTGTTGGAGCCATACACTCTTTAGAAAGGTTGTAAAATCTCTTTGTGGGCAGAAGGAAAACATTCTAAATGTGGTTTTTTCAAAGAGTTGATTAAAACACATGAAACCAAAAGTGGGGTAAGCAGCTGAATCTCTCTGCAATGCCATGCTACTGCATCAGAGGCCACTTAGAGAAAAAAAAGGCAAGGTTATATTTTTTTTCCTCTTCCCTACTTATAAAGACTTCCAGAGAAACATGCTAGTATGCTCTGATGGAAAAGGCTAAAGTAGCCAATTCCTCAACAGTGAGCAGCAAGAGCTTTTAAGAATATGAAACTAGAGTTCAATATGGACACTTAAAGTCAATTTAAAAATAGAGTAATTTTCATTATTTTGCTGAATTCAGCCAAACATTCTTACCATTGACAAATAGCTTCTCTTCTTGAGACATAATTTGAAGAGGGCACAAAAATGCATTTAACTGATGATATATAATGTGCTGTTTCACTCCCACATCCAGTTGTCCCAAAAATCTTTCTGCCTTCTAAAATAAGATTACTGACTTGGTGAGTGAGGAGAAAGCAGAGGTTGTTGCTTATTTCAATTTTAGTAAGGTTTTCAACACCATTTCTCTCAGCTTCCTTACAGACAAACAAACGGAGGAAGTAGAGACTGGGTAAGCAGGCAGTGAGCTGGACTGAAAACTAACAGGCTCAAATCCAGCTAGAGACCAGGCAATTGTGGAGTCCCACAGAGGGCAAAATTGGGTTCAAAACAGTTTAATGTCTCCATTGATGACATGGGTGATAGGACAGAGTGCATCCTCACCAAGTCTGCAGATGATGCAAACTGGGAAAAGTGATTGATAAACCAGATGGACGTGCTGCTTTTCAGAGGGATCTCAACCAGCTGGAGAAATGGGCTGACAAGTGTATTGGGAAGTTCAGCACAAGGAACTGCAAAGTCCTGCACCCATGGAGGACTGGACTCCAGACACCCCTCAGTCAAACTAGGGGCTGAGGAGAAGTAAAGCAGCTTTCCAGAAAATGACCTACACATTCTGGTGGGCAAGAAGTTGAACATCAGACAACAGTGTGTCCTTGCAGAATATAAAGCCACAACACCTTGGTCTGCATTAGGAAGAGTGTTGTCAGCTCATCCAGAGCATTACCAGAAGTGATTATTGTCCTCTGCAAATGGAGATACACCTGAAGTCCTGTGTCTAGTTCTGAACTCCCCTGGATGAGAGAGAAATTAACATTCTGGAACAGGTTTCAGCAAAGGAATATGAAGATAATGAAGGGATTAGAGCATGTGTTATAACAAGAAAGACTGAGAGAACTGGCATTGTTTATCCTGGAGTACAGAAGGCTGAGGGGGGATCTTACAAATGTGAATAAATACCTGATGGAAGGGGATACAGAAAATGGAGCTGGAGGTAAGAGGAAAAGAAACAAAAGGAACAATTTTATATTCAATAAATACCATTTAAAGTTTAGAAAACATTTTTATCATGATAGTGGTCAAACACTGGAACAGATTGCCCAGGGAGGTTGTAAATTCTCTGTCTTTGGAGACATTCAAAACCAAACTTGAAGTCAGACCTTCTATAGCTGACACTGTTTTGGACAGATGTATCTGTCTTCAGGAGTTTCCTCCAATCTTCAATCTATCTCTGATTCTGGTTTCCTCTACAGGTTCCTCTGACATAGGAAAACTGATGATTTTATGTCTAGACTGTAAAATACAAATCAGTATAAGCTGTAGCAAGCATGAAAATAAGACCACTAGTAGGGCAAGTAGAGAGAAGGGCTGGAGAGAATCACATCACACATAACAGGCAGTGGAAACTATATGTAATGAAACTCAAGTTGAGATCTTTATATCCAATTGAACTGTAACAAAAAGACTTCAAGAAAGATGCCCTACGGTCCTCAGATGCTAGAGGACTCCCTGGTTACCTGTCCTGTAAAATTGTTCATCAGTGCTAACCAAAAGACACGACATTCACCAATACAGATATTTACGTTATGAAGTATTGGTTTCTCAGGTTGTAGCATACTGAAAACATGTAATGGACAAGGCTTTAGCAATATGGTCACTCCTGAAGAAAAAAAATGTTAGCTAGGGTTGAGATTAGGATGTCTGACTGCTTCTTGCACCATCAAAAAATAAGCTCATCAAACGAACCACAAAATAAGATTGCTTTTAAGTGAAAGTTTTTTTGGAAGTCAATATCATGTTAAGTGCGCCCTTATGAAAAGACTTGGCCGCATCACCTGAAAATGAAGGTTTTAGTCAGTTCTAGAACTTAAAACTTTTTTAGAAAGCTGTGCTGTAGCTCATTTGAGCACCTCACCCAGTGATGTCATTAATTAACACAAGGTTTCCTGAGAAAAACATTCATCACAAACACAAACCTGCTTAGCATATGCATTATAGTATATATATCAAGAATAAAATTTATTTATACATCTATATGTAACTATCATCATGTATAGATTCTGTTTTTAAAATGAAACCTTTAGGAACTGTTGAGAGTGAGGAAAGCAGAGATAATAATAAAAAGAATTGTACTCATACCATTTGTATGACTGCAAGCAACAGTAACAGGTTGGGGTTTAACACCATTCAATGAGTTCACATACAGAACAGAAATGCTTGAAAACAAACTTATCACCCAGTCTGATAGGCAGATAAGATATTCAAGTTGTGGAAATCAGGTGCTGCAGTATAGAATTCAACAACTACCAAGAGCAACTTTGCCATGCACAAGGCATCAAGTATGGGAGTTACTGACACATTTTCCCAAAAAGGCAGACTTTTTGACTTGAGTTCTTGACTAGATAATCAGGGAACATTGTAAAGGAAAAGAAANAAATTGTAAAGGAAAAAAAAAAAAAAAAAAAAACCAAAATAGGCCATTTACCCCACAATTCTACATAGCATAAAACAGTTGAGATGTTGACAAGCCTCCTGAACTGCTTGCATCATCTCTAGATCATGTAGAAAATAATCGCTGTTGCCCCATTATAACATAATTTTAAAGTTTGTATGGGAAAAGAAAAAAAGAAGGACAATTTTATATTCTTCACCAATCAAGAGGCAATTTTATATTTCTTTTCCATTAATTTAGCAGTCACAGAAAGACAAAGAACATTGGCACTGCCAGCTGGAAAATTTCATTGTGATTTCTTTAGTGTACCGACTTTCTGCCTTTTCAGTTGCCTCAGTCTGATGGGCCATGAAGTCTAATAATTCATGATAGAAATATTAGTAGATGAGACAAAGTATGTTACTTCCACTGTAAAATTTAAGTCACACCGTATCATGGTGCTAGAAGAAGCAACGGTGTAGTTCCAAATTCTGGATCAAAACCACTTATCTGTCCCTTCCTAAAACTAGTCTTGATCTTAGGTATGCAAGGCCAAATTTTGAATGCTTATTTGTTAGATCAGCATGATTTATCAGGTCTCCTTGCCTTATTATTTACTACACTTTTTTCATGGTGATTGTGATAATGGATAAATAATGATTTTAACACCCCAAACAACAAAACAGAAGCAAAGATAGGACAATATTTCAAAAGTAAATTCAATAGGATAAAAAAGTCAAGTGGTTCTAATGAAGGAGTTTGATATCTGTGGTTTGTTAGGATCAAGGCAATAGTTAAGGTTGGTTTCAGTGGAGACAGGAGACTGCAGAGAGTCTGGACCATTTTGCATGTCAGTTATAATCAACACAGTATTTTTTTTAAGTTTATAAAGGAAAGACAAACTGATTGCACAACCAGAACAGGGACAACTTGTTAATATAAGGACATCAAAGATGTTTAAAATGCTTTTATTTGGGGACAAGGAGAGAGAAAGGAACAGGAGAGATAATGATCATGAGAGAGATCAGGCAGAGGGATATAATCAGTGAGGCCTGAGATAGGATTATGAGGATACCAGATTAGCATCTGTGATGAGGGGAGCAAAAGCAAGACAAAGGGAAGAGGAAAGTTGTTTTACATTACATTAATTTTCTCTTAGATGATGTTCAGGTCTTCTTCAAAGAGGAAATTACATTAATTTTTCAAATCTTTCCCTTGTCCTGCCTCTATGTCATGAAAGAGCAGTGTCTTTAGGATAAGTAGGGATTTGGGCTTGGAATTTGGCAATATACTTAAGAACAGACAAAGCAAGATCACCCAATCTGACTTTTCCGCAAACTTAAGAAAAATAAGGACAGAAGATGATATGAGAGGTGAATTTATAGCTACTTTGGCCAGGTGACTTATAATAAATAGGAAGTTAGGTATTTGCACTGATTGACTATAACAAAAAATTACTATTTTAAGTACTGATGGAGACTATGGAGACTGAGCTGTCAAAGGAGGCCAGAGTGAAAAAAGAACTCTGATAGTGATGAGCTAGTGATGGTAGGAGTTCAATAAAAGGATTGGAAAGGATTTAATGAATGAATGGAGATAAAAGTGCTAGGTGACAAAAAGTTTAGCAAAAGGTACTTTCAGTATGCAGGAGAAATCGTCCTCGACTAAAAATAAAGAGGGTAAATTGGGGAGACAGGAGAGGTCAAATGCCATTGATCATCTACTTGGAAACTAAAAGTTACTAAGCAGTGAACATAGGAGATGATAAAGGAAAAAAAGACAACCACTAACAAAAATTAAAGATTTTTAAAGTCTGGTATTCTACTAAGTTTTAAAATAGTTTCAAGTTGCTGTTATGTAGTTTCAAAAACCAAAAGAGTAAAAAGAGATTAGGTAAGATCACAGTGACAGATGGAGATGTCAACACAGATGATATAATGCCTTAATGTCACTAAATGAACAGCAAGTCTTGATTGAATGAAAACTTTGCAGCAGATGGTGCCTTTATCATCGCAGACAATCCAAAGTGCCGTTATATTACAATTTATAATTTTTATTGATCAGTGGAAAATTTAGTGGTCTATTTCTATAAAGGTTATTTTTTTCCTGGTGATATCTCTAAATTTCTATTATCTTTTGCAATATTTATGACTACTGCCTCAGAGAGGAACCTTTATCTTCAGTTTGCAGAATTTATTGGAAGCACAAGAGACCTTTACTTGACTGCCTTAGATTATGAACTGAATATAAAAATATGGAGTGAAAAACTGACATAAGATAACAGGGTATCATGTTATCATATCCATAAAGCTATGGATATTTATTTCCTGGGCTCCTTAATGCTGGAAGCACAAGTTTCCTCTGCAGATCCAGCTATTATGCCTTGGAAGGCTAATCCTTGTTGGAACTCATTTAGGGAGGTATTCACAAGGACAAGCTGTGATTTAACAGGCTTTTTTTTTGTTAATCTTCACTCTAGTGAGCAGAGAAAGTGAAAGTCATTCAGAACCTTGTTCAAAAGACATACTAAACCATATGAGTTCAGAGTTGTTTGACTAGCCGAGGTGTCAGCCAAATGTGTTCTGAAAAAAGGATGTAAGATTTTGTCTCACTGCTGCCTTTCTCTGGTTCAGTGCTATAAACTCTTGGAATAGCTCACAAGGTTAGTTTGACCTTCTGTTCCTAAGCATCCAAGGAAAACACTAATAACACACCTGGCTTACTGAAGTTAAAGAGGAACTAAAGAACAAGTGTGAAACCTACTGTGTGTTTTATTCAATTTTCTGTTCCACAGAAGCAGTTGTATGCAGAGATGTGTGAGATTTTTAATTTGCTTGTTTTAAATGCAGTGTTTCAGGAATGTAGCTTAGTTTCTTGAAAATAAATTATGGCGTTTTGGATTTGCCCATTTTTAATTACTCGTACTGATTTATAGGTGCTTGGAGATGACCTCATTTTTCAGCTCCCACCTCTCAATTTTATATTCTCTAGCTGATCATGCCACTTTCCAAACTGAGAGAGGTCAATCTCTTTAGAAAAAGAATTAACAGTAAGTAAACCTGTTTATCAACAATTGTATTTGCTCATGCATTGATATGAAGAGCTATTTTTTTAAAACTTTAACAAAAGCCTGTTCACCCCAGTTCTCCAAGGCACTCTATTGTTGAAAAGTATGAATGAAAGAGGCAGGAATTCTGACCTACCCTCCCATGCATGAGACTTCCCAAAAAACTGAAAACAAATGTCAGGGCAACTTATATGGAAACAGAGCACCAAGTGCCCTGTGAGGGATGTTTCCACAGCTCTAGGCTGTTCCCTGTGGTTGTAGCCTGGGCTGCTTGATTGAAAAAGCAGGGCACCACTGATTGCACAGGAGTCCTCTCCCAGTGCTGTACATCACTTTACTGAGTACTCACTTCTAGGAAGGAATACAAAACAAACAGAAGCTGTGAGGACCTTAATCTTATCTGAGATTTTTCAAATATGAGTTATCCCATCACAAAGAAATCGTCAATCTTGAATAAATATTTGCTTGAGTAAATAATTTTGCAATTTTTTTTCTAATATCAAGAACTTTACGGAGAAAATACACATAAGAATTTCAAGAATACATATCCAAGAGTTACAGTGTAGTTTGTATCTTAATGTTCTATGACAATTCTGGAAAGAGTATGCAACCAAAAGAGGCCAAAATCAGGTCTCAATAACTCTTCTAGAGTTCATTCATTTATTAGTGATGTCACTACCTCATGACAACCCATTCTTTTCTCATCAGACTCAGCAGCAAACATCATAACATTGACTTACTTGGATACTTTAACTTTGCCAGAAGGGAGAAAAAAAATGTTAGTGAATTTTACCTTTTCAGTTGATAAAAAAGGAAATGCCAGTATATGCACTGCACTGACCAGCACTAACTACTTATATTTTATGAAGCCTGCCACATTCTGGTTGAAGCCTACTAAGTATAATGTTACCTTTTAAAGTAATCATACACGTTTAGGGTTATTTACTCTGATTCTAATTAATAATGACATTAATAAAAACTTTTTTAGGGACTTTTAGGCCAAGTTCAAGAAAACATAATAAATTAATGGATGAAAGGTTATATCTACTCTGGACATTAATTAAACCGTTGTGTTTAAAAGGAAGATAGAAGACTTCTGTACTGAACCTAAAAAAGTTTTTTAACTCCTTCATGGGCTAGGATGATCAGTAATGGCTTTTATCAAGTAATGATAAAAAATCTACAGAGATCCACTCTGGCTCCATGTGGAATTGTCTGTCAGATTCAAATCCAGGTACTGAACCCTTGATGGGAGGTTATGTGGTTTATGGGGAAGAGCAGAGAGAGGTGCAGCCCCTCTCACATCAGTTAGCTCACCTGACTCCTGCTAGGACAATGCTGTCCAGCCCTGGGGCTGAAGGGAGAGCCGAGTCCTTTCCACAGAGGTGGGAATTGCACTCTGGCTCTCCAGCTGGAAGGTCTGTCCAGGCTGACGGAAAGGGACAGGTGAGCAGGCTCTGCAGAGAAAGTGAAGAGTTTAAGAAGTGAACATTAGTTCCGTGTTTTAGAATGGAAACTGATGTATCAAAACAGTAAAGGGCGAGTTGAAGAATTAGATTCATTGCAGGGAAGAAAATAATTTACTGGAATAATGATGAATTAAATAAAAGGAAAAAATTAAAATGAGATGGCAAAGTGCAGAGTAAGAGTCGAGTAAATAATTAGAGTATCTGCAGGGATTTTCTGCTGGAATATATTGCTGATGCTAGGTTATTACTAAAACTAATCACTATACTTCCTTCTAGTAATTATTGTAATGGTAATTTGGTTGGGAACCTTTGACAACTAAGAACATGCATAATGTTATACCACATAAATACACACTTTCCGAAAGGCCTTCCAAAAAATGAAAAAATACAGTGGAATTTAGCAATTACATTATATAGTTAATATTGCAATTCAGTTACTTCTCCATGTTGTTTTTGATAAAGTTTCAAATGGAAGAAGATTAAAAGTTTATCTGAAAAAAATTTTAAAAATTTTAAGCCTTCCACATTTTCTTATCTAAGGATAAAATCAAAAGGAATTTTCAGCTATTGCTCATTTATGTATTATCCATGTATGCATTCAAATGTGAGCTTTTGAAACACATTTGCTTTGAACAAGAAATGACTGCAAAAACGAATTTTTTTTCTGTAAACTGGTACACTACCTACAATCTGAATTCTCTGTTCCTTAGCCACTTACACCTTCTTTAACAGGATGTGTTGCTCCTACACATTACCTGCCAAGAAATTTGGCATATTTCTAGTCACAGGGAGACCCAAAATCTGCTAGTTAATTTTTGTGGAGTTGGCACCTATGCATGTTTGCCTGTAAAAATATGATTGCTTCCTTCCTTCATTTATTTATTTCCTGACTTTAATAGTTTTGGTTAAAACATTAGTGCAAGTGCCAGAGAAGTTATTGCTTGAAATGAAAACTCTGTGATTCAAAAAAAATCAAG
The DNA here is from genome assembly GCA_008694505.1 of Cyanoderma ruficeps. NCBI lineage: Eukaryota > Metazoa > Chordata > Aves > Passeriformes > Timaliidae > Cyanoderma > Cyanoderma ruficeps. The sequence continues at coordinate 9,388,390 of VZDJ01007755.1, read as the reverse complement.
AGGGCATATATTTTATATAATTGAAAACAAATCCTTCCTTAGCATTGCTATCCTGATAGTTTACAACATAATTTGTATTTTTAGAAAATAAAGCGCAATGTGCTGGTGAGATTATAGTATAAAAAATATTTGTACCAATTAAAATGAGACCTTTGTCTCATAGAAAAGAGATGAACAATGTTTGCCTTCTTTGTTCAGAGGACAAGGGCAGAGGACATGGGCAGAGGAGAGGGGTAGTGTCCTCTGCAGAGGAGAAGGGCAGAGGAGAAGGGCAGAGGACGACATCAGAAAGGAAGGGAAGGGGAGAAGGGAAGGGGAAAAGGGGGAAACATCAAAGTCATTTATTACTTGCATAGTAAACATAAACTTGGAACCTGTGCTATGGAATTGATTTGCTCAATGTGAGGCCATCTGATTTATTTGGGTTGATGTCAGACAGCAAGTGGCTTTGACATATTTTTTCACAAAAAATCCAAGATTTTCTGATAAAGATGTTATTTTTGTCTCAAAACCAGTGTTTGCCTGCATATCCTTGAGATGCAGCAGAGCAGTCTGGTAGCACATCACTGTATATTTGTGTCTAACCATGTGTCAGCAATTTCCTGTCGTACCAGGCTTTGTTAACAAAATTGCAGCCAGTTCACAAAGGAAAATGATTACTCACCTTTATCTGATATTCATTTGATCACATTTTGAATGTTCCCAGTCTTTGTTCCCAGTGCAAGACATTATTAAACTGGAGTGAGTTGAGTGAAGGCCAACAGAATGGTCAGGGCTGGCACCCCTCCCCTGTGAGCAGAAGCTGCAAGAGAGGTTTTTAACCTACAGACAGGATGGTTTTGGGGACACCTTACAGTAGTCTGCCCACATCCACAGGGAAGTCAGCAAGAATGCAAATTCCTCTTATGTAGGGGCATGGTAGATGAATGAGAAACATTCCAGTTTTTGTCCCAGACTAAAAGAGGAGATGTTCCAGCCAGAAAAAAATTGTCCAAGGATCTCTGTGAGGACAGCAAAGCACTGGGACAGGCTTCCCAGGAAGTTGTGGAGTTTTTGCCATGGAGGCTTTAAACACATGACTCAGCAAAGCCCTGAGAAACCTGGTCTAAATTCTGAATTCACTCTTAGTGATGTTACAGCAGATGCCTATCTGAGATCACTTCCAACCTGAAAGATCCCATGGAAGGCCATCTTCCAAGTTCTCTCATGATTACCTTTGGGTTATGCAAGCCACTGAACATATTCCCATTTTGTTAAGGAAGGTCTAAGTGCAGAACAAGTCCATGAAAAGTAATACAAACTATAATGTAGGAAATAATGCAACAATTCTGACTGCAAAATGATAATTGTGAATGGAATTGGTAACAGGATGTCTTGATTGCTTGCAGGAACACGTAAGACTGTGACTTTTAGAAAATCTCTATCTCTTGACAGATCACATTTTCTCTAGGAGCCAGTATTGATTAGTATTCAAACAGGAATGGTCCAAGTCTTACAGTTTTGGTCTTTGGTTCACATAGTCCATGTCTTGGGTTATAGAGCCTAAATTATTTTCATCTGCTGAAAACAGCTGGGGAGTTGTTCCTCTTTATCTCTTGTTTACTCTGGAGGGAGGGAGCGGGTGCCTTTTGATAATGGCCCAACAGTTAATACCAGGTAGGGCATTGCTCTTATCTTTCTTCACGATGGGCCATTACGACTCCCCAGGCTGTTTTCTTCCCCAAGCTGTTTACCTTTGCCAAAATATACCCATATTCCATCATCCTATTGAGCGATGCTCCACCCAGTGGGGGGAGCCAACCGTTCCTACCTGGATAAAACTGGGACTCCAAACCAGGATGCCCTCTTGCTTCATCTGATTACCAGAAGAAGGTTGGACCCTTCTCACCACCTCTGGACCTTTTTGGCTACAGGATCATCTCTACCTCAACAGAACCACATCTGCCACTCCAGGAGGACTCACTTTTGGACTGCTTCTGACACCCTGACCAACAGGGCATCAGGTTGTAGCGCTCACCTTGTCAGGGCTTTCCAAAATTTTTGTTTGTTTGTTTGCTGGGTTGGTGGGGTGGTTTTGTTTTTCTACCACATTTGTATTATTGATATTCCTAATAAAGAACTGTTATTCCTATTACCAAATCTTTGCCTGAGAGCCCTTAATTGCAAAATTAGAATTTGGTGGGGGGGTGAGGGGTTTACATTCCCTATTCTAAGGGGAACCCCAGTTTCCCTGCCAGATACCTGTCTTTCTAAACCGAGACAGTCCATATTTTCATTTTAAAGGGCTGTATCTGATTAGCCCATTAGGCATTTTTCTGTATTCTCAAATGTTTTATCATAAATGATGGAGGAAGCTACAGGTCAGACTAATTAGTCTTTTTGACTCTGTGTGTGTGCATTGACATTACTGAATGGTCTGTTAGTGCTTAATTAAGCCCACAACATAATCCTTTGCATTGATTAGGTACCATGCAGGTGCCCCAAGTTCAGCTATTCAAAGCTATGGCAGACATCTAAGTCAGATGTTACTGCTACTGCTCCTACATGTTAGCAAATGTCCCAACTAAAACAGGATTTTTGTTAAATAGGATTTTCCCAGTTAAATAGAATAGGCATGAGAGGTTTTGCTGAAAAAGCGCCATACACTTGATGAAATTCATCAGGCTGAATACTCTTATTTTCCCTGAAGCATAGCAGGAAGCCTTTCTTCATAGGGCATTGGCTGGTGCACAACAAACCTGTTGAAGAGACAAAAGTCACAACTGTAGGCAAGGTGTTTACATGGACTCCCTTACTGGAGGACAGAGCTCTGCTGGAAGGTTGTGTACCCATAGCTTCCATTTCACCCAGAAGCCAATTAGTGTCGATGGATTGTGTACATTTTCCACAAACACTGGAAGTGGGTCTCGTCTCAAGTAGCATTGGACATTTACAATGTGTATGGGATATATCAGAGCTGCTCTGTTAGATTTCCTCCATTGTCAGCAGGGAGAAGTAGGCACCAAGAAAAATGATTCATCTGACCCGCCTTAGGAATCTACTGAAGGATGAGGTGATTCATACTTCAGCAAACTGTATTATCTTCCATTGATAGGGAAAGAAGTTCAGACAAGTAGCCTGCCTGTGAGTAAATCCCACACAAGAAAACACTGATCCATAAATCTGGGACCAAGAGAAGTCCTGTAATGAGAGTGACAAACAGCCTCATTCCTACAGAAGAGCCTCCTTTTCAGTGTACCTGCTTCAGACATTATTAAAACAAACCCAGATAAAGAAGTATTACAGTGCTATGATCAAAACTGCAAGTCATACAAGTTTGAAAATCAAACTTTTTCATATATTGAAGGTTTTTTACATTGATAAAGCCATGGGAGATGAGAATGATAGTTTCTTTTTCAGAATCTTTATATATCTGAACCATATACATTAGCTTTATGTATCTGAACCTTTATTTTGCCACCAACCAGTACAGTTCCTTCTGAGTATCATCAAGTAAAAGAAAGAAGAAAAATTTCTTTGACACTCCCCTTGTTTCTCTCTGGGAGGAAAAATCTTCTCCAAATCTGAAATCTATAGGGTATCAGTCTAACCAACAAAGAGTTCACAATCAGCTCACCACAAGTCTTTCTGTTCCTACTACTTCATCATTATAGACAACTATTTCCTAGAGGCTTATTTGAGGAATTATGTAATTTGGTGAAAATCTGCCTAAATCTACCTCCTTTTATCTTTTTTTTTCTAAATGAAAAAAAAACCTCTCAGTTTTTTTCTCTGATGACTGCAGAAGAAAGTTAAAAAACTTGACAGGGAGAAAGTGCTCAGCCATAATGAAAAGAAGCAGGGACAGGAGTTCCAGGGCTGCCCTGGAGGCCTGTAAGGCTGCCAGGCAGTCTCCCAACCCCAGAGCTCAACATCACACCCCGCATAAGCCCTCTGTCCTCCCCAGTAGTGCTCACCTCTGCTGCAATTCCAGCTGCCCAGAGTGACTCTCTAAGCCATTGCAGTTTCAGCACCACGTAATCCTGAAAGGGATGTGAAAAGAGTAAGTTGAGGCTGCAGGGGGAAATGCATGCATGCTACAAGAAAAGGCAAGTTAAAATGGTAGAGACATGGTTAAGTGTGGTCACTGAACAAAAACATGACTCATCCAGAAAGTTGAGAAAAGGAAAAATTGTCCTGGTTGCCTCCACAGTAGCAATGCAGAACTTGGGATTTTTTCCTTTTAGCCTCACTTCCATAAGTTCCAACTCTTAAGGAGTACATGCGGGAAAACAAACTGACTTCCTCATAGGTCATGACCTTTCATGCACAATATAAATTCATATATTATGATTATAGTGTAGCTATAGTCATTCAGAAGTACTGCAGAGAGCTATTTGACATTATTGTATACAGAGTGAGGGCAAAGGGAGTTGAGCTACAAAGAGAACCAACTGTTTTTATTAATGCACAATTTCATAACTAATCGTTTTGTTGAAGCATAACATACATCTCGGGAGGTGATGTATTTGTGTTAGACGTTTGTAAATCTAACTAAGCATAAACACTTCGCTTCAAAGCATTCCTGTGAGGGAATGATCATATTTTAACATGCCCAAAAAGGCTTATCTTGTTGTTCAAAATAGTTACACCTGGGGGAAGAAGTGTATTCTGAGGTGTATTCCTGAATATTAGTCTATATGAACATACCTCACTTTGGCTAGCTAAAAATCACAAGATTAAACACAGTCTAGTGATGAATACTTCAGGGATATGAATTTTATTATCAAGCATCACTAGAAAACCTGTTTTGCACATAAACCAGGAAAATACCCCAAAGGTTCAGCTTTTTCAGTTTCACTAGATATTTAAATTGACAACAGCAGCTTCAAGACCAAGGTGCATCACTTTGTGCATTGTCCAAGGCCACCGTAAATGATGCATACACATATAGGCTATGGGAAAAGAAGCAAGTCATTAGCTTGGATACATTTTGAGTCATCCTGCACTGAAGGTGACAAATGTTACCTACTCATTTTGGGGAAGCAGGTACACTGAGTTAGTTAGTATGGCTCAGCTGACAGGCAGAAACGTAATAACCCTCAGATTTACTAGAGGTGCTAAACTGGGCTCTCACATATGGTCCATATCATGTAGCATTCTTGTTTGGAAGCTAGCCTTACCATCCCATTCATTTCTGTAACCATTTGCTAATAATACCACTCATCTGCCTTGGAGGAAAGGCTGGATGTATGGAACTACAGGAAGAATGGCTGTTGGGATCTCTGCCACAGCTGGGCTCAGAAGTTTGACTAAAGCTGTGTTGGTGTGCCCCACTTTCATAATGAGCCTGGTGTGGAGGAAGGATCAGACCTGTGCAATTTCTTTGCACACTGAGGTGTGCCTTCACTTTGCTCTGGAATTTACCATGTTGCTTTGGTCTATAGGAATACAGGAAAACGCCTTAAAATAGGTTGATTTGTGAACTTCTGCTTCACCTTTCTGTATTATGTGATTGTCTGGAGATTATCACATAGATGTGTTTCAAAGAAGTGATGAAAGAGAGTGACCAAGTGATTTGGTGAATACTTGATAGAAACTGGAGAACAGGACAGGAGGATAAAGCACTGCAGTTAAGAATTAGTGATACTGGAAAGTAGTCCACTATTTTGAAGTGCAAATCAAAGGACTGTCATTTGAATAAATAACAAATCCTTTCCAAAGGCAATTGACACTATCAAGGGTTGTGTGACCCTCACCACTCCCAGATGCTCTGTCCATCCTGGTCTTTTTTCAGTCATCTTCTAATCACAGAATTTCTGAAATTGCTGGTTGAATGTAAGAGCAGGAACTTGCCCTCCTGTTCCCAGTCCATGACAAACAATCATCCATACCTGTAATATTAAAAATATCTAGAAAATAGATTAAAGGTATTATAATTTCTGGTGTATAAGGTTAAATGTCAAATATTAAATACAAAAATATCCTGTACAATAATCTCAATGTTAGTGGAATAAATTAAAACATGACATTTACAATATGGAGAATAATTGAAGCCACCAGGTGACAGTAATCTCTGCCGAGGAAACTGTTACTTCAGAGATATGTTCTGCTGAATTTGCAGTGTTCTTGGCAAGCATAGTTACAGTCTGAAAATAAAAATCTGCTTATTTTTAATTCTAATCTTTTCTCATTCTTGTTACCCTCATCACTGCTGTTCACTGCGACAGATCCAAAGTTTTTATTGCTGTCAACTTTAACACAAACCTAAATCCATTTATCCCTACTTTTTTCACCTTTATGAGTTGTACTGTCTCTACCTTTTAATTACTAACATATATGCTGTAGGCCAGCAAGCACCAAATACTACTTTCATATCAGGTTTTACTGGGAAGTGCCAAACACCTTCAGAATTTTTCAAAAATTTCTCACTATTACAGAAACTCTTCTAAGGCCTACAGGTGTTAGAATTCATGCAAAAGTTTGATACTGTTCTTGTGGTTCATTCATGCAAATATCTCAAAAAACTCTGAATTAGCATCAACAAATAATTAATAATTCACAAAATTAATTATTTCTCATTTCAGTGATTACTTTGTCTGGAGAATGAGTCCTTATTGGTCTTTACTGATGGCTGCAGAGGGTCCGACTTTTGATTTCTCCCACCTTCCATTAGTGATTATGTTCTAATTCTCTTTTGAGGGGACCAGCTGTGGTTGGAAATTCCATTTCATGAAGGGGATGTGCTAGAAAAAGGCCCACCAAGTGAACATTATGGTTCCCCTTGTGACACATGGCTTCTTTTTCTGACACAACATAAACTGAACATGTAAAAGTCTCTCACTGGCAAATACATAAAGTTCCACCAGTGACTGGATTTTGCAGCCTGGATGAAAGTACAGTCCTTGCTTCACAAACTGAATTAGGAACAATCTGATTTTATTTCAGAAAGGAGAAGAGTCATGGGATTGTCTTCAGGACTTAACTGCAGCCCTGTAACATCTGCAAAAACATGGAAGCAAATCAACTACTCTTTTATGTGTTCCACGTAAATCAGCTGCTGGCCATCAGGGTTTGGGGTGGTCCATTTAGGCTGTCTTTATCTGCCTAAACTATCCATTGTACAATCAAGCTAACAAAAACATATCTGGTCAGCAAGCAGTCAGCATGGAGAGGTAGCAAGTGGCACTCAACTGTGGCTTAGTTCTGACTCCCTCCAAGAATGTATCAAAATTCTCTAAATAAAAATCTACAAAAATATTGTGCAGTTGAAGGGTCAAGAGTTGGTGGATTAGCACTTAATTCCCTGGAATTGGAATATAGGAATGAGCTCATTAACAACAATATTTTTTCCTGGAACGGGGTATAGAGACAGCTACTCTCCTGCTGCTCAGTTTTGCTTCCCTCCTGCAGAAATTCCCCAAGCCCATACATTCAATTTCCTTAGACCGTGGTGTCGTCTGGCAGGAGCTGCACCTTTAGCAGCTGTTGCTGGATGTGCCACACACGGATCCAGCCAGCACACTGGAGCCTTGTGCCCTCCCTGAGGTCCAGTTTTCTTGCTGGGATAATTCATATTCCCCAGATGTTTGTTGCTTCTTTCCTCTTCATCCATGTCCTGACCCTCCTCTGCTGCATACACTGTGCTGATGGAAGGCATTTTGTGGGCTGTTTGTAACCTCTTCAGGCAAAATCATCCAGATTGATGTTATTTTCCTCATCAAATTCAGCTGATCTTAGTGATTTTCTCAACATTATTCCTCAAAAGTTCTTCAAAGAAATGGGAGCACAATGTGTTCCACCTAGCACACAGATTAGAAAAATGAACATCCCTAAGACTAAAATTTATGTTCAAGTTATTTTATATTATCTTTAAATAAGTAATTGAAAACAAGCTAAAAATCGACTATGTGGTCAAATGTTAAACTGCAGACTGACAAACATTTTTATAGCAGAAACCTAAATAATTCCTCAACATCAGAAAGAGTCTATTAACTTCCAGTATTAGCAATTCTTCTACTGGATCTTCAGAATTTTATTTCTTTGCAAGATCAATGATGAGACAATTTAGTTTCTGATGATAACAAAATGTAATTCACCAATTTTAAGTTTAAAAACCCCTAGCATTCATTTGTTTCAAATGGAAACTGTATTTCAGCTGTTGATCTAAAATTAAGGCCTTTTATTCTTGGAGCAGCTACTTTTTTTCCTGTAAATTGTTCTAAAGATTTTGCAAACAGAGGCTAGGAGGGATGTCGCCACCATGAGCTCATACAATTACAAAACCTGATGACTAAGTTTCTTTAGATGTCACTTGTAGTTTCAGTATGTCATCTTCTTACATATAAGTGCCATTTATAAACCAATCTCTGCATCTCTGCTTTAAGAAAAAATCAATACTTTTTTGATAACATCTTTATAAATGTGAAAGAAATAAAAGGAGATTATCCTGCAGTAATTTTTCGTGTATCCATTTGTGTGATCCATTTAGGTGCTTCCCTCTCTGCTGACACAGACCAGTTATGCAATGAAAAAAAGATCCCAAGCTTAATTCTCCTTGGCTTTGTGTGTGGATGAGGAAAATGACCTGTTGAGAAGTTTTTACCTCTCAGAGGTCACATGGAGGCAGTTGATTGCAATACATCTCAGGTATGTAAGTTAAGACCTTGTTTTAAGATAAAACTTGATATTGTACTGCCAGGTGGAAAGGTTGAAAAACTGAGTAAGATTTGAACTCTGGGAAACACTGAATTCAACTCAATAGAGCTTTTAAAACCATAATATCCAATTGAGGATGCAATTTCAGTGGAATTAACAGTATTGGGTAGAGAGATAGATATGATCGAGAAACAAAAATGCTTGCCAAGTAGTTCTGAAGAGCCTAATTATCTGAACAAGGGATAAAGAAATAAATACAGGAAAATTCATACACTAAAAGTCAAAATGAAAGCAGATATATTTGTAATACAATTAAAATATAGAAAATCTCTAAACAACACAATATATCATAGTACCTCAGAAAACCCTTCAAATACCAGCAACAATTGTGCAGTTTCAAGAAAATGTGACAATAAAATGATTCTCTCGGAAGTGCTCCTCACAGGAACAGGAAAAAGACTTCTTCTCCCATCCTAACCTTCAAAAAATCACTTTGCTTTCCTCTAAATTAACAGTCCCTTGACTAAGGGAGATTCTTCCCTATACAATACTGGCACAAACAATTTGATAGCTGAAAGGAAGATTTTAACAACTTGATGAAGAATGGGATTGTGGGTTGTTTGGTCTCCCAGATCTGAGTTGCCTGTCATTCAGGAGTAATCAATGCACCCTACCTATGTTTGGACTGCTGCGGTGGGAATGGGACTTCTCTGTCATCAGGTTACTAAAATGACTTTAGTACCCAGTGATATGTAGGATAAGAGAGCTGAGATCTGCTGAAGATTGGACTGTGATGTGTTCCTTGTAATGGAAACAATTACAAAAGGAAAAAAAAAACAGACAAGAAAACAAAATTGCAGACTATGTTTATCAGTTAAGAGCTATTTTAGGATCATCATCATCATCATTTTGGCTGAAAGTGAGACTGGCCGTCTAACCTTTCCTCTCTTCTCCCATGACACAAAAAGCTCTGAGAGTTGCCTGTTTCCTCTGCCTGGTATTAAGAGATGGATTATCCTCTTCTTAGTGTGCAACCCATATAAGGGACAGAGAGTTTTACTTTTCTAGTCTTCAAACTCTGCTTCTACTCCCCAGTGTACCTAATATTCCTACTGTGCTTGCTTAAGCTAGATAATTTCTTCCTGCTTGCCTTCTGTGTCCATAACCAGTTAATGAAGAACCACTGTTGGACTTTGTGACCCCAAAGGTCCCGTCCAACTTCAGGTACCCTGAAAACATCAATAAATTTCGCACCTTGGGAAAAAAAAAAAGTGCTTATAGACATTTTATTAAATTCTAAACTATGGAAAAGTTACATAGTTCACAAGTTGTTGTATTACTTCTGTAACACAGAAACTAAAATTCTGAATATGACAAGCCAGTTAACATTTTGTTTGACTGGTACTGTACCCACCAAAGGCTGCCTTATTTCATTCATGCATACACAGATTGTCCAAAATTTCACCTTTATCTACTCTTCAGTTTATTTGCCCAAGGAAACAGAAATTCAAAGGTGGATCATAACAGAATCAAACCAGCTTACTCTTCCATCCCTAGGAAAATGTAATTACACATTTCCTTTTTAGATGGAATTTGCAACCAATCTACATTTGGCCCTTTGACAAAAAGTCAAAGTATGAAGATTCGCAGTATGAAGCATGGTGCTCTTTTCCTCCTAGAACCTTTCCTGTGTAACAATTGTGCAGCCAACTGTAGGCTTATAAAAAAAAGTTGTCCAAAATTACATGCAGCTTCATGCTTTGAGAAAATAACAAAAAAAATCTACTTTACAGTGAATATCTGGATTTTTTCCTGTCATTAAGAATACATTTATTAACTGTCTATTCTTTCTAAATCTGAACATCTGTCTAAATTTTTATTTCATAGTATGATTGTATTATCTGGGACTACTGAGCCAATTTCACCTGCATGCACATCCATTATCCCTGAACCACATCCTCAATTTTTTATAAGAGTCAGTTAGCACTGAAACATTGGGTGCTCATATCCCAGGTCAAGGATACACAGCTCAATCCTATATAAATAAACATGAAGTCTTTATTTGTATGAGTGACTTGGTGCCAGTTGTGTTACTGAGGGCTGCAGATATCAAGCTTGAATCAGACAGATTTTTGTTTTTCTTCTGCCATCAACTTGTCTGACAGAGTTCATTACATCTCTTGCCTTACAAGAAGTTTAAAATGTTTTGGGGCTTCCAGGAATTAAAAGGTTTTTTAAAAAAACATTTTATTGGAATACATTGGCTGGATCTGTGGTCCTTCAAGAGAAGACAGCCACCAGGCACTACAAAAGAAAAGAAAAACTCACTTTCTTCTAACCAGGCTTCTTCAAGTTCTTACAGATATCCTGCTTTAACAGATGCTTAACACCCAATACGTTGTGTAAACTTTGTAAGGTGGTATTTGCAGAGTCTTGTCTGCTCAGCATAAATAGATGACTGTCTCATGTCTAAAAAGCTGTAAATGCAGGTCACAGGAGAAAAGGACTGCAGGCATTCATGACAGTGACAAAAGCAGCATAACAGGAAACAATATAATTTTTTGTTTTAATAACATTTCCCCTTCCTTCAGATGTTAAGTGTGTAGCTAGAGACAGACATTTTGCCTGAGATACTACATCACTTTGCAATAGCGCCTTAGGTCTGTGATCAAATAGCACTTGAGCACATTTTTGCACATAAAACTATGGTTCAATTTTTTTCTTTTTTAACACTAAAACAAACAGATACATTTCTTTTCCTCCAGCTACCTTCAACGTTCACTATTCTATTTAGGTCCAATCTGCTGCGTGTTTCAAAGCTGCATTTGAAACCTGTGAATTAGCCACACTACCATGTGAAGGACAGTTTCCTGATGGTGGGAAAGAGTTTAAAAGAATGGCAGCTCCCAAGATTTAAGTGGTGCTGCAGGGTGTTAAGCTCCACAGGAGATTTTGAACGTGTCAGAAGTGTCAGGTACTTTATATTCATGGACAATTTCACAAAGGGGTTGATGGTGCTGTCTTTATGTTATTAAAGGCAAAAGGAATGACGTGGTTCCCAAGTTTAATGACTTCAAAGAACTGGGCCTGTCACGTGGGCTGCTACAGAGCTATTTGTACGGAACTAT